>JAJJMC010005141.1:3284196-3423990 GCA_023531435.1 Papaver californicum
AAGGGTCAGGAAAAACTACTTTATATGTGTGAATTATGCACCTATCATCCACCATGTCAGCTTCTCTCTTTTCTCTTTGTTACATTTCCTATCCAATCTCAACATCACCTTACTCTTCTGTGTTTTGTCTAGACTTTTACTCCAAGCTAACTTTACCAGCTTCTCGCCACACATATAATAGTTTGAATACGGAAACTAGGCCATATCCGGATCATTTAGAACATCTCCAATGCTAGGGGATCAAGGTCTTAAAACTACAATATAACTTTTTTAAAATAATAATCGATAATATAATGTTTTCGTTAAAATAATAAAATTTTCTGGTCCCCACTCGAGCTCTTAGTGCTAAGATAATAAATTCGATAAAATCATAAATAATACATTTTAAAAGTTTCCTTAAGCATTAGTAGGTCCCAAATAATATATAAAATAATAATGTTACTTGGAAAAATAAAAAACTAATTTCATACATATTAGATTTTCTCAAAATATTATTTAAAATTGGTTTGTTTTTCTTTAAAATTCAAATGAAGTTGTATTTCACCCCGAATAGCTCAAAGTGCACTCAAAGACCCGGAGTCATATTGTTGTATTGCAACAAGAAGTGTTGAAGTGTGATTGATACTTGGAGTGCTTGTATTTGTATTGCAATTAGTCAATAATATAATATCTCTACAAAATTAGTCGATATTGTACTTAAAGTAAAATTATTATTCAAATATTTGTTGGTTCGTATTTATTTTTAGGAGAGGCGATTTCGGGCGAGTTGGGTGAGTTAGAAGGTTTTTGGGGAGGGAATTGGATTTCACTTGATCAATCCATTTCCTATCAATCCTTTATCTTATTCTCGCTCTCATCTATTTTCCCTCTTTTTGAGCTCCATTTTGATCCCTCTATCCTTCTTTTGCATCGCCTCTGGCATCTTTTAGGGGTTTTGCGACTGTAATGGTTTATACAAGGGAGTTTGTTACTCCCAACTCCAATCCATCTTCTGCAGAATCAGAATCTCAAGGGGATTCTTTTTTTCAGTGCCCATTGGGTGAGTTTGATGGATTCAAAAATGGGGTTGGAGGCAGGGGACTTTGTCGTAGCTCTCTGCTTACACATATACAGGATCAGCACTTCCCTGATGAAGAGAGTAAAGCTAGATGTCTCCTAAGGATTAGCAACTCCATTGAAGTGTTTAAATCTTGGGAGGATGTTTTGCAGCATCTGCAAATGTGGCTGTGTTCGGAGTGTATGCATTTACATGCATGGAGAAGGCCTTGCAGATTGCATCATAGGGAGATCACACCTAGTCCGTTTAATGGAATAATCTATGGGATCAGCTTTCCTGTTGGTGATATAGTTGTTGTTTGTGCTGCAGCTAATGGTTCTGCATACTTTCCCAGTCTTAATTTAGAGTTGCTTGATAAAGTTTTATAGAGCCAAATACTAACTGTGTCCACCATTCCATCTAAGTGTAAACTGCACTTTGCTAGGATCTTCAATGGCACGCTTCAGAGAATCATACGCTTCCCTGGTGATATCTCACTTTGGATTCAACTCCTACTCTTCCCCATTTGCACTCTTCGCCTCTCCACTCCCAAGTGTAGTATGGAGGAATAGTTTGGCAATCGAAATGAGCTTCAAATAGCATTTATCAACTCAGCTCGGACAAAGTGGTTTGAGACCAATGGTTGTATTGACCTGATTCAAAAAGTTTTGGAGGAACATGGTTGATAGAATTTAGAAACCCTATATAAAATAAACCGCAATCGCACGGTGTCTACAATGGAGACAACGACAAGTACGGGTCGAACCCACAGGGAGTGGGGACAACACTGCAATCAATATCTCTAATCAACTAATCAAGAACAATATTTTTGATATTTTTAGATTTATTAATAAAATAATAAGACAAAATAAACTAATAAAACAACTAAACAAAGAGAGTCGGTAACCAGGGTTTTTAGTATCCACCACTATTTCTATTTAATTAATGAAGTGAAACATAACTCCTGAACATTCATCTATTGTTCGTTCTATCGACATCACCTATTATATGTATTAGAGTCGCAAATTTCACTGGGACACCCTAAGCATGGCGCATCAAAAACTCTAAGTATCAGCATACACCATCTAATTGCATTAGCGAGAAAATTATACGAAACTAATTATAGGTTCACCAATAATACCTTGATATTCTAAGCATACCCCATCTAAGGATTTAACCTAAGCATGAAATATCAAATAAGTATATAAATATATTTGATATCCTATTAATTCTGCGCATAGGTTACTGTATTGTACAGAACCGGTGAAGCAACAACTAATTTTATCATTAAATCAATAAATCAAAATCAGGAATTAATCTATTCAAATCATAATAGTCTGTATCAAATAGTTCGATTTAATTAATCTAAAACTTTAAGTGGTTTCAACATTAAACCCTAGATACAAATTAATTAGCAAGACATGGGGTTGGTTTTCCCAAAACCCATAAAAAAATAATTAAGAAAAGTGGAGATATAGAAGTATCACTGTGTTTCCGGCTCAAGAACAACTTCGATCCAGAGAAAATGTCACAACCTACTTCTTCTTCTCTCCTGGCTACTTCTTCTTTTTCACCACTGATTGACGCCTCTTTCCGTATCCCCTGGTTTTCCGTCCCTAGGTCTTCCTTGTTCCACCTACCCTATCAATCACTTCCCTAGGCTCTTCTTCCTTCTAGCTTTTCTTCTCTCTCTCTCCCCAATCCCAATCCTCTTCCGCCTCCCCCAAAAACCTCAAAGAAAAGATAAACTAAAAGTCCACGCCTCTCTTCTTTTTTTCTATCAGTTGTCAGCCTTTTTCTCCCCAAAAGAAAAACCTAACCACCTCCCTTTTTCATCTCTCACCCATCACATCCCATCATCCAATAGCCAATGTCAACAAACTTCCACCACTTTACTCTCTCTAACACCTAGCCACGCCCACATCACCACTAGCTCTTAGTCCCAATACCAATTCACGTGTCTTGTTTTCACGTGTACCTCTTTGCTCCAACCAGACAAAATCAACAGCCAAACCTTCTCTCTACTTTTCTGTGCTTTTCTTTATCTCTTCTGCCACGTCTACTCTTTGTTACACGTTTTACCAGACTTGCCTTCACTTTTCAGTCTCATGGTCACCACCTTTATATGTACGCCCAACCACAAACTCTAGCCTCTGTCTGCCATCCACATCTACTCTACCAGCAATCATCTGTCCATAACTCTCAATCTTGTTAGTCATATGACTGACACGATCAGGATTTGATATGAGCCAATTCTTTTCACCCTTTTCTTTACTCTAATTGCTATGGTTTCTTTCTAATTTTGATTTTACACGTACCACATATAAAAACAATAAAACAATCAAATTAATATAAATAAAATCACTAGAAAATATAAATAAGGTAGTAAATATGTATGAATTATGCCTGTATCAATGGTGCTATACAGAAGTTGAGGTGTAAAAGCAAGAGAAGTCATCAAGAGAATCAGGAAGCTACCAATCTGCGCCTATGCAGTAAAAAACTAAGCAATGGTTTGTATACGACAACAATACAAACTCTTTTCCAGTGGTGTAGCTTCATCTAATGTTGAGACCTTGAGTGATTTACGAAGTAAGCACCCTTATGCAGCACCACCTTTGATTCCGACAGGGTCTATTTATCAAGAAGCTTTTATTGCGCCTAAGGATTTGGTTTTGAGTAAGCTTAAGAGTTTCCCAAAAGGAACCTCATGTGGAAGGTATAGTTTGAGGGCTCAACATTTGAATATGCACTTAGTGGTTCTGCGGCTGCTCTTTCGGATGAATTACTTTCATCTATTATTGAATAGGTGTATTTATAGCTTTTGCGCCCCTTACTTCCTATCTCAAACCTGGTGGTGGTATACGCCCCATCGTTGTAGGCACTATATAAAGACGATTGGTTTCCAAGGTTGCTGCTTCACATGTTGGCAAAAGGATGGAGACTTACCTAAGTGATTATCATATTGGGGTAGGAGTTCCCTATGGGGGAGAGGCAATTCTCCACTATGTCAATAAATTGCTTGAAGTGAAAGGTGATTCAACTTCCATGTCCATGTTCCTTATTGATTTATCTAATGCTTTTAACCTTGTAGATAGTTCTGCAATGTTATTGAAGGTCAGGAAACAATGTCATTTAATCTCTGGGTGGGTAGAGTTTTGTTATGAAGAACTCTTTATTATATGGATAAAATACTCTTTTCAGCTCAAGGAGTACAACAAGGGGATCCCCTAGGTCCTTTTTTATTTGCTTTGAACCTACACCCATTAATTCGCAGAATTACAGAACTTTTTATCTTGGATTTGCAAGGTTGGTACTTAGACGATGTCACTTTAGTTGGAGACACTATGATGGTGGTTAAGGAACTTCAAATTATACAGCAGGAGGGGTGTCATTAGGGCTGCATCTCAATGTCACCAAAACTGAGCTTTTTTGGCCTTTAGTTGATGTTAGGGGCTTGAGTTCAAGCGTTCTTCCCTCCAACATATGTAGGCCAGCTGATGGTGTTAAACTGGTGGGTGGACCGGTTAGTTTGAACTGCAGTTTTGCAAAGACATGGTACGTAATAAGGTACATAAAACCATTGCTTTGATGAATGCTATTAAGAAGCTTGAAGATCCATAATGCGAATTGTTTCTTCTGAGAAACTGTACAAGTGTGTCATGGATGTACTTCACTAAGATAACTACCAATACTGAGTTTTTAAAGGAGGCGCAACTACTTTTTGATGGCCATCTTAATCAGTCTTTGAGGCATCTTGTTACTGGTGAAGGACCAGGATTTGGATCTCTTCAACTAAGGTTAGCTACTCTCCCTATCAAACATGGTGGGTATGGTTTCTATACAATGTATGACACAAGATAATACTGTTATTTAGCATCTTGTCTACAGACTACTTCCCAGCAAGAGGTTATTTTGCGACATTCTGGTGTGTCAGGATTGTGCCCATCTTTCGAGCATGCGCTACCCCTCTATAACCAGGTATATGGTATTGAGAATTCCTCACTATGCATTAACGACATTCCCCCCCACTCCATGAGCTCTTTGGAAATTAAATACTTTGACGTGGTAAAGAAATATGTGCCCACCCGGTTTGATATGGATGAGTATGACGTAGCAAGTATGCACAAGATTATTTGTTGGCTATTCCCATTGATGGGATTAATCAGAAACTTGGGCCTAGACAGTTCAGTATTGTTCTTCGCTACAGGCTTGGGATCCTTCTTTTCGAAGAAGGTAGTTTATTCCCCAGCTGTGACAGAGGGATGGATATTTTTAGAGATCATGCTTACATTGTGCTCATGGGGTTGGTCTTAAGTTTAGGCGCGATCTTATGCTTGACACCTTTGGTGATATATGTTACCATGCAGGTGTTCCATCTAAGAAAGAAATGGCTTTGGGGTTTCTTTCGTCCGATGGTTTGTCTTTGAGACTAGAAAATATCATGGTTTATAACTGGGATAATAGGCATGACATGTGCATGGATATTACTGGTGTGTCTCCTTTCAAAGGGGGTGGTGTCCGTACATTTATTCCTGGTCAGGAAATTAGTAATGATGTCATGTGAAAACGAAACAAATATCTGGAGCATCTCAGGGGTTTGGATTTGGGGTTCTCGCCTTTACCACTTTGGGAGAGCTTGGCAGTGATACCATAAATTTTCTGAAGAGGCTTCTTAATTACATGGCTAATCATGATGTGGATGTAAGAGTAGGAGGTTTTCTTTTCCATAAGATAGGGGTGGTCATTCAAAAAGGGTTGGAGCTCAGCTTGTTGCTAGGCTCCCATCTTTATATCATCTCTGTTTTTATTGTATACTAATAAAATAATAATTTATTATATTGTTGATAATATAATACTTGTTTAAAATAATAATTTTTCTTGGTGCCAAGCCTATTATTTTATAGAATTTATATTGTATACGCCACTTAGAATTTAACACCTTTTTTTACCAAAAATTGATCTCCAATGCTATGGTCAAGGTAATGAGAAAATATGCTATAACCAAGTGGGGGTAAAGAAAAAGTCTAAATTATACCTTCTTCATGACCTTGGGTCTTAAGTCCACATCACCATTTTGTCTCTAAATTTAAATATAAAGTTGTAAATAAGACCGGCCCGGCTAGTATGGAGCCCGTCTCCATACTCTATGTATGAATCCCCTCTTATATAGATGACATGTCATCTAAAAACAATTACAAAAAGGTTATTTTTTTAATGATTCAAATTCAAGCGGTTCCATGCACGGGAGGTAAAAAAAGACGAGGTATCATTACATGGATTCATATTTAAAGTATGGAAACGGGTTTCATATTAACTTTAGGTAAAAAGTTTTATCTTTATTTCTTTTTGTAATTTAGTAATGAACCACAAAAAAAGGTGTTAATAATACCTTCACCTAGGATGACCTTGACCCCTTGCATTAGAGATGCTCTTATACCAAGTTGGTATTAAGCGGTTGCCAATCCAAATGGGAGACCTATTTACCAAGTCAGGAACGGCTCCAACTTAAGTTAGGAAGTTACCACGTGGTGATTTTTGGGGTTTGCTCCCCTGTTGATTGTGATTCAAAGAATTGAATGGGTTGCCGGAGTAATCATAATAGCTTCATAACCTCAATGTGAAGTGTTTTCTAACAGTGTATCCATATTTTGCATATTAACTTGGGTTTTCAGTGTAGAACCTATAAAAGTATAAAAACAATAAAAATTAGTACACATACTGGTAGTAGCAAATATAAATTATATGATAAAAATGTATAAATTAAGTGCCCATCAGTTCCCTCCCTAATAGGATATGTGGATACCAGAAGCAGAAGTCAGAAGCAAAAATATTTTTCTTCACAAAAAGTTAGCTTTTTTGCTTGTAGAAGTCATTCTGAAATTGCGTACCCAAACTAAATTCTGACTTTTTTATTTCAAGAAGTCAAAAATAAACTTCTTAAGTGGTATCCAAACACCCTCACTACAAGAAAACTTGGCTTTAGCAACTGTTTTTTTACCAACGGTAGTTGGTGGAAATCTCTAAAAACTATTTTTTGCAACCAAAAACAAACTTGGTTGCCAGAAACCTCTTGCCACCAGTTTTCAACAACTATGGTTGGTGGAACCCTTTAGCATCATTTCTTTAGCAACTAAAAATATCATGTGTGCAACTATTAGCTTTCATTGACCTTAATTTAGCAACTCAAAAGTACATCATAATCTATATACTCCCAACCACTAAGTTTAGCCACTAAATCGATATGTAGGTAGACACCTCTACCAACTTTAGATACTTGGTGTTGCTAGTAGTGTTCAGCCACCAGGATTTCACAACTAAAAATGAAATTAGAAGTTGTATACTTCAACCTACTAGATTAAGCCCCCAAAATAATATGTTGGTAGAAACTTACACTAACTATCTAATTTTTGTTGTCGTTAGTAGTCTTCGGCACTTTGGTTTGCCAACTATAAAGTACACTAGAAGCTAATCACTTTTAGCCACTACGGTTTCCCACCAAATAATTTGTTGTTGGACACCTGTACCAACCATCAAATCATTGGCATGGTTGTTAATCTTCAGTCACCATGGTATGGCAACTAAAAAGTACACCAGTAACTAAATATTTCTACCCACTACAGTTAGCCAATGAAACAATCTATTGGTGTACATATATACCAACCATCGAATAGTTGGCATGGCCATTAAATTCCAGCATGATTTGGAAACTACAAAATATACATACTAGATTAGCTTCCATTCAAGCATAATTTGTAAGTACCTAATTATACATCTCCTTTATACAAAGTAGAGATGTCTAATTTATATTTTTCTTGCTATGTACATACTCATATGGATTCCACTGGAGAACCTTAGTTTAATTTGGTACCCAGTTATTCTAAAATTAAGGGTTGGTACCTGGACCAACAGTTGATCGTCAACAACTACCCTTGACTTAGCTGGTTTTTATTTTATTATTTATAATTGATTTTTTAATAATTATTTAACTAATTTACCATATTTACCTTTTCTTATTCATCAAATCATTACCAGAAAATATTTATATCTCCATTAATTTGATCGAGACCACCCCAATATTGACTTGGTCTCTGTCTCGCGTGTTTGTCTCGTGTTTCTTCATATAAGGGATGGTAAAGGGATCAAACTTTCGGGTAATTAATTGGAAATGTATGTAGTTATAATTAGTGTATGGCAGCCTTCTTATACTACCCTCTGAAGTTAATCGAGTTTCCATCAATATATAGTAATTTGCTAAAAGTATTTTTCTAGATGTATGATTTTGGCAGACTTAAGCAACAAAATGGACTATTAACATATATATACCTTAAAGTAATAGTATCACTATCATAATAAAGTTAATATGATGAGCTAGAAAACAAGAAAAGTCGATGTATGGAATCTGGGTGAACTTGAGTGAGGTCGAGCGATATTGGGTAAGATTGATGAAAGACGGGTGAAATTTAGTAAGATCGATGGACATTTAGTGAATTGAAGAATGCCAGATGAAATTAATGGATATCGAGTATTTTTGAATGGCATCTGTTAAAACTGATTGAGATTATATGACATTGATGTGCATTGTCTTACATATTATATTTCATATTTGCCTAATAAATAACATACAGATCCTGGCTGATATATTTTGTGTGAATTAGTTGATTAAATTCAATACAGATTTAGTTTCTGAGAGAGAGGAGGTGAGGGATTGAGAGTGGTGTTGAATGATAATGGATGCAATTGATAGATAACATGTGAGATCCATAAATATTGAGGTTAATTGAATGTGATTGAGGGGTGTTTAGCGAAATTGAGTAAGGACGAGGGATATATATTGGGTGAAACTAGTGAATTTGGATCGAGGGAATTGGGTGAAATTAATCTAAATCTACTAGCACGAAACAAAATCTACGTTGAATTCTACATTGAAACTCTATGGCCACTAGCATGTACCAAAATATACTTCATTGACCTCTCATACAAGTTAAAATCTGTATTGGAACTCTAAATCTACGAATGTGAACTATAATATACTTCATGATCTCTCATACTAATCAAAATCTACATAGGAACTCTAAATTTACTAGGGTAAACCAAATTCTACTTTATTGATATGTCTGACTAAGCGAAATATAAATCGAAACTCTTAATCTACCAATGTGAACCAAAATCCACTTCATTGACCTCTCCGATTAATCGAAATCCATATCGAAACTCTAAATCTGCTTCATGACCACTTTAACTGATCGAAGTCTACTTGGAACTCTAAATACACTAATGTGAACCAAAATCTTCTTCATGACCTCTCACACTAACTAAAAATTTACGCAGAAACTTTGAATCTACTAGCGTGAACCAAAATCTACTTCATTCACCTCTATGACTAATTGAAATCTACATTGGAACTATAGATCTACCAATGTGAACCAAAATTTATTTCATGACCTTTCAGAAAAATCGAAATCTAGACAAGAACTTTAAATCTAATAGCGTGAATCAACAAAGGGCTTTTATATAGACGAAAATCAATAAACCATTCTCCGATTCAATTCTCATTCTTTCGATTCATTCTTATCCATATACATGCATTCTTTGGATTTTTGTTTAGTCAAAAATCAAGATTAATACTATGATTCATTCTTCTGGTTTATTCTCATCCATATACATTATTCAGATTTGTGTCTAGTCGACAACTTATTTTAATAAGAGTTAGTTACATGGTTTTCACACACCTGTCTTAATCCGTGTGAAAATGCCAAACCAAATATCTGCCGTCCAAAAAATTTCATAACCCGTATGACCTTGAACCAACATCTACCGCATAATTTTTCATCCAAAACCCTAAAATGTTTTCTCTCACTTAACTTTTTTTTAATGGAAAAGAATCTCACTTAACTCCCCCCTCTCTCTCTCAAGCTCCCTACCTTTCTCGGAAAAAATAAGATCCCACGGAAGAATCGAAATAAATAAATTTTTTTTGTTTGATGAAATCTCCTTCCTAGTGAATATTTGCAGCTGAAGACTACTGGCCTACTCTAAATCTACCATCATTGTGCTTCAAAACTTTGTCTAGCCGAAAGTCAACGATAATTATCAAATTCATTTATCATATTTCTGATTCATTCTTATATATACTCGAACAATTATTCAATATTATATAATATGCTTTGAATTTTTATCGTTTCGAAGGTTGATAAATAAACCGAATGAGCAAAAATAATTTAGCACAAAAGAACCACATATGTTTTTTACATACTTTTCTCAATCCGTATGAGAATCCTAAAAGAAATCTCCACTGTTCAAAGTTTTTCGGAATCCGTATGACCATCTTTATCCACCGTTTAAATTTTTATACAAAACCCTAAGATTATTTTTCACTTCAGTTTCCCCTTTCCCTCTCTAGTTTCTTTCTCTTTCTTTCTCTAGCTGAGGCTACCTTCTTCACTCATCCTTCTTCACTCACCAGATCTACTAGATGATTCTTTATTTCACTCCCAATAATTGTGGCTACAACTTCTCATTAATAGTAAGAAATAATCAAATCTACTAGATGCATCCCGATTCAACTAGGATAGTAGATCCGATGATTGGTTTTACAGAAAATAAAAACCATTTTTTCTTATTTCTTCAAAGATTATCTCGATTTTCCTCTCGATTCTCCCATCCAAGATGAGTTTCTTCCATTTATCTCTTCTTTAGGTTTTGCTGGAACGTTTAATTTTTGTTAAGAAATTTGATTTGGTTTAAATAAGTTTTTTTCTGATCGGGTGTTTATGGTAATGATTTTGTAGCTTTAATCACAGAAGATTATGATGGACTTGTTAATGCTTCAAAGGTCATTTTTTTCTTAAAAGAAAAATCAATTTATCATTGGATTATTGGGTTTTTTTGTTCTGATTTTTGTTTATTTTGTTTTTAGATCAAGCTTGAGACTTCAGATTGACAACATTCTGGTGTACTTTAAAAGTCTTACACCAAATCTTGTTGAGGCTTTGCGAGAGATTTAGGTATATGTTTGTTTGGATTACTCATTCATTTAAGTTTTATCTTAGCATTACCAATACTAATATATTATGTGTATTTGCATCTTTCTAGCTACAAAAAGCGCAAAGTAGTCATGGAGAAATGTGAATACGAAGATTGGAAATCTATTGTCATTAAATATAACCGCCAAACAAAGACAGGTGTAGATTTGGATAAAGACATTCTATTTTTATCTCTCGTTCTAATTCTTGAATCTAAATATATCTCCATCAAATATTTCAATAAAATTTATTTTTATCTAATGATCGTTCCAACTAAGCAGAAGATACAACCTCAACTTAACTTTGTTAAGAAAGCTTCGAACTCAAATAGATCTTCTTCTTGTTGTTCGTGTTCTTCCATTCTGTAAATCTATATTTTTTTTATTGTTCTAATTTGGGATATACTTTTACAAGAATGTATATAGCATCCACTTTTCTTGTTAAGGTTGTGTGTATCGATCGAATAGGGCCCTCTTGTAATAGCAGTGATGTTGTGAGTGTTTGTAAGAGGTTATGTAAGAGGAGTAAAGCATTAACATGAGTCTGCAGTTAGCCACCATTCCTTCTTCCGAACTATAGTTTTCTTTTTATCAAGTAACTCTCCATTTTGCATCCTTTATTTTTGAGGTATTAGATCTGTCAGTGATGAAATATGCTCGAGGGCTCGATACATTGTTCATTGGAGACACTTAATATGTTCTTATGGTTTTCATAGTGATACTTGGTATAGTTTAGTAATGGTAGTGCAGTTGATAGCTAATGGCTCTAGTGAATGATGCTACTGATGTCTTATCTACCTGTAATTTTATTTGATTTGATAGTGATTGTAAGTTTTAATTATCACAATTGTTTTCTTTTATTTTGATTCTATTTTGTTTTGATTCAGTTTCTCACAGTGGTGTTTATCCATTACGATAGGAAGAAATAGAGGAAGATTATCACAAAGATCTGGTGGACGAGTACATTCCTTGCACGATTCTCTGCTAGATAGAAGTCCAATTGTAGGGCAGAGGACATCAACAAACGGTAATGAAATACACATTTGTTGAATAAAGTTTTTGTTGGACCCAAATTCAATCTACTGATATGTTTTGATATTAATCTTGAACTACTCTATTAGATTAGAAATGTCCTGGGGTTAATGAAACCGATGATCCATAAAAAATGAAAATAGTAGTACTATCAGTAGTATAATTGATGACATACGGTCTCTCATATTTTTGTATTTATAGTATTCTCGCTTTACTCAATACTAGCCCATGTGACACCCAACTTTAACATCTTTTCAAAAAAATAAAATAAACTAAGCTTTACGAAGAACCAACTAATTTAATGTGAATTACATGTATAGCTTATAGATTGTTTACTTTCTTTGTTATTGAAAACTTGATTCCTAAGGTTGTCTTAAGTCCAGGCTTAAATCTTATTGTACAACTTATTGATTCTTTTTTATATGCCGAAAATCCTTTGGAATCTACTGCATATATACACCACACCAACATTTATACGTATACTTTTCTTATTTTTCCTTCAAGCAGATGAATGAATTATTCCATACTTTTCTTTTTTTTTTCTATAGTGTTTATGTTGGGAAGAATTAGAGGGGGATAATCACAATGTTCTAGGCGAGTTGATCCCCTTCATACTTCTCTGCCGTCCAATATTAAAACAAAAGATGATATGTACATAGAGGATGATAGGTACACAAAGTAGGAGGAAGATCAACGTTTTGATTGACCAACTCGTCGATATGTCACTGTAAGTAAGTCATTTAATCTTTAGCTCTAACAAGATTTGGATCTGATTTAAGTTTAGTCAATAGAATATCTTGGTAACTACTTAATTGTCTCTTTCTCTTTAGTAAAAATATATATAATTTCATCATTCTTCCAAAACCAGTCTTGTTCCGTTAAAAAAAGATGGTAAATAAATTCATTATTTCTAATAATATTGTTTTCATCATTGTATTTTTTTTCTTCCACTTCTTCTTCTTCTCATGCTTGTTCCTCTCGACAGTAGAGAGCATCTAAATAATAAACTGAATCTTGCTGAGGTAGTGATGGATCCATTGTTATTTTACTTAACTTCTTCTAAGAAGAAGAGATTTAAGTTGTTACTCATTGTAAATGATAGACATGATGAAGATGAGTAGTGCAAAAACCCTATAACATTTAGACCTAGTACATAAAAGTAAATGAAGGCTCAATTTTTTAATGAATTTGGGATATGACATTTTTTCCTGTAATCCTTCTATGCATGAAGGTTGGTGGTAGGTTGTATTTTTTTGTAGTTACTTTTCTTCCTGCTGATAGTCTCATTATCTCGTTGCCGCACCTACAGGTATTATTTTTGTTTTATTCATGGTTTTGTTTTGATAATTATCAGGTATAAAAGCATTTATTGAAATGAGGGAAGGATTTAAGGTAGAGTAGCATGGAGCAGAAATACGAAAAACCTAAGCCCGGAACGTCTTTACTCTGCATTTCTTGATATAAGTTTTTATTTTGGGATGTCAAGTTTTTTGGGGTCTTATTTTGGGATGTAAAGTTTTTGGGGGTCTTGTTTTTAGAAATATTTTAGGATTTGTTAGTACCTAAAAATTGCTCATAGAAAAAACAATGTACTGTAGAAGTACTTTCTTTAGATTCGGAAATCAAAATCGTACAGGGCAGCCTAAACCATGATAGTAGCCGTTCCGCCCTGCTTCGGTCACAAGTAGAGAGATCTTAGGGGACGGAAGCAAAGAAAGTTGAAGGAATTTGTGTGTTGAATTGTGTGTAGAGATGTTGAACTATTGATAAAATAACAGCGCTTGAGAGAATGATAAACTTGTTATGTTTCTGAAATGGGTTAAGTAGCCTATTTAAAATAGTTGAGAATACACACATTTCCTTGTAAAGTAATGGAGGTAGTGAAGAGATGGAGAAGTGGAAGTCGTGGGAATAATGGTATAATCGCCTTGGAATCTTCGGGAAGCCATTACTCCATTACTCCATTAACTGCTTTAACCTTACCAGTACCTTGTAACTTCCTTATCATAGGGTGTTGCCATGCCGCATGTTGCTGTAAAAACCAGACCATAACCCCATGAATAACCTCCCCATGTAATTTTTTTGATTTCTTGTAGGAGTTAGTGGAGTCATGGACTCAAATCACGTGAGTAATTCGTGAGTCTGTCGTAAGATAATGTTATCAATGAGTTTGTGTCAATCATGGCATGTGCATGTTTGTGGAATGTTTGGAACATGTAAGTTGTGATAGCACAAGCAAGTGAAGATGGTGATGGCACAAGAAAGTGAACATAATGCTAGCACAAGCACGGGTGAAAAAAACACACAAAATGGTAAGGAAAAAGGAGTGCTAGCGCTAGTATTGGAAGGCTAGCGTTGCTGCAGACGCTAATGCTAGCGATGGTACAATCTAGCTCTGCTGCAGGCGCTAGCTCTAGCAGTGCTGTTTGGCATGTGGGAATGTTGGCTTTTGGCACATGTGTATGCTACTTATTAGTGTTGGAAGTGTGGCTAAGTCTAGCACTTTCTAGTTCCATGGTTATTTCCTATGCACCGCTATCTTTGAAATTCATTAATGTCGTGGCCATATTTATGGCCTGTTTAGGTTATCTTAGTTGTATGAGATTTAATGTTAGCATTTATGATTACTTTTACGCAGTACATACAAAATTTTTTCAAGAGATTCAGCTGTGCAAGTTTGCAACTTGAGAAAATGTATGATGCGACTCTGCAATTAGATGATATGCATCTAATTAGCGTTTTTATTCAGATATGGCATAACCTCTATTCTGAATATTTGTAATTTTGTATAATCAGTATATTTTGTTTTATACAAATAATTCGCATAGATGTACATGAAATAACAAGGATTTAGTTTAATATAGCTCTGAAATTTCTATGGTGCATATGTATATGCAAAAGAGTTACATGGCTAATTTAGACAGGAGATGAATATCCTTTCTCGATTTTCTTGCAGAATGTAGGATAGCAGTATGAATTTATAATTCTGATGTCGGGTCATAATTTTTTTACATATTTATTTCATGCTTCTGCAGCTGAGCAAAAGCAGTATTATGATTTTCTCCCTTGTCAAAAATCCACCATCAATATTAAGTCCTCTGCTTAGCACGGAACAATGATGTTTCGTAGTAAGCACTAGATGGTGGTATCAATACTAGGGAATTTTTAAATAAGTAGAATTCGTAAGACTAGGAATGATCACTCATCTTTTCCTATAATATTGCAATAGGCTTGTTATGTCAGCACATGTCTGTTGGGAAGAAACTTTCTCATTGGTACCTGAAGTACTTTTGGTAGCATCTAGGTGTGGTTTTTGGTAGAGAAAGGATAATTTTCTATACAAACAAAACAAATAGGGGGGTTACATCCACAAATCTTGTTACGCTGGAGGCGTGGATGAGCTGCATCGGCAAGTGATGAGCCAGTCTCTTGGTGAAGCCTGTCACCTCCCTCTTGACAACGGTCGGTCTTGGAGCTTTGGTCAGCAGTCACGATCAGATCCATTTTCCTCGGAATAAATTTCAAAAATTCCACTTATTTGAATTTTAAGGTTTCCCACCTTTGTCTAGTTAAACAAGCAGACGACTTTAACCATTTTTACTTTCATCTTCCTCAGAGCTTTGAATAGCATCACTTTATCATTGCACCATGTCTGAGAACAATGGCAGCTCGAACCAAGGAAGCTCATGTGACAAGAGTACCACTTGGATTGCAAGTCCAGTAAGTTTCTCTTTTCTCCCCATCTTTCATACGCGTATGATGATTATGATGAAAGCTTGAACATGATCTGATTATTGTTGTTGTTTTTTATAGGTTTCTCGGGTTAAGAAGATACCACAACGACGTGTGAAAACTAGGAGTCTCAGAGCTATGGTAAGCTTGTTCTCTTCCCAATTTAAACCGTTCTTTCTTCCACCTTTTTTTTTTATTTTTTTTTAAACATATTCATGCTTGTTTGGTTGTAACAGGATTGGAAACATTGATTTTTAATGAGAATGAAGAGTTTGTACCAGTGAATAGCCGAACAAATGTTGATGTTGGTTTTAAGAATTTTTCTAACATCATTGATTCTCTTGCGAATGCTGTCTTGAGTCTTCTCATTCATGTTAATCCCAACGACGGGCTCCCTTTTAAGTTGGAAATGGAGTCCTTATCTTGGAAGCATGAAGTAGTGAGAGGACTTGTTGTGCCAAAATGTTATGTGGAACTTTACACAAAAATATGGGAAAAGTATATGCATATCACTACAACAGAGCTGATGAAGAGCCATACTCCCATTCTCGTAATAGCCGTTGCAGACCTCCTCCCCATTATTTCTGAGATGGATGACGTGCTTTCGTACACAGTTACAGATTTGAAAATCCGGGAATGGGATGAGATGTTGACTACTTGTGAGAACCTCTGTTTCAATATAAACTGGTTAAGTCAGCATTTAGAAAGTGTCGGAGAGGATCATGCTGCAGCTTTGGCAGAAGGGAAGGCCTTGAAGGAAGAATCCTAAAAAATTGAAGAAATGGCCCGAGATATGCAGACTCCTTCAGAGAAGTTTTTTTGTTTTTTTATAAGTCAAAAATTGTATTAATTGGGAAAAATATTTACAACAAAGTTTACAAGAAAAGAAGTCTAAACAGACCCCAAAAACTTATAAACTATCTAAATATAAAATAAGAGACATTTGGTTGTTCTACAGAAATTAGAAAATCCATTCTCCCATTAAAACTCATCCCCTCACCATTAGAAAATAGACATTTTCTACTAGCCATAGCATCCGCAACAAAATTTGCTTCTCTATAAATGTATTTATACTGAATAGAACTATAGCAACTTCGAATAGAAAACCAACGCTACTTAACAAACCAAGGAAAGTTCAAACTCTTAAACACCTGAATAGAACTCTTAGAGTTTGAACGAATCAACACACTATCCATATTCCACTTCACTGTCCATTCCAATCCCACAAGAATACCAAAAAATTCATCCAAAAAATTGGTAGTAGTTCCAAGGTACAAAGTGCTCCCAACACAGAACTTTGAGAGTCCCTTGCAACAATCCCCGCACCAGCTATTCCAAGATTCCCCATCACAGCAAATAAGCAATACACCCGGATCCGGCGGCTTCCATGAGCATTCAATAGGAGAACAAACCTTAACATTTCTATGAACTACCGTGAAGTAATCCATAACTATCAAATCAGCTGAACTATTGTACATATACCCTTTTAATCTTCTTGAATATTCATGCACTAACTGAAAAACTCTCTATCTCATCAGCGGCCAAGAAGTTTTTTCTTACCAAACCCAATTGTTATTCTCATGCGCCATAATTCAGACCGAACCACCAATATAGCAGTCAGCCATAAATCCTTGATCATTTTATTTCTTCCATTAACAACTTTATAAGAATTAATTAATGAACAACAAGGAGAAAGTTCAAAAATACCTCCAATTCAATGCCACACCCGTCTAGCAAAACTGCAATGCTCAAGGATATTATCAAGGCCCTCTTCAGAATTATTACACAAGTAACACTTGTTAACAACTTCATTATTGAATCTGCTCCTCACTTTGTCCATTCTGGCGCAAACTCCTTTAGCAAATTTTAAATTTTGACCTTCCAAGGATGGATGAACATCCGGCCTCCATAATAACTTTGCTTCAGCAAAATCAGGTTGGCGTGACCTAACCAAATCCTTTTTTGATGCAACGGTGAACTCTCCCTTCATACTATGCATCCCCACCTTCATATCATTTCCTCCCGAAGGTTTTGGAAGATTTAAATTATCAATAACCGTACTTAGAAAGAGAGATTAGTAAGTAGGAGATACCATCCACTCATTGGTCACCATTAAATCACCCACATTAAGGTATTTTTTAACTGTATTAGGAATTCCCAAAGAATCAACAATACTAGCATTCCCATACCAAACATCAAAATATAGAGAAGTATTGTTTCCATTACCGATTAAAGTCTCTGTGTGCTTTTCCACTTCTTTATAAACTCACTTAATACCAGGAAGAATTGAAGACTTTAAACTGTTTTCCACAATATCACCATTTTATTTGATGAGCTTAGCTCTCATAAATATAGCATAAACTTTGTTAGAATTTTGAATATTCCACCAAAGTTTCATTATCATAGCCTTATTAGTCACCACCATTTTAGAAATACCTAGACCACCTTTCTTTACAGGACAACAAATTTATCATAAGCCACAACAAAAGACCTACTAATAAGAGAGTCACTCGACCATATGAAGTTTCTAATATCAACTTCATATTGATGAATAAACTTTCTAGGCTATTTATAAACAGATATATTATGAATCTAATAGCTACCAATGACGGATTTGACAAGCACAATCCTATCTTGAAAAGATAACAACTTACCTTTCCATCCAGCTAATTGATCCTTGATCTTTTCCACCATATTACCAATATGATGATATCTAAATGTCCCATGCATAATATGAACACCAAGATAACGATCATGAAAAGCGGCAATACTCATCCCCAAAAAATCAACAATAGTTCTCCTTTTATTCAACAAATCTCCTCCATAGTAAATTTTACTTTTTTGCTTCGAAACAGTCTTTCCCGAAGCTCTTTGATAAACATCAAGAAAATTCATTAGGTTCTGTAAACTCTTCATATTACCTTTGCAAAAGTTCATCATATCATCTGCAAAAAATAGGTGAGTAGGCAAAACACCCTTTTTTGGTAACCATATGCGTCATACGACACTTCTGAAAGAGTTTAGTAATATTACGACTTAAAATATCTTCCATAACCATAAAAATAAGAGGTGATAAAGGATGTCCTTTTCGAATCCCTCTATATATTAAGAAAAGAACCCCTCCGGACTTCCATTAACAAGAACAGAAATCCTAGAAGATTGTAAGATTGTTAGAAGCCAATCACACCATTGATCATAAAAACCATATCTTCGAAACACTTATAAAATAAAATTGCATCATCGCAATTACCCTCTAACCAGAGATCTGTTTTAGGATATAGGATAGGTAGCGAAACATTCCGGTTATTATTTTTAATAGTTTGAGTAAGGATGTTTCAGATGAATATAATTGGTTTTGAATTTGAAAGTTCAAATATATGTTTTGGAATTATATTGAATTTGTGAAAGGAAAGTTATTTTTAGAAGTTGTGATATGAGTGGTAGGAGATAAGAGATTACTTCAAAAGATGTATAATATATGTATGATGGTGTAGAATATATATTGTTTGAGCCTAAGATGTCTTCTTTTATATCCTTCAACACTTGGCCCTCAAATCTCCTCTCCTTCTAGGGTTTAGAATCCTTCCAACACCATATTTCCTTGATTTAGAAGTCCAAAACGTGTCTTAGAAGTGGCTCTCGTCGAGTCATAATCGGTAGTATAAATCTTCATCTTTCTATCGATTGTTGGTGTCCAAAAACAAGAGTTTTTTAATGCCAAAATCGTCCATAATTGGTCGTCACGACATCCCCCTTATCTAATGATTATTAGAGATCAAAATATGACTTTTTCTGTGTACGAAACTGCCTATAATCGGTAGTTAAATTTCTCTGTTATCTCCAGATTATTTTGCTGTGTGTTTCGCTATTTTCGTTTAGTTGTTTTTCTCATAACTTCCTCATACGAACTCGGAATGACCTCATTTTTTTTACGTTGGATTCGTCTCTCAATTATATTCAAGATATTGATAATAAACTCCGAATTCGAACGAGTTAAATTTGGTCTTTGGCTCTTCTCCATTTGTAGAACTTGACTTTCTTGCTCATTTCATGTTGTAATGAACTCCTTTCTTCTTTTTTGGTTGAATACACTTCAAAACTATTAATAAACTCAAAAAATAAAAAAATTAAAGAATTATGATATGAAAACTAACAAGAAAGCAATAAATTAAAGTATCCAACTAATGCAAATAATGCACCTATCAAATTCCCTCATACTTGCCTTTTTGCTAGTCCTCGAGCAAACTACCTAACTAAAATAAATAAACTATAACAACTCCCTTTGGTTGAGGATACAGTTACACATAGTGCGTGTTACAACCCTTTAAACCCCTAGGTGTCCCTAGTGGATGAGTTATAGTCTCATGAGGGTTTACAAGAGGTATACCCACAAAACCTATATTCCAACTTTCAAATATTCCAGAGAAAGCAATAAACGTAAAACACCATGAGCAGCAGGATGTTGAGGTTAAAGTATCCAACTAATGCAAATAATGCACCTATCAAATTCCCTCATACTTTCCTTTTGCTAGTCCTCGAGCAAACTACCTAACTAAAATAAACTAAACTATAACAACTCCCTTTGGTTGAGGATACAATTACACATAGTGTGTGTTACAACCCTTTGAACCCCTAGGTGTCCTTAGTGGATGAGTTATAGTCTCATGAGGGTTTACAAGAGGTATACCCATAAAACCTATATTCCAACTTTCAAATATTCCAGAGCACATGCATCCAAAAAGCTGCGAAAACATAAAGTTTATGTACACTAACAATAAAAAGTTAGAAGTATAAAGAGTGTTATTCTCATTCTTAACTCTTGAGTTAGGAGAAAACTACCATATGAAAGAATCCATCCTCGACTGTGATCGAATAAGCACTCCTCTTCGACTTCTGCCTCACCAATAGGGTTTTATGGAGTTGCACTCAAAAAACGCACTTTATAGTTATCGTTATGCAGGAAGGGATGAAGATAGAAATCCTGCAGAGGTTGAATAGTGGGAAGGAAAAGTAACCCTCCAAATTTTATGAAGATGTTATCCCATAGAAAAATGGGACGAAAAATAACCTCTTTTTGTTTTTCTAGTGACCTCTAAGAAAGGAAATCAACCACTATGTGAGGATGGGAATGCTTAGTTACCTTCTTACCCGGTCTACAATCGACACCACTCTCACAGCAAATAAAAGCGTCTTCGGTCTTCAACTGTTGATGATGAACTCTTGAACTTCGTAGAACTTTGACAATTGTAACTTTTTCCCTTAATTTCTTGTTGTTTGAAACTTCTTTGTAGATTTCTTCTTCCCCACGGCCTTATTGAATGAATAAAAAAACAAATATACGCTAAAGAGCTGATAAACATTATTCTCTTCTTCTTCTTTTTTTTTTGTTTTTTTTTTTACTGAAGAACTCAAAATACAAATCGAAAAAAAAAATGAAACTACTACGGCTGTGGGATAAGGACTTTACCACTTGGTTCTTCACAACTTATATTGCCTCGATATCATGAACTTTACTAACTCTCATCTCTTGCTTTCTTTCGCTCTTGTACTTAAGTCTTCAACACGTATATATAATTCTGCTCATTTTATTGTTGCTTTACTTAAGTATAAAATTTGTTCTTTCTTGTAATGTTGCTTGTAAAACCTTGAACATCTTCAACTTTCCTTCAAATTTGTGATGCTTCGCTTGTCGATGATAATGGTGTTTCTAACTGTTGTAGTCGAGAGAATGGTGCCAAGTGCAAACAAGACTACAAGATAAAGTTAGCAATTCTGATGACACCCTCATGATTGATAGAATTAGCACTAAAAAGATCAAAAAGTAGTGCTGAAAATGGTGCGATATTTAGTAGCTCATCATTCTACCGGAATTAGCGCAAATGAAACACTCTAAACGGAAAATCTAGACAGGGTTCAGATTGAAGGTTTGGTGCCTCACTCATGGGTATTAAATGATCAGCTTCTCTAAAAATGTATTCTCTATCGGCGGTTTAAGTCCCTTTTTGTTAGCTCTAGCCTCTCAAAAATTAAGCAACCCGAATATAGTTCTCTAATACTTCTAAGTTCATTTATTTCCGTAAGAACTCTATATGTAAACGTAGCTAGAAGTATGCTAAGTGACTCTAAAAGTTTGAGGTTTTCATGCAAATATGTACAAAAAGTTTAAAAATTCTGTCCAAAAAAGCGAATATTAAAAATTTGTATGCTTAAACACTCCCCCGCACTTAAACTTTACATTGTCCTCAATGTAAATTAACTCTTCCAATGTAAAATCAAGAAGGGATATTCCTATTAATGATATGAAAAGATAAGAAAAACTAACAAGATATATATAGAAATACAAAACCAATGGGTGGCCTCCCATCCAGCGCTTAGTTTAACATCCTCAGCCTGACTTTCTCGTTAGCGTCCATACACCAACAATATGACAATTTGAGGATCCGCCCAGATAACAATCTGCAATTTTAATAAAAGCTCCACACAAATGTTAACATATAATAGTACTAGTCAAACCATTATCAGACGGAAGTTACCCCCTCACTTAGTCTTTTCTACACTTGGAAGTGTATATTGAACATATAATTTGGGAACTTCATTAGGTTCCACTTGGGTAACCTGCACAATGTTAGAATCAATCATCTCCAATGGTGGATGCTTATAAGCAAAATAATCCTTAGAAACTTTGGAAGCACACAACTCCAACCCCAGGTAAGGTATCTTCCTAAAAGTTGGTTTAACAACTTCTTGAAAAACTACTTCGATTAAAGGAAGAGGATCATTCAAAATAGAAATATGAAAAGGTTTAGACAAACCTTCCACACTCTCTTGTATTAGGGGATCCTCATTATTCTTGAAGAACTCCAATGAATTATTTACCTCATATGTATCGTGGTTATTATTAAACTTTTCCACAAATCTTCGTTAGTTTCTACTTCAACCAAAATCTCGGCATCAAAGTTCTCATTATATTCCTTGGCAAGCTCAATTGGGTCTTCCACAATATTACTTAATCTAGCCTCATTTTCAAATATTTCATCATCTTCGATATCAGACTCTTCGTCAGAATCTTTATCGACCTCATACTTTCCATTAGAAAAACGTCGTTTGAATTCTATAGTATAGTACTACTAATTTCTTGGAGAATTTATTATGGTGCCCCGTTATCTTCCAGTTGATATAATTTTTTCGAGAGTTTTCTTATGTTTACACGTTTTCTACCATCACTTACAATAGGATCATTAAACCACGACTCTTCCCGTTGAATGGCTTAATGATCATAAATACGATCAGGAGTCGGGTAAGTTATACTGTTATAGAATTAGGTTGGTGCAAGTTCTCTCTGTTAAGTGTTGGATCAAGCTGGTCTAATCTATGTGTCTTTTAGTTGATCTAAAACCTGCATACAACTCGAGTGAATCCAATTAGAAGTATAAATTTCCCACCTTCTTTGTGATTGTTGACCTACATACCCATTATAATGTTGTTGGTATGTTTGAAAATCACCAAAAGATCCGATAGGGTATTGACCAAAACCAAAGAATTGACTCTGATTATATCCCATGGTCGGTTGAAGTTATTGAAAGATTGAGAATTATAACCAAACTGATTACCACCATAATATGCCTGATCTTGTGCACCATACATGTTATTTCCGTAAGGAAACATGATGAAACACAAAGACTAAGAGAAAAAAAAAATCAAACTAAGAATTTAAAAAGAAAAATAAAAGTAATATATATAACCTGTTTCCAGAATCTACCTTCCGCTTTTAACGGATAACGAATTCCATCAATGAGTTGTTTCCACCATAAAACCTAAAACCTGAAAAACACTAAGAGAAAAACGTAAAATAGAATTAAAAAGAAATCTCAAACAAAAACAATTGATAACTGCTCCCCAGCAGCGGTGCCAAAATTTGATGCATGTCGTTTGCGCACAAGATAATTAAGATATTTCCCACTAATACTAACAGGTAATATGATGGTAGTAAGGATCGTTCCTACGTGGAGCTGTGAATTTTTATTGTCTTTGACTTCTTATGTAAACAAAAGGGGGATCGTAATGAATTAAACTAAGTAAACTAACAAAATAAATAAAGATTGAGATTAAGGTGAGAAAATGCTGGTTAGAGGGTTCATCTTCCATCACCAATCATGCTACGCAATCGATAAGAATTAACATCCACTCTCTTTTCATACCAATATCCCTAGAGCATCCCATCGAAAGAATACTCCGGTAAATTCCTTATGTCATCACATACCATAACGATGAATATGTGAATACTACTCAACGAACAACCTAACGTAACGTGATATCAAGTTTAATCCTCCAAGAGCATTAGGTTTTTTGAATTAGGCTAATCAATGCTATAGAATTACTACGAGTATTATATTTAACATTGATCAAGCTTTTACATGCAATCACACGAAGGGTTTTAAATACAATAGGTAATCACACTATACTACTTGCAATCGGGTCTATCGACTATAACGTATCTCCAAAACCCAGTTTAGCTTTAGATATGAATATATGTTCACTTAGTGTGTATCCTCAACAAACTCACATCCAATCATACATGGCGATATTAAAAGTATTACATGAACAATAAAAAGAGATCCTGATCATTAATAATAACTAGCCAGATTGATTCACATGTTTAGGACTTCCAACTATATCCCCAACCGATAGAACAAAGTAACCTACTCATGGTTTTACTAAAACCCATATAAAATATACAAATAAGAAGAATGGTTTCCCCCTAAGGGGAAAACCCTAGGTTTTTTATGTAGAAGTTGTGATATAAGAGGTAGAAGATAAGAGATTACTTCAAAAGATGTATAATATATGTATGATGGTGTAGAATATATATTGTTTGAGCCTAAGATGTCTTCTTTTATAGCCTTCAACGCTTGGACATCAAGTCTCCTCTCCTTATAGGGTTTAGAATCCTTCCAACACCATATTTCCTTGATTTAGAAGTCCAAAACGTGTCTTAGAAGTGGCTCCCGTCGAGTCATAATCGGTAGTATCAATCTTCATCTTGCTATCGATTGTTGGTGTCCAAAAACAAGAGTTTTCTGATGCCAAAATCGTCCATAATTGGTCGTCACGACACCCCCCCTTATCTAATGATTGTTAGAGATCAAAATATGACTTTTTCTGTGTCCGAAACTGCCTATAATCGGTAGTTAAATTTCTCTGTTATCTCCCGATTATTTTGCTGTGTGTTTCGTTATTTTCTTTTTTGTTGTTTTGCTCATAAGTTCCTCGTACGAACTCGGAATGGCCTCATTGTTTTTGCGTTGGATTCATATTTAAATTATATTTGAGATACTGATAAGAAACTCTGGATTTGAAGGAGTTTAATTTTGTCTTTGTCCCTTCTCCATTTGTAGAACTTGACTTCCTTGCTTATTTCATGTCGTAATGAACTCTTTTCTTCTTCTTTGGTTGAATACACTTCAACACTCTTAAGAAACTGAAAATAACAAAATCAAAGAATAATGATATGAAAACTAACAAAAAAGCAATAAATTAAAGTATCCAACTAATGCAAATAATACACCTATCAATACTCGACAGAGTTGCTGGTGCATTTGTAGTCCAACTTGAAGGAATGTGAGAACACTTCACCAGTTGGCGAAACTAGCACAATACCGGCTCCTCTAGTATTGTTGCTAAGAGTAGCAGATCCATCAATGCGTAATATTCGGGCTTCTTCTTCGGGAAATGAAATGTTTGGGAATTCTCCGGTACATCTTCGTGTGTTGTAGTATCGTCGTCTTCTGGAAAATAACAAAGTAGATCAGAAACCACTTGTCTCTTTATTGATTTTGGTGATACACATGATATGTCAAATTCTTACATTTGTAGAACCTATTTTGCCGCTCGTCCTATGAAGGCAGGTTTTGATAGTAAAAGTTTTATAGGGTCATCCTTGGCCATCAACACTACTTTATTTCTTAGTAGGTAATGTCGAAACTTCTGAACATCGTGTACCAAGGATAGACATGCTCTTTCAACTTTGGGGTATCTCAACTTTGGATCTCTTAATATACGACTGAGATAGTAATGGGAAATCAGTCCCCATGTCGTCTTCTTGAGACAATAGGGCTCCTATGGCCACTTCACTGAAGGCCGTGTAGAGAAGTAGCGGTTTTCTCGAACTTGAAGATTTCATAACGGCTGGTGATAATAACAATTGTTGAATTTGACGAAATTCCTTTTATTGTGTAGATAACAAGACAAAACTCGCTTCTTTCTTCAACATGGGTGTAAATGAAGCAACAAATTGAGCTAGTACAGGAATAAAGCGTCGAATATACGATACCTTTTGCATGAAACTTTTAAGTTCCCTTATGATGCGTGGTGGTGGCATGGTGGTGATAGCCTGTGTTTTGGTCGGGTCCACCTTGATCCCTTCTGATCTTACCAGAAATCCTAGAAACTTTCTGGAGGATACAGTAAAGGCGCACTTCAGAAGGTTCATCTTCAAATGGTATTCACGGCATCTCTCGAAGACTTGGTGTACGACGTCTGCATAGGATGTTCTGGTCTTGGATTTCACTATCACATCGTCAACATAATCTTCAACTTGATTCATGTCGTGAAAGATTGTTGTCATGGCTCTTTGATAAGTAGCGCCAGCATTTCTTAATCCGAAGGGCATCACTATGTAATAGAAGTTCCCGACAGGGTTTCAGAACACGGTCTTCTCGGCATCATACTCGTACATCTTTATTTGATTGTAGTTATTATAGCCATCCATGAATGAAAACATGCCATGTCCACTGGTAGCATCCACGAGCATGTCAATTTTCGGGAGAGAAAAGTCGTCATTGGGACATGATTTGTTCAGGTTCCTGAAATCCACACAACATCTTATTTGTTCATACTTCTTTTTGACGGGGACCATGTTAGGCACCCATATGAGGTGTTGCATAGGTTTGATGAAGCATGTTGCTAGAAACCTCTAAATTTTGGTCATGATGTGTTCCTCGACTTCGGGTCAGAATAGTCTGAGCTGTTGTTTGACCGGTTTGGCATTAGAAGCAACGTGTAAATGATGAGTGGCCAGTTTGTAATCCAACCCTAGCATTCCTTTGTAGGTCCAAGCAAATATATCTTGATTTTCCTTGAGTAGATTGAAAAGCCCTACTTTTTCTTTTGGTGACAAGGCTGAGATGATTGAAACTGGTCGTGGATTTTCTTTTTTTCCTAAATTGATAGTTTCAAGTGTGTCAGCTGTAGCATCTGTACCGTCTTGCAATTTTCATGGCGCGTCTTAGATTTCCTCATGGTATTCTCCTCACCGTGGCTGCATATCTGTGGGAGGGGAGACTCTTCGTAGCCCCCCTTGTAAATTGCTAACAACGGTTGCGGAGGTAGACCACTTTTCCATTGTCGTCGTAACTAGCCACGAAACCATGACTTCTTTTAGCAGGTTACGAATTTGTGATGCTGGAAGTCCCATGGTGGTATCCTTAGGGTCTTGAAGCTGCTCCTGATGACCCGGCTTTTGTGGCAAAGGTTAATGGTTCGTACGCTATCGGTACCCAGTCAGGCTACAGTGTGCTGTAGACTTTGCTAGATGGCTTGACGATATCATCCTCTAGTTTGAAGAACTCAACATCATATATTGGAGTGTAGGGTGATGGCAAAGCCGTTATGCATTTGATCTTCCCATTCTGTGCCGCTTTCATGCATTGATGATATGTGAAGGGATTATCCTTGTTATCGTATATCCATGGGCGCCCCAGTATCATATGGTATTCGAGCTCTTTTGCAATAACATGGAACTTCACCTTGAATACTATATGACCAAATTGTAAATTTAAATAAACATGGCTATAGGAATTAGTGCGGTTACCTTCGAAATCCTTCATCACTATGGGGTGTTGTATGATCTGGTTCTGAGGGACCTGGACAACTTTGAGCATTCTGAGTGTAATGCCATTGGAAGTTGACCTAGTGTAGATAAGGGCCCTCTTAAATTCGGTTTCCTTGACATGAGAAGTAACATACAAGGCTCGACAGTGACCTTCTTCATCCATCATGTCCTCTTCGGTGAATGTGACGATATTTATAGATGGGTTATCTGATATGGATGTCTCTATTTCCATCTGAAACGGCATCAAGTTGTGTTCAAGGCTAAGCAGTAAAGGTATCGACACGTTGATCTTTGGAAAGTGAAGAAGCTCACACAAGTTTTCAATTAGAAATATGGCTTCATGGTTCACTGGTTTTTCTGTAATGGTGAAGCTCCCAACATTGTGAGGTGGAGAATCACCAGTTGAGAAATCTATCCCTAGTCATGTTGATCCCGGAACTTGTTCGAAAGCGCTACGACATCCTACTTCTTCTATTAATTTGACAAGGGAAGAGAACAAAGCACCTACCGTATGTTCCAGTCTTGCTAGAGTTCTCGCTTAATATTCTTGTCTTCACATCAACTCAGCCAGAGTGATTGGGGTTTCGACCACGTCGGTAGCACCGTTGGTGAGGCGTGGGTTGGTGGTGCCATTGACTGCTAGAGAGGGGTTATGAGCATCGCTATTGATATTGACAGGGGAAATGTTAGGATTGGTGGTAATTGAATCTTACCTAAGACTAACCAATTTTTATATAGTCAAAGAATTGGATTCGTAACCGAGAGATTGATCTCCCACTGTGGTCGCCAATTGTTAGTACCTAAAAATTGCTCATAGGAAAACCAATATAATTATAAGTACTTTCTTTAGATTCAGAAATAAAAATCGTACAGGGCAAGCCTAAACCACGATAGTAGCCGTTCCGCCCTACTTCGATCACAAGGAGAGAAAATGGGTTGATCTTAGGGGAGGGAAGCAAAGAAAGTTAAAGGAATTTTTGTATTGAATTGTGTGTAGAGATGTTGAACTATTGAGAAAATAACAGAGCTTGAGAGAATGATAAGATTGTTCTTTTTCTGAAATGGGCTAAGTAGCCTATTTAAAATAGTTGAGAATACACACGTTTCCTTGTAAAGTAGTGGAGGTAGTTAAGAGATGAAGAAGTGGAGGTAATTAAGAGATGAAGAAGTGGAAGTTGTGGGAATAATGGTATAATATTCGGGAAGCCATTACTCCATTACTCCATTAACTGCTTCAAACTTACTCCTACTTTGTAACTTCCTTATCATGGGGTGTTTCCACGCTGCATGTTACTATAACCACCAGACCAAAACCCCATGAATAATCCCCTCATGTAGTTGTTTTGATTTCTCGTAGGAGTTAGTGGAGTCATGGACTCAAATCACGTGAGTAATTCGTGAGTTTGTCGTAAGATAATGTTATCAATGAGTTTGTGCCAATCATTACAAGAGCATGTTTGTGGCATGTTTGGAACATGTAAGTTGTGCTAGCACGACCAAGTGAAGATGGTGCTGGCACAAGCAAGTGAAGATAATGATAGCACAAGCACGGGTGAAAAAAGCATACAAAAAGGTTAGGAAAGAGGTGTGCTAGCGCTAGCATTGGCCAGGCTAGCGCTGTTGTAGGCGCTAGCGCTAACACTTGTGATAGCTAGTGCTAGCGTTAGCACTATTTCCAGTTAGCACTACTTTTTGGCACGTGGGAGTGTTGGCTTTGTTGGATTTTGGCACATATGTGTGCTACTTGTTAGTTTTGGGAGTGTGGCTAAGGCTAGCACTTTCTAGTGCCATGGTTTGATAGCTTTGACATTCATCAATGTCGTGGCCATATTTATGGCTTGTTTAGGTTTTCTCAATTGTATGGATTTAATGTTAGCATTTATGATTAACTTTTATGCAGTTCATACCGAATATTTTCCTGAGATTCAACTGTGGAAGTTTGCAACTTGAGATAATGCTTGATGCGACTTTGCAATTAGATGATATGCATCTAATTAGCGTCTTTATTCTGATATGGCATAGCCTATATTCTGAATATTTATAATTTTGTATAATCAGTATATTTTGTTTTATACAAATAGTTTGCATAGATGCACATGAAATAAGAAGGATTGAGTATAGCTCTGAAATTTCTATGGTGCATATATACATGCAAAAGAGATACAAGGCTAATTTAGCCAGGTCCTGAATATCCCTTCTCAATTTTCTTGCAGAATGTAGGATAGTAGTATGTCTTTAAAATTCTGATGCCATGTCAGAAATTTTTTACATATTTATTTCATGCTTTTGCAGCTGAGCAAAAGCAATATTACGATTTTCTCCTTTGTCAAAAATCTACCATCAAATGAATGTTATGAAAGGCCGATAGTATTTTGGATATTAATCGTAATTAATGGAATTTACTTCTAATATTATATAGATTCTTTAATTCAGTGCCAACTGTTATGTAACTAGATTTGCAGCGGTCTGAGGTTTTAAGCAGTAGAGCTGCCATGGTTAAGTCTTCGGTCAATAAAACAATTATAAATGCTTGAACCCCTTATGAGCAAAATCTCCATTGGTTAAACCATTAGACAACTACACCAAACAACTAAATCATATGTGGGTGGAGCTTTTCACCAACGTAGACCTGACACCTCACCCACCGAAAAGCTAGCGGCTACAAATCTTAATCAACCAAAATGTTGTTGGAAAACGCCTCCACCAACTCAATTATCAACTGTTAATTTGTTGGAAAACACCTTAACCAACCATACAAAAGCAGCTGAAATTATTCTACAAAATATTAAAATCTTGAGCAACTAAAATCTAGTGAAGGAAACTCTTTAACCATCAGAACATTAAGTGACTACAATTCTTAGCCAATAGGTTTAGCAACTCAAATCCAGTGGGTTATATTCTCTAGCAACTGACATTATTTTATAGTTGGACACCTCTACTAACAATGTATCAGCCTTCAACAACCAGTATTCTTGTGGGTAAAGTATTTCAACAACTAGTGCTTATATGCTCCACCAACGATGGTCGGGCAGTTACCGAAAATTTGTGCCAGCTAAAACTCTTAGTGTTTCACAGTTGTTGCAAGATGTTTATACCAACATCTATGTTGGAAAAGGTCTCTAGCTTCATAGTCTTTAGCAGCCAGGCGTTTTCGTTGCTAGTTAATTTCCAGAGCTCTTCATCCACTAAAACACGCCCTGTAACAACTCTTTTGGTTTAGTTGGTAAAAATCATTTTCCTTGTAGTGCCTATAAGTTCAACCCATCATGTCCACCTTTGTGACCGAAGCAAGACGTGAACGAATATTTCTTGGTTTAGTCCCGTCCTGTCCGATTTTGATATCTTGAACCTATAGAAAGTACTCTTTCGCAGTATGTTTGTTTTCACCCTAAAATAGTACCAGATAATATCTTAGAAATAATTTCACAAAAATAACATTCTGAACATGAATATAAAACCAAATGCAGGAGATTCATGGATTTGGAAAGGTAATCTGGAAGGTATTGAGAATATTCATCAACATAATACATGGAAGGTTGGAAATGAAAGTTGTATCAATATATGGGATGATTAAAGGATTTCCGATCTCAACATTCATCTTCATAAACTGGTTGACTGCCCAGAAGATCTAATGTTTGTCAAGCATATCATAAGTGATACAGAGGAATGGGATAAACATAAGATTAATGAATGGTTCACTGTGGAGGAATTTCTTGCCATCCTCAACACTACCATCCATCCGGAGGAAGAATACCAAATCATTTGGACCCTAACTCATAGTGGGGGTTTCACTGCCATTCTCATTACAAGGAAAAAATTGCTCAAAGGTACAACAATGATGCTCATGTCTCCGACTGGGAAAAAATATGGAAAATGAAAGTTTCTCCATCTATTCCAATGTTTTTGTAGAAATTTTCTCATGGAATCCTTCCAATTAATGCAAAAACAACAATCATTTTGTATTATATTGATCCAATTTACAATTACTACAAGAGTGAGGAGGAAACCATGTTACATCTCTTCATAAATTTCCTTTTTATTGTTGAGGTATAATTGGAAGGGTCTTGAGGGATCAAATCATACAAAATTTCAAAACTACAACATCTTTGGAGTCTGGTTTAATGGATGGTTCAATCACACTATCAAGAAGGTTCTTAAAATAAACATCTATGCTACTGGATGTTGGTTTATTTGGAAGGCTCGATGTGTTTCCATCTTTAACAATACTAGGATGGATGCCCATCAAACTGTTATAAAAATAAAAAAACGATCTATGTGATTATCATAGAGATCATAATCTTCAGGATCATATCCTGAACAATGTTCATTACAGAAAAAATGACATTATCCAAAACATAAACTTTTCTTTCAATGAGAGAGGGAGTTTCGGTATCACTATTAAAGTTTATACTCTGAAGTACCATAATCCTTGTACTATCTATACTGCTCTAACCAAACCATGTTTTAAAATAATAACTGATATCCATATCTTTTAAAAAATAATAATTAGTCATGTTAAACCGAAATTTGGATGAAAAATTAATCTAACAACATATAAAATATCATAACTACTAATGGAAGAAATATAAATAAGCAAAACGAGCTTTTTAGTTTACTTCTTGTCTTTCCTTCTTCATATGACACTACTAATGCAAGCATTTATATAAGCACTTCGGCATGTTATTTCTGGTGGCTCTTGATTGATTGTAGACTCATGGAGAGACACATAAGATTATTTCGGTTAAATTATATATTATCGCTAGATTTTGTATTTAGTAATAAAAAGAATTTTACTTGTTCTATTTTTGGAGTTTGTATTTGGCTTCAAGTTCACTAATGTATATTGTAGGTGCAACAAATTACTCAATATATTTCCCTCTAATTAACTAGTAATATAGCGGTAGTAAGGATCGTTCCCACAGAGAGATGTGTAATTGATATGTTATTTAGATTAGCAAAACTATAATAAAAGTAAATACTAAAAGGGATTGTTAATTACTAAAGATATAATAAAAAGATAATAAATATAAAGGATGATTAGGGAGTCTTTCGTCGTTACCAAACGTTGACTGAATTAGTATACTTATTTATCTCTTGTCATAATCATTCATCACCAACTGTAGAATAGCAATAAGCTCTGGTATCGCCAAAACTCCTTGTGTCACTGGATATGGGATCGCTCGACTACCAGAATTTATCCATTTGAGCCACCATGAATAAGCTCTCAAGGTGTAACCCAGTCGAATGCATTAGGGTTTGTGAATTTAGGTTGATCCTAACATCAAACACATAAGCTCGGTCTACTTCATAGTGTTTTCTTCACACACGATTGCTCCACAGAATCCATCTGTAAGGTATCACGTTCTCTACTTGCGTAGGAGGTGTTTGACTATTACATGTATCTCACAACTCTCTACTATCATTAAAATGATCAATAGATTAATCCAATTGTGCACTTGAACAATCTAGAAATCAATCATAAACCCTATATATAGTGAAAACAAAAGATAATGATTAAAACTCCAAATAAACTTGTATAACTAATGAAATCCTATGTCTAGAACATTGAATTCATCCTTAATCAACAAAAGATTTAACTACTCATGATACACAGAAGAATGATTTCCCTCTAAAGGGGTAAACCCTAGGTTTTAGATGTGGAAGTTGTGATATAAGAGGTAGAATATATGAGAATCCTTAATAGATGATATCTTGTTTGAGCCTTAGATATCTTCTTTTATAGCCTTCAATGTTTGGCCCTCAAGTCTCCTCTCTTTCTACGGTTTAGAATCCCATTAGAACTAAGTTTTCTTGCTCTTTAGAGTTTGGAATCAACCCGGGACCGTGTTTTACTCGTTTTAAGTTCCAAATTTGTGCTAACTAGTCTGCCTACGACTAGGAATTGGTCCCATGACCTAGCAACAAATAAATATGAGTTTGCGGGTGATTTCAGGGTCACTTACGACTGGGTCGAGCTAGGCATTTCCTGGCCGTAAGTGAGTCTGAATTTTGTTTTTCTTCATTCACCGTTTTTTCTATAACTCCTTAGTCCGACGTCTGATTGACCTCAATCTTTTTACGTTGGATTCGTATCTTTGTAATCTACAAGATGGTTTCTTCAAAATCTACATATCTCTTCATCACAAATTATGGCTAGCTTAGGTGTGATCTCCTAACCGTATGTGACCTTGGAAGTCTTGTTTCAAAATTTCAACTTGTCTACGGCTAGGTTGAGATGATTTCCTAGCTGTAAATTTGATAGAATTATTATTAGCTTCTCTTTTATACGGATAGATTTCTATAAAGTCCTAGCCGTAAGTAGATCTGAAACTTGGTCCTTTTCTTCGACTTGTTCCACGACTAGCTTTTAAGACTTTCATATCCGTAAATGCTTTTGGATTTTCACTCCAAAAGTATACTCTTCAGATCTAGTTACTTCTTCTCATGCCAGAATGAGCTCCCTCCCTCTTGTTATCTCTTTTTAACACCATCTATATTGAATTTCGGATGATTCACCTAAAGAAAAAAATAGAATAAAAAACAAGAGTAATACAAAGTAATATGCAAGATTTATAACAAATATTAGCATGGATTTGACATTAAAATCATATGAATTATGCACTTATCAAATACCCCCACACTTAGATTTTGCTAGTGATAGGTGTTAAACCTATGGTCGCAATCGCATGACGTCTACAAAGTAGAAGCGGCAAGTACGATTCGTTCCCACGAGGATTTATATTATTGATTCAAATTATTTCACAATTTATGTGCTAAAACAAAGAGAATGATTTTTAATGAATAAATTAAATAAATAAAAAGATAAAATAACTAAACAAATTAACTAACTAAGAAGAGAAAAGTCTAGGGTTTCGGATTTCACTACTTCCGATGTTGGTAATTTCAAACTTAATAATTTAAACATAATACTCTCATATTACTCAAAACATTATTGAACCCAATCTCATGTTTTGGAAAATGCAACGTTTGAAATTATTTATACGACTTTCGTCATCTCACAAAGATATAATCTCCTTCGCTTATAAAAGATCAACAGCCTAAAGACTATTCATAACAATTAAATCAAAACATATTTAGAAGATCAATTATTAGTCATTAAAAAACAACGATTGAGAGTATAAATATATCTAAGAAATTAAATATTAAAAATAAATATCAAAAATAGTTTCCTCCTTTTTCCTAGAAAAAAATTTATCCATTCATAGAGAGAACAACAAAAGAAAATTGAATAAGCATTTGAATTTATTAATGTGGAGGAACTTACAATTTTCTTTTATTTTTCTGTCGAATTGACGACAGACCTCTAATGAAGTAAATGAAGAACGACTCTTGCTTGCAGTTGAATAAGGCTTCTTTCTGGCGCAGCTGAAAAGAACTGCTCTCTTATGTAGTAGAAGCACAATTTGTTGCTGAAAGTATAACATAAACCGTCACAGAAGATGTTGAGTACAAAGGGAACGGAAACAGCTTCTGTGACAGTTGTGGAGTGTATTATCTTCTTCTTCTTCCTCTCTTCGAGCTGAAGAACCCTAAAAAAATTAAAAGTTTCTAAAACTCAATTCGCTCGATTCTCCCTGTTTCTGGCAGAAGCCAGCTTTTCCTTTTGCTTCCTATACAACTCCTATTTATATAAAACACGCAATAACTTGAATATCTTCTCCAAATCTCCAACGGATCTTTCCATTCAATTCAAAGATCTCTGTGTGATATATTTTTCTTTTTTATTTTTTATTCTCCGACTGATTTTTTCCCGATCTGATCACGATCCTGATATTATCTTTGATTTTGTTTCCTCTTCAAACATGAGAACGATAGTTGTTTCCAATAATTGAGAACAATATATCATAGGATACTCGAGAATAAATATTTCCTTCTAACTAATTTATTTTCCAAAGATTTGTGAGTTGTCTTGATGAATTTAAATTGTACACGAATCCTTTATTTAGGAAAGAATATTTCTTGTCTTAAAAGCTTTGAAAAACTTCCAAAAAAACTCGTTCAAACTTTGCACAGATTGAAATACGATTTGCCGCCAAAAAATATCTTTTGAGTTTGAAAAGTGGTTTCCCTTATCCAACTTGTGGTTGCCTTTATCAATCTTCTCGGTGCGTTTAACAGTTTTTAAACCAATTTTTCCGCTATTATTTATTCTTCAAAAGTACTTAAAAACACAACAAAAATAATATTATGAATACAAAAATTGAACAATAGCAATATAAATATGAGACAAATAAGACACAAAATGAGTCCATCAAATACCCCCAAACTTATACTTTGTTAGTCCTCGAGCAAATCTAATCTAAAAACAAAAATCCTAACTCACTTTCGCAGGAATCGCGACTACACTTAGCATGTGTAACAAGCCTTTAAACCCCTTAGTGACCTTAGCGGACAAGTTTTTTCTCGTGAGGTTTTACAAGAGGTATACCCACAAAATCTTTTATTCCAACTTCTAATGTCATAAGTATCCAAAGAGCTAAGATGACATAACTTCTCCAAATGCCAAATAATTAGAAGTGCCAGAGAAAATATATGCTAATACGCTTAATTTATGAAAGAGAGATTGTGACGAGTTGAGCAAGGGCCAAAGGTGTATTCTACCAGATGGACATCAGACTAACAGAGCAACCGAATAAGCATTTTGCCTCAACTCTGCCTCACCATAGGATTTTATGAATTTGCACTCATAAAAAGATTTAAGGGTCACACCGGTGTGTACGCAGGATTGAAGAGAGAATACTTACACACTATTGATGCTAACGCTTTTTCTGAAGACCTCAAACAAAATCTTTTTCTGATGATCTCAATGGAAAAAAAATCAGATGATTTCTTAGGAAATTGACCATATATGAGGATGGGAACATACTCTCACCTTTTAGTCTGACAACACTCTAACAGTGTTCAATAGAAACAACTATGTCTTCACTCTTCGGCTTCAACCCTTGAAACTTGTATAACTTTCCTCTATTTCTTCGATCACTTGTTATTTTGAAACTTCCTTTTGAATTTCATCTTCTCCATGGCTTTATTGAATGAATACAAAGAGAAATACAAACTAACACAATATTTATTTTATTTATTCTTTTTTAAATTATTTTTCTGATTTGATTTTTTTTTATTTCCTACACTTGATACAAAAATAAGAAACAAAAAATAAATAATGTAAAACAAAAATAAAATTATACTTGCCAATGGAGAAATACTTTTGCACTTGAATCTTCACAACAGTTGGTACACAAATCTTCAAAATTTACATCTTTTATCTTTGTCACTTTGAGTATGATGTTCTTTTCCTTTGTTGCTTATAAACCTTGGACGTCTTCAACTTCTTTATGAATTGATGTTGTTGTTACGCTTGTTGATGATGATTAGTTTCTATTGAGAGAAAGTTGTAATTCTGTGACTGAGACTAAAAGATGAGGCTAGTTCTGATGTCACCCTTATGGTGATAAGAATTTAGCACTCAGAGATCAAATAGTGCTAAAAGTGGTGCGAGGTTGAGTAGTTCATCATTCTACTCAGAGTTTGTGCAGATAAACACTCTAAGAGGACTGTTGAAGGTCTGGTGCCTCACTCAAAAGGGTAGTCTCCACTAATGATAAGGTTAGTTCTATCTTTATGTATTTCCATCTGACCTAATTGTCTCCAGCATGGATGGCGGGTCCGTCATATTTTTTTCTTATAGGTTAAGAACGCATATGTAGTTTTCTCTAGCAGTTCAAATTTATATCTTTTTTGGAGAATCAGTATGTAAACTTAGCTAAAAGGCTACTATGTGACTCTAAAAGTTGGAAATTGGTACAACTAAAATTTAAAATTTTTCTCCCTTACCCCCAAATTTAAGTTGAACATAGTCCTCGATGTTCTAAAGATAAATAAATAAAAGCATGAACAAAGAGAAATAATAACAAATTAAAAGAGATATTGAAAGATATTACCAACACCATATACCAAAAGCATATGGGTTGTCTCCCATAAAACGCTAAGTTTAAAGTCTTCATCCAGACCAAGAAAGAATTAGTCACAATTTACGAATCATATAACAATAACCGAAATAACTGTGGATCCTTAAAGTCAACCGTATTTGACTTATATAGTTGACCATAATGAAGTATATGAAAGTGGTGGTCATTCTTATGAAATGTGTCGATTCAAATTTTCTAAAATGCTCCAAAAAATATATGATTACACATTTCAAAACAAAATGTTCCCCTATTTTGTAAATAATTTTTTGTGGGATAATAAAGTCAATTATGGTATCTTGGCCTAGGTAAACCACATCAACAGGATGATGGGTTTCTAATATCTGAATTTAATTTTGGACACAATCAGGTTCCGGAAAATGTGTATGAAGATAATCACGTAAGATGGTCGAGGCATAAATTTCAAGTACCAAGTGGGGAATATTCTAAGAGTCAAAGGGTTACCGCGGGGAGAATAATATTCACCCCGAACCCAGAGTGGTCATGTCCTTGGACAAACTAGTCACAATTTTCTTAATTTCTAAATTATCAGACTTAGGAAAATTGTCAATTATCATATCTAGGTTATCATCTGGTGCGGTACCTTCACTCATAATTAAATTATCTATGAGTCTATCATCTTCGTTTGAGACTATTATCTTTGAATTGTTGGACTCTAAAACACTAGTCTCGGGAAACACTCGATCCTCTAAACCATCATCGTCTTCATAATAACGAGGAAATATTTCACCATCTATAACAATGGTATCTCTAGTTAAATCTTCTTCCTCTTGAATAGGTAAATAATCATCAACATTATTAGGATTTGGACTAAAAATATCATTATTATCATGAAGCTAAGTTGTTGTAAATTTTTTTTGGTCATTATGACTATGGATTTCAAATTTTTCATCAATTTTATCCTCATTATCATAATAAAAACAAGATGGTTGAACCTTATCTAAATAAGTAGTGTCTTCAACTCTAACCTTATCCTCTAGATTAGGTAAATATTAATCATTGTTATCAAGGGTAAAATTGGAAATACTTTTTTGGCAATTAAGTTCATTTGGAGCAATGTAGCAGTTGACCATTCATCTTCGATTTTCTCCTCGTCTAAACGTGCATTAAGTTCACTGAGAGTGGTACTTAAAGCTTCAAGTTTTTCAGTCATCTTCCGTCAATTTTCATTTATTTGATTGAGTTTATCATTCCAAGAATCAGACAAAAAATCAAGAATTTGTGAAGTTTCCATGTAGCCCCTGAGGGCATCTTCTAAATATGAAGAACTAATATTTTGCTCAGTATAGTATTGCTTATTTACCCGTTCGTACGAATGGTGAGCGTGTGAATAGTAATTGGGATCACTATAGTATGAACCATAGCCTTCAGACGGTTGGTAGTGGTCCCAAGTACTATCCACACTATGGTAATAGTCCCAGGTAAGCTCATGTTACCTTAGCAACAGATACCTACAGTTAAAAACTGGTCAAAGGTACAAGGCTAAGGCTTGTGGAATTTCGACTGATAACGCCCAGAGGGTTCAGTATACTATTCCATATGTTTTCCTAATAATCGGTAGCGGATGATGCAAATGATGTGTGTACATGTGTTTTTTTTATATACAAAAAATAAAGAGAAAATAAAACTAAAATAAAGATCTAACTAAAAATATACAAAAGAAATCCTAATTTCCTAATTTTCTTATTTACAAAATGAAGATCTAAAACTAGAAATTAAAATAAAATAATTGAGATTATACTAACCTTTTTTGGAAAGCAATTTTCCACAATAATTACAAAATATTACCTACACAACAAAGCTAAGAAAAATACCCAAGTAAATTCTAAAAGAGAAAATAAAAATAAAATAAAATCCTAAACTGATTAGCACAAATATTTTAAATAACCAAAAACAATAATTCTCAATCCCCGGCAACGGCGCCGAAAATTGGTAGGCGTAAAATCTATGGTCGTAATTGCACGACGTCTACAAAGTAGAAGCGGAAAGTACGGTTCGTTCCCACGAGGATTGATATTATTAATTCTGATTATTTCACAATTTATGTGCTAAAACAAAGAGAATGATTTTTAATGAATAAATTAAATAAATAAAAAGATAAACTAACTAAAAAAATTAATTAACTAAGAATAGAAATGTCTAGGGTTTCGGATTTTACTACTTCCGATGTTGGTAATTTCACACTTAATAACTTAAACATAATACTCTAATATTACTCAAAACATAATTGAACCCAATTTCATGTTTAGGAAAATGCAACGTTTGAAATTATTTATACGACTTTCGTCATTTCACAAAGATATAATCTCCTTCGCTTATAAAAGATCAACAGTCTAAAGACTATTCAGAACAGCTAAATCAAAGCATATTTAGAAGATAAATTATTAGTCACTAAAAAGCACCGATTGAGAGTTAATACATATAAAAATAGTTTCTTCCTCTACCATAGAAAAGAATTTAGCCACTCATAGAGAGAAGAACCAAATGAAAAATTGAATAAGGATTTGAATTTATTAATGTGGAAAAACTTAAAAATTTCTTTTATTTGTCCGTCGAATTAACGACAGACTCTAATGAAGTAAATGAAGAAGAACTGTTGCTTACAGTTGTATAAGGCTTCTTTCTGGCGTAGTTAAAAAGAATTGCTCTCTTGTATAGTAGAAGCACGATTTTTTGTGCAGGAAGGAGTGAAGATAGAAATCCTGCACATGTTAAATTGTGGGAAAAAAAAAAGAAAATTTCCGAATTATATTCTGTTATCCCATAGAAACGTGGGACGAAAAGAACCTTTTTTTATGATCACCTCTAAGAAAGGAAATATACCACTATGTGAGGATGGGAATGCTTACTTACCTTTTTATCCGGTCTAAAATTAGCACAACTCTCACAACATCCAATAGAAACGTCTTCAGTATTCGGTCTTCAACTGTTGATGATGAACTCTTGAACTTTGTAGAGCCTTGACAATTGTTACTCTTTTTTCTCAATATTTTGTTGTTTGAAACTTCTTAATAGATTTCTTCTTCGCCACGTCCTTATTAAATGAATACAAAAACAAATATACTAAAGTAATGATAAATATTTTTTTTCTTTCTTTTTTCCCTTATTTTTTAAAGAATTAAACAAACTGAAAAATAAATAAAATGGACAGTGAAACTACTATGGCCGTGGGATAAAGACTTTACCACTTGATTCTTCACAACTTGTATTATCTTGATATCATGAACTTCACTAACTCTCATCTTTTGATTTCTTTCAATCTTATAAATAAGTCTTCATATGTATATATAATTTTGCTCATTGTATTGTTGCTTTAATTACTTGAATATGAAATTTGGTCTTTCTGTGTTCAGTTATTTCGGTAAGAACTCCGTATGTAAACTTAGCTAGAAGTATACTTAAGTGACTTTAAAATATCTAAAAGTTGGAGGTTTTCATGCAAATATGTACAAAAAGTTTAAGAATTTACCTACAAAAGTAAAAATTCTAAGTAAAGACTAAAAATTTTATATGCTAAATACTTCCTCACACTTAAACCTTACATTGTCCTCAATGTAAATTGACTCTTCCAATGTAAAATCAATATGGCAAACCAAGTAATGATATAAAAACTAAGAAAAATAAAAATATAAAGATAGGAATACAAAACCAATGGGTTTCCTCCCATTCAATGCTTAGTTTAACGTCCTCATCCTGACTTAATGGTTATCGTTCATACACCAACAATCTGAAAATCTAGAGATCCACCCAAATAACAATCTGCAGTTCTAGTAACAACTTCACACAATGATTAACATAAGATATAAACAATGAAATTGTTATTTTATAGAAATTTCCTCCACACTTAGTCTTTTCTACACTTGGAAGTGTATAAAGAACATAAAATGCAGGAATTTCATTGGGTTCCTCTAGGTGAACCTGCATAGTGTTAGAATCAAACACTTTTAGTGGTGGATAATTAGAAGCAAAATAATTCTTAAGAATATTGGTAACATATATACCAAACCCTAACTACGAGATCCTTATCATTCTTAAGGAATTCCAATGAATTATTGACCTCATGTATATCGTGGTCCTCTATCAACCTCTTTAAAAGCAACTAACTAATTAGAAGTATAGCTATCCTCCCATCCTCGCGATTGTTTTCTTACATACCGCTGTAAGGTTGTTGGCATGTATGAGAATAATCTTAAGGTTTCGTAAGGGTATTGTTGATAACCAAAATATTAGTTTTGATTATACCCCTGGTATGGCTGGTAGCTGTCATAAGAATGAGATTGAAAACCATATGGATTATTACTATTATATAATTGATCTTGTGCATCATACATGTTATTTTCAAAGGGAAACATGACGACTCACAAGAAAAACGTAAAAAATACTAAAACTTAAAGTAAAAATAAAATAAAACAAAAGTGATAATTACAACCTATTTTCAGAATTTATCTCCCTCTTTTGACGAGCGGATAACAACTTCAATTAGTTGTTGACACCGCGAAAACCTAAAAATCTGAAAACACTAAAGAAAAACGTGAAAATATTTAAACTACTAAGGACAAGATAAAACAAATAACAAATCAATTAACCATTGCTCCCTGACAGCGGCGCCAAAATTTGATGCGTGTCGTAGGTGCAACAAATGACTCAAGATATTTTCCACTAATTAACTAGTAATATAACGGTAGTAAGGTTCGTTCCCACAAAAATTTGTGCAATTGATATGTTATTTGGATTAACAAAACTATAATAAAAGTAAAAACTAAGAGGGATTGGTTTTTTAATTACTAAAGATATAATAAATATATAATAAAAAGAAAGGATGATTAAGGAGTCCTTTGATGTTACTAAATATTGACTGAATTAGTATACTTATCTATCTCTTGTCATAATCATTCATCACCAACCGTAGAATAGCAATAAGCTCTGATATCCCCAAAACTCTTTGTGTCACTGGATACTGAAGCGCTTGACTACCAGATTTTATCCATATGATCCACCATGAATAAGCTCTCAAGTTGTAACCCATTCGAATGCATTAGGGTTTGTGAATTTAGGTTGATCCTAGCATCAAACGCATAAGCTTGGTCTGCTTACTAGTGTTTTCTTCAGACACGATTTCTCCACATAATCCCTCTTCAAAGTCTCGCGTTCTCTACTTGTGTAGGAGGTGTTTGACTATTACCCATATCTCACAACTCTCTACTAGCATTAGAGTGATCAATTGATTAATCCAATTATACACTTGAATAATATAGAAATCAATCATAAACCCTATGTATATTGAAAACAAAAGATAATGATTAAAACTCAAAATAAACTTGTATAAATAATAAAGCTTCTTGTCTAGAACATTGAATTCATCCTTAATCTACAAAAGGTTTAGCTACTCATGATACAAAGAAGAATGGTTTCCCTTTAAAGGGGTAAACCTTAGGTTTTGGATGTGGAAATTGAAATATAAGAGGTAGAATATATGAGATTCCTTAATAGATAATATCTTGTTTGAGCCTTAGATGTATTCTTTTATAGCCTTCAGTGCTTTCCCCTCAAGTCTCATCTCCTTCCAGGGTTTAGAATCCCATTAGAACTAAGTTTCATTGCTCTTTAGGGTTTGGAATAATCCTTGATGTTAGTACCTAAAAAAATTGCTCATAGGAAAAACAATGTACTGTAGAAGTATTTTCTTTAGGTTCAGAGATCAAAATCGTAGAGGACAAACCTAAAAACAAAAGTAGTCGTTCTGTCCTGCTTCGGTCACAAGGAGAGAAGATGGGTTGATCTTAGGGGAGGGAAGTAGAGGAAGTTGAGGAAATATGTGTTGATGAATTATGTGTAAAGATGCTAAACTATGAAGAATAACAGAGCTTGTGAGAATGATAAGCTTGTCTTGTCTTCTTAAATAAGCTAAGTAGACTATTTATAATAGTCAGGAATACACACTTCTTTCTTCGTAAGTAGTGGAGGTAATTGAGGAGATGGAGAGATGGATATTGTAGAGGTAATAGTGTAGCCGCGCTCAAATTGTTTGGGAAGTTTCTGGAAACTTCTAAACCATTACTCCATCATCTCTTTAACTGTTATAACCGTCACCACTACCTATAACTTTATTGTCATGGGGTGTTGCCACGCCGCATGTTGCTATAACCACCAGACCAAAACCCTATGAAGAATCCCCCATGTAACATATTTTGATTTCTCGTAGGAGTTAGTGGAGTCATGGACTCAAAGCACGTGAATAATTTTGGGAGTTTGTTGTAAGATAATATTACCAATAAGTTTATGCCAACATCATGGTCATGGCAAATTTATGGCATATTTGCAATATGCAAGTTGTACTAGAAGCGCACGTAAGTGTCATTGGCATGTCCAAGGTGCTGCCAGCATATTTGGTAGCAGCACTGGCAGGTGACGGCGCTGGAACGAGCAGAATGGCACTGGCATGAGCGTTGGAGAGGGGTGTTGGAATCAGCGAGGGGCGCTGGCAGCAACAAGGGGGGATGGCAGTAATGGGGGCGCTGGAAGCAGTGGGGGGCGCTGGCAGCAATTTAGGTATTCTCAATCCCATTAGATTATGCTTGGCCTTTGTATAGTGCATATAGAGCATGTTCAAGAAATACAGTCGTGGAAGTTTGCGACTTGAGATGTTGTTCGATGTGATTTTACATTTAGATGGTATGCATCTAATTTACGTCTTTATTCAGAGATGACATAGCATTCATTCCAAATGTTCATAATTTTATAATCAGCATGTTCTGATTGATACAGATGGTTTGAATGGACGCACATGAAATAACGAGAGTTTAGCCGGGTAAAGCCTTGAAATTTTTGAGGCGCATGCATATAAAAGAACTGCAGGATTAATGTAGCCATGAGCTGTATACATATTCTCAATTCTCTTACGAAATATAAGACAGAAGCACATATCCATAATCCTGATGCCGGGTCAGAAATTTATACATATTTATTTCATGCTTCTGCAGTAGAGCAAAAACAATTTTACGATTTTCTCCCTTGTTAATAATCCACCATCAAAATTAAGTTCCCTGCTTAGCACGAGACGATAATATGTTGGTAAGCACTAGATGGTGACAGTAAGGAAAAAACTATTTAAAATTTAAAACTCAGTTCTAGAGTAGTTACTTAGCTTTTATCTCCTCTAGGAAATATCCTTGGCGCAGACTTAGATTCTTTTGTGGGCAAGCAGAAGACTCTAAGGATTAAGATTTAATTATGTAGTGCTAGGTGCTAGTGATGAACTCAGCATAGACATGAGATGGACATCCATAAATGAAGTATGAAGTTGTATCTCGTAGTAGTGAGATTGAAAATAGTAGAAGGTATCATGATGGAGTTAATGATAGACTAAAGTTATGGATAAGGTTGGCAGTGGGCTCCAATATTTTTATTGTAGATTCGAGCGCATCAAGTCTTGAAATATGGAAGATGAGTCGACTTCGTCTTGTATTAACAGGAGTACTGAGTAACCAGACTCGCAGCAACAGTATCAGAAGTTGAGACGACAAGGGTCGCAGCAGTGAAGCAATGATGAGATGAAGTTGGTGACGTTTTCTGATATTGTGAAATATCTTAGGATATGACGTAAAATTCGAGGTGAATGTCTTTTCGATTAGATGTGAACCTGATTCAGAGCCTGTATGGTCAGTCAACCATGCCTGCACATTTGTAATTTCAAATCCCGTGCAAATTTCCAGACTCCGTAGGCTATAGGGAAAGAGTCACATCTCTTAGACTGTAGATCCGATTGACGCGCCCTTTTAGTATGTTGTAGCGTAGATACATATGAACACTTTCCTTTCCCCATTACCTACCGATGGTTGACGATTTCCGAGTTCACACGATGCAAGTGTGACAGCAGGAGAAGTAACAACGAATTGGAGAGCTCGTGATTGTAAGTGTTGTTGTGAGGATGTGGGCTTCTTAATATTTCCAAGAGGATGTGATGCTCTGATAAGTAGGTGGGGACCTCATAAGATACAGGGATCCAAAAGTAAATGGTAAAAAAGTAAAAAAAATTCATGAATGCGACATTTTCATGGATGGTGAGTTTCTGATAGTGTGAGGTTTTAAGAAACTGGGTTTCCGAGAGATGTGGAGGCTCTGATTGAACAGAGAAGACTCACTAAATCGAAACCCTAAATTTTTAGATTCTATATACTTTACCGCCATAACCATGTTTTTAGAGAAGATGAATTCCTGACAGCAGCTTGTAAACCCATATTCCAGATGCTAAGAAGAGAGCATGAATCTGAAGTAGTCAGGCTTTTCGAGTGTTCATTGTGCTTGAGATGGCCGTGGATTTTTCGTTACCAGTGATAGTTGAGATCATGACCACGATTAATGTCTGTTTAGGGCTTGCTTGGAGTATGAGGGGAATTGATGGCGTCACCTTGAGAACTCCGAATTCAGCGTGTCTTCCATAATTGACATGTGTGGTTGAAATCAGCAGCAGCAGCAATAGAGGAGAAGTCACAATGCTATGGATATGATCAGGTAAGAAGAGCAAATTTACGATTTGTTTGGAGGTACTGACGTTTAAATGCTCTATTGACGATGTTTTGTTTCCCTTAGTGGTGACAGATTTGAATTGATCTTCCTAACAAGATCAAGTCCCCAAATGTGGAACAACCAAGAGATTGTCATTCAATAAGCAGAGAGATAGTGTTGACTTCTTTGTTACATATACGGGTGAATAAACTCATATCTACTACATGTGTCTATTCCAGGTGGTGAAAGGGTTCATGTTTCCCATACGTTGTGATGGGGTATTCCAGCATCTATCCTCATATGACGGATAAGGCTCTATAGCGAAAGAGGTCAAATTAGACTAAATGAGATGCAAGTATTACCTTGTTAGGATGATGCGAGGGAAAGTTCTTGTTCCTAATACCATTGTTGATCAGATCCTATGGTTTGAAGGATGTAACTGCATTAAAATTTTAAAACCGAAAAAGTCTTCAGTCCCAAGATGTAGCTACTTTCTACTGGACGAGAGATAATTTGATAGTATCACAATGAGTCCATGCATTCCTCTAGGATTTGATCAGGCAAGGGAAACCAGAAAGGTTGATGTCTTCATTTGTTGTTGTTGTCTTTGTCGCGTCAAGGCTGGAGTAAGAACTTGAACTTAACTTGAATCCTTTGTTTGTGTCTGGGATGTTGAGTCGTAACTGGGATTTTTTTGAACTTGTGAACGTTGACCGAATGAAATTGTGACTTATCGTAACCCTTTAGATCATAAACTTATTTTACCCTTCTGATAATGATGATGGCATGCTTGGAATGTTTATATAGGCGAAGTCCTATAGAAACTCCGAGGGTGGAGAGGATGAGCTGAGAGGTTCCTTATTGCCTACGTGGTTCTACGGGTGTCTTCAAAGACTATGTTCATGAAGGCGTCTCCTAATATATCCTATGAATCCTCGATTGTTGTAGGGGATGGGCTGCAGTGAGCAGTCCCTAGTCATTTTTTTTGTTACTGAAGTTATATTTCTGAAGTAGGTTTGGGATGCATCTCAGCCTCGCCGGGGGTTGCATGCGTCTATCATATCCGACGACGTAGTACGGAGAGGTGAAGATACCTTTGTGGTATATTTTTTGAGAGTAAAGGGCCTTGTCAAGGTTGTGACTCTTTGGTTGATCGTCTCTTATAGGATGGAGGGGTTCTTGACAACAAAGGGATCTTTTGTAAATCTTCAATCCCCAAGTGTGGTTCTTGTGATCCTTCGGATGCAGGTGTTGAAGATGATGCTCCAAGTAGTGTCGTTGGGTAAGATGCCAATGCGATGAAAATTGCATCACTTAAGTACCTGAACGCTGGAATTGACTTTGACTTTGAGTTTGACAGGACCCGACTCTTGGAAGAAGATGAGACGGCTAAACTTGTTGTTGGATGGATTTGTCGTCATATGAGAGCCATTCAGGAGAACATGAAGGAAGTAGGCTCGTTTTCAGCATAAAACGATTGCCAAGGCTAGAGATGATGCTGAAAGACTATCCCGAGACCTGAGGTCTAAAGATGAAGCCCTTGCATAGGTGGAGAGAGCATTTGCTGATGGTCTTGAGGGTTTTTATGTGTTTCTGAGATACCCGAATTTTCTGTGGTCTTATTTTTGGGATTTTGAGTAGGTAGATTTTGAATGGTTTGCAAAGGATTTTCTAGAAAGGAAAATAATACTTTGTTTAATATATTGAAATCCTAAGTATGAATGCAAGGTATTGCAATCATTTTGTAGGAATTAAAAATATTGCACAAAACAGGAAAATATTATTAGGCGTGGCGAAGTGCTTAAGCCTTGACAGCTTTGTCAGAGGTGGTGGAGTGCTTAAGCTTTGACAACTTTAAGCCCCTGCCATGTATGACTACCCCTATTGTCTTATCGCTATTGCCAAGTTTATAGCATCCATCTAATATAGCTTTAATGATCAAATATGGGTTTTCTCCAGGAGAGACAGTAGCTTTTTCGACTGTGTCTCCAACACGGAAAAGGTTGGGTTTTGGTATCTCAGGTTCGTGATGCATCTTTAGGATGATTGGTTTATTGCTTGGTTTTAATATTCTCAATAGAGAAAACCCTATCCATTTAATAAATTTTTGAAAATGATCATCTTCCTCTTCAAAACGTGAAATCATGGTAGGGTTGACACCCGTGTCAATTCCCAAAGACATGACGGGACGCGGGATAGCCTATCTAAAGAGTGATGGTGGTTTCACGACCAAGGGAAGAATAATAATCCTGAGAAGAAATCACATGGAAGCTACAATTGCAGAATTTGTGCCTTTAAAATTTTGGTTGTAAAGAGAGTTGTTAAACAAGACTTACTTATAGGCAAAATACGCGGGTTTACAACAAAACGCCTCTTCTATGCAGCCATTTAGCATCCAGATCCGCTGCTTCGTGATGTTCTAGAAGTGAGCAATCTTTAGGGTATGCTGGCTTGTTGGCGCCTACAAATGGGACCCAAGGTGATGATTTTTCCAGAGATGCGTCATGCATTGCCTTGTTTTTATGGATACACAGATGTCCCAGAACCATGTCGTAGTCTGGATCTACATGGTTTTTGCTGATGAAGTGGTAGCATCAGGAACGTTGGTTGGCTCCTTCTAGTGATGGCTTGATAAAGGTGACCTTATCTCCTTATGCGACAAGAAATGAGGAAAAAGATGTCCCTTTCGTGTAGGATTCTCTGGATCTCAATTATACCGAGAGGCTGGTGCTGGTGGAATAGAGATAATTGTTTTTGCGATTTTTGCAGGGTTTTATCCATAAGTCCACTGGTGTTGAAATTTTGTTGTTGACTGTTTTCTGATACCATATCACGGGTTATACGAACTTCTCTTTTATTTCTTTGGACGTGGGCCCTGGAGGTGTTAGCATCGGTGATAACTTTGGAGGCGTTTCTGGCTTTCCCTATATAATACTTGTGTTTCTCTAGATGCAGTTTCTTCATCCGAGTCTTGAGAGGAGCGAGTATTTCCTTCTGAATAGTCTCCATGTCTGCTTGTATTTACCCGAGGGTTTCTTGTCTATTATCAGATATGAGAGACTTGGTGGTGTTTGGCTATCCATGGCGTTTCCAGTAGCACTGCTTGAAAGAAGAATCTTGGTATTTTTTGTGAAAGTATTTTGAACAATGGGACACCAGAATTGAGATTGGTGGTTGTACCTGAATTGAGTTTAATTATTGAACTAGATCCAAGATTCAACCTATTTTCAAACGAATGAAGAAATGATTTTCAGATGTTTGAAGAATTGGATACGTGACCGAGAGATTGATCTTCCACTTTGGTCGCCAATTGTTAGTACCTAAAAATTACTCATATGCAAAACAATTTACTGTAGAAGTACTTTCTTTAGGTTCAGAGATCAAAATCGTACAGGAAAATCCTAAACCACCAAAGTAGTTGTTCCGTCCTGCTTCGTTCACAAGGAGAGAAGATGGGTTGATCTTAGGGGAGGGAAACAAAGAAAGTTAAGGAAATAAGTGGTGATGAATTGTGTATAAAATGTTCAACTATGAAGAATAACAGAGCTTGTGGAGGTAAAGTTATAAGAATAACTGCTATAACAGTCACCACTACTTATAACTTTCTTATCATGGGGTGTTGCCACGTCGCATGTTTCTATAACCACCAGACCAAAACCCCATGAAGAATCCCCCCATGTCACACATTTTGATTTCTTGTATGAGTTATTGGAGTCATGGACTCAAAGAACTGAATAGTTTTGGGAGTTTTTCGTAAGATAATAATACCAATATGTTTATGCCAACAACATGGTCATGGCATATTTGTGGCATGTTTGAAATATGCAAGTTGTGCTACCAGCGCACATAGGTTCCAATGGCTTGGCCAAGGTGTTTTCGGCACATTTGGTAGTAACACCGGCAGGTGACGGTGCTAGAACGAGTAGGATGGCGCTGGCATGAGCATTAGAGAGGGGTGTTGGAAGCAGCAAGGGAGATGGAAGCACGAGGGGGATGGCAACATCGAGGAAGTTGGCTGCATGAAGGGGGACGACATCACGAGGGGTGCTGGCAGCAACGTTGGCGCTAGTGCTAGCAATGTGGCTATGGCCTGTTTAGGGTTTCTCAATCGCATGAGATTATGCTTGGCCTTTGTGTAGTGCATACAAAGCATATTCATGGAATTCAGCTGCGGAAGTTTGAGACTTGAGATGATGTTCGATGCGCCTCTACATTTAAATGATGTGTATCTAATTTGTTTCTTTATTTAGAGATGACATAGCATTCATTCTGAATGTTCATAATTTTGTATAATCAGCTTTTTCTGAATAATATAGATGGTTTTCATGGACGCACATGAAATAACAAGGGTTTATCCGGGTAAAGCCCTGAAATTTTAGAGGCGCATGCATATAAAAGAGCTACAGGATTAATGTAGCCATGAGCTGAATACATATTCTAAATTCTCATGCGAAATATAAAACAAAAGTACATATCCAGAATTCTGATACCGGGTCAGAAATGTATACATATTTATTTCATGCTTCTGCAGCAAGGCAAAAGCAATATTACGATTTTCTCCCTTGTCAACAATACACCATCAACACCGGGACTGTGTTTTACTTGTTTTAGAAGTCTAAATTCGTGCCAAGTAGTCCGCATACGGCTATAAATTGGTCCCACGATCTAGCCTTAGCTAAATATGAGTCTTTTTTTTTTTATTCAAAAGCTAAATATGAGTCTTTCGGGTGATTTTCAGGGTCACTTATGACCGGGTTGAGCTAGGCATTTCCTGGCCGTAAGTGAGCCTGGTTTTACTTTTCTTCATTCACCATTTTTCCATAACTCCTTCATCCGACGTCTAATTGCACTTATTCTTTTTGCGTTGTCTTCGTCTCTTCGTCGTTTACAAGACGGTGTCTTAAAAAACTTTATATCTCTTCATCATGTATTACAGATAGCTTAGGTGTGATCTTCTAACTTTATGTGAGCTTGGAATTCTTGTTTCAATACTTCAACTTGTCTACGGCTAGGTTGGGATGATTTCCCAGCCGTAAATATGACAAAATTCTTGTTAACTTCCCATTTCTATAACTAGATTTCTATAAAGTCCTAACCATAAGTAGATCTAAAACTTGGTCATTTTCTTCAACGTGTTCTACGACTAGCTTTTGAGACTTTCCTTGTCGTAAATGCTTCTGGATTTTCACTGCAAAAGTGTAATCTTCAGATCTAGGTACTTCTTCTCATGCTGGTATGAACTCATTTCCTCTTTTTATCTCTTTTCAACACTATTTATATTGACTTTCGGATGATTCACCTAAAGAAACAAATAAAATTAAAAATAAGAATAATACAAAGTAATATGCAAGATTAATAACAAATATTAGCATGGAATTGAAACTAAAATCATATGAATTATACACTTATCATTCATAATACAAATGATATATATTTTGTACATAAAATGTTCTATAGTTAAACAACTTCGGATTAAGGTGCACTTCAAAGATGAACGACTATCCATGTTAATGAGTTCCATATTTCACTTACATTTTCTGCCATATTTTCTTGTCAAACAAATTAATATTTTAGACAGTTATAATCAGTTTGAGAATATAGTGTTTTATTAATTTTAGGTGTTTGATCATACCTCAATGTTAATGTTGTTGATTTCCATCAGTTTTGATTTTCGCATATCTAACACCCCCTACACCTAAAAAATCGACACATGCATAAAAAAATAATTAGCACCCCCGCCCATAAAAAAATAATTATGGTTCCACCACTGATCGGGTTTACCTGATGGAGTAACTTTCACACGGGTTTCCCTTTTTCATTCCATATTATAATATCCGTCTTCTTGATTTCCCTGTATGTTGTCTTCTTGCGTACTAATCCAGGTTTTAACCTAATGACTTTTCCCATTATGCTTGGAAAATCATATTTTTTATATCGTCAATTATAATTTTAATCTAACATTCATATGAATCAACTGCAGTAGCGTAATGTATTACCTGTTCACTATATGATGTCCCTAGATCTCTCTATATTCCCTATATTTTGTATATAGTCCACCAAAAATATAAAATTGAACCCACCTAAGTACAATTATTTGTATCACATTTTTAACTTACTACCAGTAGAGTACATTTAATCAATATATTAAATCTAATGTAGGGTTATTTCTTTGGTTTCATTCAAATATAACAACTATAAACACCCCGAATTTCGCAAAAAATTAATTTCCAAACACAAAAGTAATCAAATTTTCAGTTGTATTTTCGACAAAAAAATCTACACATGCATAAAAAAATAATTAGCACCCCCACCCACACAAAAAAAAATAAAATCCTGGTTGCGCCACTGATCGGGTTTGCCTGGTCGAGTAACTTTCATGCGGGTTTTCCTTTTTCATTCCATATTATAATCTCTGTCTTCATGATGTCCCTGTCTGTTGTCTTCTTGCCCACTAATCCAGGTTTTACCCTAATGAGTTTTCCCATTATGCCTTGAAAATCATATTTGTATACCGTCAATTTATAATTTTACTCTAACGTTCATATGAATCAATTGCAACAGCGTAATGTATTACATGTTCACTATATGATGTCCCTAGATCTCTCGCGTAGTTCTTCGAGCCAGGTAATAAGGATGAATTTATATCTTTGGATATCTCCATCCTCTTCGGTTTTTATTTCTACGTTAACACTAGTGTATGTGGTGATAGTTAGTCTTTGATATTTAGGTTGGGGCATATACTTCTGGTCGTTTGTCATCCATGCAAAATCATTTCAAGTTCTTTCACTTTACAAAATATGGATTATAGTATAGTAACAAGAACAAGTTCGTTCCTCGTAGAGGTATGGGTTGTTATTCGTATTTGAAAACTTATGTAACAAGGGGGATTGCTGATTTAAGACTAAAGTAATTAAACTAATTACTAGCAAAGATTGAGTAAAGAGAATCAATAGGTTGAGGATACTAGTCAAGGGTTCATATTAATTATAAGACATACACGTTAACTAGTAACTAGAGTTATCACTTAATCATTCATTATCAATAGCCCCTAGAGAACCCCATCGAGAGAATACTCCAGTAAATTCCTCATATTATCACATAACATAACGATGAATACGCAAACACTACTCAAAGAATAACCTAATTCAATGTGATACTAATTTTAATCCTCCAAAAACGTTAAGTTCTATGAATTAGGCTAATCAATATAATAGATATACTACAAGTAATGTATTCAATATAGGTCAAGCTTTTACATGCAATCACACAAAGGTTTTGACTACAATCATTATGACAAGGTTCATTAACAATTATGTATCTCAAAATCCTAGTCCAGCGATAGATATGCATTCATGGTTGTATAATAGCGCTCCTAAACAAACATTCACGCAATCATACGTGACGATAATAATTAGTAGAACAAGAACGATAATGATGAGATTAAGATAACCAAACTAATGTATTAATCAAGTAACATGTTTCTAATATCCAACTACATCCTTAACCAATATGAAAGGTTTAGTTCATCATGGATTTCTAAAAATACATGGAAAATATAGAAGAAAACATGTAAAGAAAACCCTAGAAATCGTGATGTTCAATCGCAACTCCAAGTCCAAGCTCCTTGTTATCCTTGTGTTCTTAAGTGTATTCTGTTATATTATCCTATATTCTAAATGTTTAGAAGTTTTCTTATATAGTTCCCTTGAATTTAGGTCTTTGGAGCTTCACTGGGACCCATATTTATCAAAAATAGACTCAAAACGCGCCAAAAGTGTCCCAGGAATTTGTCATGTTCGGCTGAATCGTGTGCGGAATTTTCCATCCAAACCTGACAAGTTATTTTTCTCCAGATCAGTGTCAGGTTCAGATGACTTATGGAGGAAAATTATAATCCGAACATCCTCCTAGATGCTCTTTTTTTTCTTTGAAAACTTTCTTCAATGTTCGGCTGACTTGTCTAAACTCATTATAGTCGAACATTCTATTATAGACTTTGTCCAAAACTCCCTTTGGGTTCAGCTACCCTCATCGAACCGCTCTTTTGCTGAATATTCTCTTGGAAACTTCAAAAACTTATATTTAAATTAGGTTTCAGGTTCGGCTGACTCTAGATGGTGAGTTGGCATCCAAACTTCTCCCTGTAGACTCAAGTCTTTCAAACCCGTTTTTCCCATAACTTCTTCGTCCGATGTCGGAATGACCTCATTCTTTTTGCATTAGCTTTGTATTTGAATGCACTCATTCTTGGATTTGAAATATTTCCATTTGGTCCTTGTTCATTTCGTGTTGTAATGAACTTCTTTCTTCTTATTTGGTTGAATCAACTTCAAAACTCCTAAGAAACAAAAAAATAAACAAATAAAAGCATAATGATATGAAAACTAACGAGAAAGAAATAAATTAGAGTATCAAACTAGTTGAAATAATGCACCTATCCAATTCCCCTACACTTGCCTTTTGCTAGTCCTAGAGCAAACTACCTAACTAAAACTAAATACAACAACTCATTTTTGTTGAAGTCACCGTTGTACTTAGCATGTACGAAAACCCTTTAAACATCTAGGTGTACCTACAAAACATGCTCCAACTTCTAAGTATTGCAAAGTCTCAATAATCCAAAGAGCTACGATGACATAAATTTTCCTTACACTAATAATAAGAAGTTAGAAGTACAAAAGAAATTTTTTCTTACGCTTAATTGTTAAGATATGAGAGTGTAATATGTTAAACCAATTCCATAAGAAAAAATGCATCCTAGAGAGAAATCAAATAAGAATTTCGCTTCGAATTCTGCCTCACCAACAAGATTTTATGATATTTACACTCGTAAGATTATAGAAATAGGTCTCAACATGTGTGCAAGAAGGAGTGAAGATAGAACACTTGCATACGCTGAATGATGACGTTGAAAACTTTTTTTTTGATGATCTCAATGAAAGGAAATCAACCATATGAGAGGATGAGATTTCTCACCCACCTTCTCATCCGATCTACAATCAACACCATTCTCACAACGAATAGAAACTTCTTTATCTTTGTGTTTGGCTTCAACACTTGATGAAAAACTCTAAAACTTCATAGAACTTTGACAACTTGTACTATTTTTATTCAATTACTTGTTGTTTGAAACTTCTTTATGGATTTCTTCTTCCCAACCACCTTTATTAAAAAAAAAAATTAAAATAAAAAAGGTATTTTTATTCTTTTCATTTCCATAGCATAAGGAACTTTAGCACTTGATTCTTCACAACTTTGGTATTGTCTTGGTATCATAAACTTTAAAAATTCTCATCATTTTACTTTTGCTTTTCTTTTTCACTTTCTCTTCACTTTAGATATATAATTTTTCTCTTGCTTTGTTGCTTGTAAACCTTGAACGTCTTCAACTTCTTCGTAAATTTGATGTTGTTCCACTTGTTGATATTGATGGTGTTTTTCTATGGTCACTGCTTTGAGAGAGAATAGTGTTAACTGCAATTCGGATTACAAGAATGAGGGTTATTCTCAATTTTGACGTCACCCTCATGATTGACAAAATTATAACTCAAGAGATTGTGCTGAAGGGGTGCGAGGTCGAGTAGGGAATCATTCTATTTAGAGTTAGCGTAGATCAAACTCTTTAAATAGAAAATATATGTTGAAGGTTTGTGCCTCACTCTTATTTTTTTAATGGGTAGTTTCCATTAATGATTGATTATCTCTCTCATACTAAATTCAGTCTACACCTAATTCGCCACCGGAATGGTTAGGTTCATCACAGTTACCTTATCAACGATTAAAAACCTCGAATGTAAGTTCTCTAGGAATTCTAAGTTCAGTTATTTAGTAAGAACTCCGTATGTAAATTTAGCAAAAAGTATACTACGTGACTCTACAACCTCTAAAAGTTGGAGGTTTATGCAAAATATATCTACTAAAATTTAAAAATTTCTATTTTATGAAAGTGAATACTAAAAAAAAAAAAAAATCTATATGCAAATACTCCCCCACACTTAAACTTTACATTGTCCTCAGTGTAATTAACTCATCCAATGTAGAATTAAGGTGGGAAATTTCTAATATGATATGCAAAATAAGAAATAAAAGAGATAAAGATAGAATACAAAATCGATGGGTTGCCTCCCATTCAGCGATTAGTTTAACATCTTCATCCCGACTTGGCATTCTCCTTTCTACTCATGCATAGAGAGTGCATCTACGAAGTTGATATGTTCCACGACTTCAGATATGAACGTCTCATAATACGACTTTAGTCGATGTCCATTCACCTTTAGCTCTTTTCCTGTGGATATACTTCAAATATCTACTGCACCATGCGGGAAACGTGAAATATAATAAAAAACCCTATCCAACGAGAACATAATTTACCAGAAAATAAAGTAAGATGTGAATTAAACAACAGAACTTTCTATTTAACATGAAACCGTTTTCTAGAAATCATATTATCATGAAAAGTTTTTGTCTTCACCTTGTAAATACGTGAACTTTCATATGCATCATTACAAATCTCGACTAGTTCATTGAGTAGGAATTTTCTTTGCTTTCCTGCACCATCCATCTCCATATTGCACTGTTGGATAACCCAAAAAATCTGTATGCTCGATTTCAATAGGAAGATGACATGGTTTACTGTACACAAGCCTAAAAGGAGATATCCCAATCGACATTTTGTAAGCAGTCTTATATTCCCACAGTGAATCATCAAGTCGTAAACTCCAATCCTTTCTTGAGGGATTCACGGTTTCTCTAGAATGGACTTCAACTTCTCGCTTAGATACTTCTGCCTGTTCGTTAGTATGTGGATGGTATGGTGTTCCTGTCTTCTGTGATACATTGTACTTCTTTAACAAGCCATGCAAAAGATGATTTTGAAGGTGTGATCCTCTATCACTTATGATGGCTCTTTGGGTTCCGAACCTAGCAAAAATATTCTCCTTAACAAAATTTGAAAGTACTTTAGAATCATTAGTATAGGTGGCTTTAGCTTCCACCCATTTTGAAACATAATCAAGCTCAAGAAGAATATAAAATTTACCAAATAAGTTACCAAAAGGACCCATAAAATTAATTCCCCATACGTCGAACACCTCAACGAAGTGGATAACCGTTTGTGGCATTTGATTTCGAGCACCTAGATTGCCCCTTCTTTGGCACCTATCACAAGTAACACAAAATATGTGTAACTAAACAGACACAAAAGTAAATACTAAGGAAGATTGGTTTATTAACTAAAACAATAAAAAGAAATAAATGATTAGGGATTCCTTCGTAGTTACCAATCATTAAGTCAATTAGGATACATGTTAAACTTTCGTTTGAATCATATATCACCAACCGTAGAATATCCGCTAATGCAGTGCTATCCCTAAAATTTCTTGTTTAATCGGATATCGAAGCGCTTGAATATCAGTTTTTATCGAAATAAACCACCAAGAAGTAGCGCACTCAAGGTGTAACCCAATTGAATACTTTAGGATTTTGAATATAGGTTGATCCTATCAGTTGAACTCTTAACGCAAGGTCCACTTACTAGTGTTGTCTTCATACACAATTGCTCCACAGAATCCTTATGTAAGGTCTTACGTTCTCTACTTATGTAAAGAGATACTCAACAATTACGGATCGCTCAACTATCTACTAGCATTAGAATAATCAATAGATTAATTTAGTTGCACACGAACAATCTAGAAATCAATCATAAAACTTATATATGATGAACACAGGCGACTAGATGAAAAACTCAAAATAAACTTGTATAATTAATAAATCTTCATGTTTAGATTATTGAATGCATCTTTAATCAAAAGATTAACTACCCATGATACAAAGAAATAAGAAGAATAAGATGTATCGCGGTGTTTTGGGGTAAAAAAAATATTTGTGAAAAGGGAGGGGTAAGGTGATATGCATGTATGGGTACGAGAGATCAAAATCATATGACACTCGACTAAACCAAGAAATGGTCGTTCAAGTCTTGATTCGGTCAAAAAGGAGAAGAAAGGGTTGATCTTAGGGAGGGAATCATAAAAAGTATTGAGATCATATTGTGATGTGTTTTACAGAATGGGATTATTGAACTATTCTGCAGAAGATTAGACTTGTTTATCTCAGTCTGATATATAGTATTGGAAGTTACAGAGAGTGGAAACTATGAATGTAACGCTGAAGTTGTGTCTGCAATGTTAGCGAAGACTGACAATTATACATGAACACTGCTCCATTCACTCTCTAGACCGTTCCCACGACTAATTTATTTTCTCATGATGGGTGTATTGTTACACAACACTTGTTGTAGACCACCAGACTAAAACCCTAATGAATATCCCCATATACGACATATTTGATGTCCCATAGAAAATTAATAATAGAGCTCATACTATTATTAACTAATTCATGAGAGTGACTTACTTAATTAATTAATAAGGTAAGATGCTCAGAATACTAATTAATTAAGTAGACTGACTAATGTCGTGTTTGGTGAGATTAACATACCTATTAATGAATTAGTAAGTTGGTCGGTTGTCATCCAAGCAATATTTCAAGTTCTTTCACTTCTCAAAATACGGGTTAGAGTATAATGATAAGAACAAGTTCATTCCTCAGAGAGGTATGGGTTGTTATTCGTATTTGAAAACTTAGGTAACAAGGGGGTTTGTGTTTTAAGACTAAAGTAATTATATTAATTGTGCTAGCAAAGAATGAGTAAAGAAACTTAAAAGGTTGAGAGTACTGGTTAAGGGTTCATCTTCAATCATAAGACATGCACTTTAACTAATAACTAGAGTTGCCACTTAATCATTCATTATCGAGAGTCCTAGAGTATCCCATCGAGATCATACTCTGGTAAATTCCTTATATCATCATATACTGATGTGATTTTAATTATACTGCAAGAGCACGACTGTCGATGAGACAGTATGCAAGCACAGTTCATTTCACAAGGATTTTGGAAGTGCAATTCTTAAATCGTAATTAATCAAAGTGCTAATGACAAATATGGTGTTTGTTTTTTCTAAAATTCTAAATAAACCAAAAATACTCAAAATGATTTTTTTATACAAATGAAGAAAAACCTAGGATGTTGAGATTCCATCACTACTATGCATACTAGATATTTGCAACCATTCTCTATAATTTTTTCAAATATTACACAAGACGATTTCGGACAAAATGTTTACGTCTAGGAAAATATGGAATTTTAATCAATTATTTCTCTCAAAGGATTCAATTATCTTCATTATAAAATGTTAGTCCCTAACAAAGAAAAATATCACTTAATCAAGCATTATAGGACACATGAAGAAATTATTATCATGATCAAACAAGAAATAACACCAAGAGAAATTATTATAGAAAATAATTATAACATGCTTGCAAACACAATAGGACTTCCTCTCTATTCCTAGTTCAAATATTTAATTAGTCATAGCAATTGAGGCGCAAAAAGGTAGAAAAGAAACCATTGAATTCATTAATTTATAAAAGTTTATAAAGAAGAACTGACTCACAGTGTCACCGAATGATTAAAAACTTTCTAAAACAATTAACGAATTAACGACACCTGATATGTGCTTCAAACTCAAAACCGTCGTTGTGGCTGTAGCAAAAACTATCGTTAAAACTGTTGAATACAAAGGTATTGGTAATTTCAACGACAGTTTTGTAATGTGGTTTCTTCTTGTTCTTCTTCCTCTCGGCTGTTGTTTTAAGGTGAAAACAAATGTGCTGCAAAATGGTACTTTTAAGTAAGTTCGAGAGATCAAGCTTGAACAGGACGAGCCTAAACCAAGAAATGGTCGTTCACGTCCTTCTTCAATCAAAAAGGTAGATAAGATTGGGTAGGTCTTATGAGGGAAGCAAAGAAGGTTGACAAATCTCAGTGTGATAAGTAATTGCAGTGCAAAATGGATTATCTCTGGGATAGATCGTTAATTTTGTATATATTTGTCTCTTAGTTTTCTCTTGTCCTTTTTGAATAGGTGAAGCCATCTATTTATATTTATGAGGAGACACATTGATTTCTCGTAAGTGGTGGAAGTTACCAAAGAAGTGTAGGAGTAACGATTGTGGAGATTGTAGTGGAGTCATGTCCGAAAACTAGGGAGGACTTGTATGACCACTACTCCTCGTGTTCTCAACAGTCTTGTACATGTCCCATTACTTGTTACCTTCTTGTTTGTGGTTATGTTGCCACAACACACGATTTCCGTAGACTGCTAGACCAATACCCAAATGGGAATCCCCCCATGTGTTGTATTTGATATCTCGTTGAATGATAGTGGAGTCGTGGACCCCTACTGTTTTGGTTAGGTCAAGCCAAGTCAATGACTTGCTAAGCAAGTGAGACAAGTTGCACAACTCAATGAATTGACAGTCATACTGATTAGTGCCAAGTCAGGTAAGTTTACTGGTCATATACTATGTTAAGAGTAACATGGATATTTTAATAGCCATAAGTCAACATAGAAGTAGCAAGGCATAATTCTGAAAGTGTTTAAAGCCAATATTGCAAGAAGGTTCCTAAGAAAGAAAGCTTATTAGATAACCATATAGGAATGCCAGCGCTGAAAACGAATTGTGCATTTCTAATTGAAGCAACTAGCAGACCTAGGGCTGGCTTCTTAGTGCAAGCGTCGCTAGGGAAGTAGCTAGCAAGGCTAGTGCTAGCTCCTTAGCGCAAATGCTAATACATCGCTAAGGAGTGGCTAGCAAGTTAGCGCTAGCTCCTTAACGCAAATGCTAATATATCATTAAGGAGTGGCTAGCAAGCTAGCGCTAGATCCTTAACGCAAATTCTAATGCGCCGCTAAGGAGTAGCTATCAAAGAAGCTAGCGCTTTCGGAGCAAATGAAAATGCGTCACTAAGGAGTGGCTATCAAGCTAGCGCTAGCTCCTTAGCGCAAATACTAATGCGTCGCTAAGGAATGGCTAAAAAGCTAGCGCTAGCTCTTTAGTGCAAATGCAAATGCGTCACTAGGATGCTGCTAGCAAAGAAGCTAGCACTTCAGTGCCACTGCTAATGCATCCCTAGGACAGTGCTAGCAAAGAAGCTAGCGCTTCAGCGCTAATGCTAATGTTTCCATGGGACTCTGCTCTAGTGGGGATAGTGTTAGCCTGGTGCTAACACAGGAAAAGGATAGGGCTAGCCTAGCTCAAAGGCACATTGCGTCTTTTGAGGCATTGCTCTTTACTTGTGGCGCGTCCAAGGGGAATGACGCATAATTTGTGGTTGATCCTTGAGCAAAATGCTAAAGTGGCATATTTTAAGCTCGGGACAACAATTTGTGATGTGTTCTTTGTGGACAAAGTATTAAGCTAAAATGTACCTCTGGGATTAAGCATTAGCTATCCCCATATTTGATAGATGTTATTCAAACATCGGTGCACGTTCGAAACGAGTTCAAAGAATTCAGACGTGGAATTTGTGTGACTTGAGACTGATTCGATATGGCATAAATATTGTGAGTATTATAGAGGATTACAAGATCAATTTATTTTTTTATAAGTCAATAATTGTATTAATTGGGGAAAATATTTACAACAAATTTTACAAGAAAAGAGGTATAGACAGACCCCACAAACTTATAAACTATTTAAATCTAAAATAAGAGACATTTGGTTGTTCTACAGAAATTAAAAAATTCGGTCTCCCATCAAAATTCATCCCGTCACCATTAGAAATTGTACATCCTCTACTAGACACACTTATAGACAAGCAAATTTTGCATCACAAGCAAAATTTGCTTGTCTATAAGTGTGTCCACACCGAATAGAAGTATACCAACTCCGAATAACAAACCAATGTTGCTTAACGAATTAGCACACTATCCATATTTCACTTCACTAACCATTCCAATCCCACAAGAATACCATACAATTCAGCCAAGAAAGTGGTAGTAGTTCCAAGGCCAATATAAAGTGCTCCCAACATACAACTTATCGAGTCCCTTGCAACAATCCCTGCACTGGCTATTCCAGGATTCCCACAAGAAGCACCATCATAGCAAAGAAGTAATACACCCGGATCCGGCGGCTTCCATGAGAATTTAATAGGAGAAAAAACCTCACCTTTCTATGAAATACCTTGAAGTAATCCATAACCTTCAAATCAGTTGAACTATTGTACATATACCCTTTTAAAATTCATGTAATAACTGAAAAACTCTCTTTCTCATCAGCGACCAAGAAGGTTTTTAATTACCAAATACAATTGAGTTTCTCATACGCCATAATTCAGACCAAACCACCAATATATCAGTCATCCAAAAATCCTTGATCATTGTACTTCTTACCTTTGCAACTTTATAAGAATTAATTAATGAACATCAATGAGAGAATTTAAAGATACCTCCAAGCCAATGCCACACCCGTCTAGCAAAACTGCAATGCCAAAGGATATGATCAAGGATCTCTTCAGAATTATTACGCAAGCACCTTTTGTTAACAACTTCATTATTAAATATGCTCCTCACTTTTTCCATTGTGGCGCAAGCTCCCTTAGAAAATTTCCAATTATGACCCGCCAAGGATGGATGAACAGTCGACCGCTATAATAACTTTACTTTAGCAAAGTCAGGTTGGCGTGACCTAACCAAAACCTTTGTTAATACAAAGGTGAACTCTCCCTTCATACTAGGCATACACACCTTCGTATCATTCCCTCCCAAAGGTTTTGGAAGATTTAAAATATCAATATCCATACTTAGAAAGAAGATTGATAAGTAGGAGATACCACCCACTCATTGTTCACCATTAGATCACCCACCTTCACATTAAAGTATTTTTTTTACTGTATTAGGAATTCCCAAAGAATCAGCAATACTAGCATTCCCATATGAAACATCAAAATATAGAGAAGGATTGTTTCCGTCACCTATTAAAGTTTTTGTGTGCTTTTCCACTTCTTTATAAACCCACTGAATATCAGGTAGAATTGAAGAATTCAAACTGTAGTCCATAATATCACCATTTGATTTGATGAACTTAGCTCTCAGAAAGCTTGCGTAAACTTTGTTAGAATTTTGAATATTCCACCAAAGTTTCATTATCATAGCCTTATTAGTCACCACCATTTTAGAAATACCAAGACCACATTCCTTTACAGGACAACAAATTTTATCATAAGCCACAATAAAGAACCTACTAATAAGAGAGTGACACGACCATATGAAGTTTCTAATAGCAACTTCAGATTGATGAATAAATTTTCTAGGCCATTTAAAGACAAATATATTATGAATCGAATAGCTAGCGATGACGGATTTGACAAGCACAATCTTATCTTGAAAAGATAACAACTTACCTTTTCATCCAGCTAATTGATCCTTAATCTTTTCCACCATATTATTAATATGGTGATATCTAATTGTCTCAGGTATAATCCGAACTCCAAGATAATGATTAGGAAGAGTTGCAATACTCATCCCCAAAAAATCAGCAATAGTTCTCCTTTTATTCAACGAACCTCCTCCATAGTAAATTTTACTTTTTTGCTTCGAATTAGTCTGTCCCGAAGCTCTTTGATAAACATCAAGCAAATTCACTAGGTTTTATAACTCTTCATATTACCCTTGCAAAAGATCATCATATCATCTGCAAAAAATAGGTGAGCAGGCGAAACACCCTTTTTGGTACCCATATACGACGCTCCTGAAAGAGTTTAGTAATATTACGACTTAAAATATCTTCTATCAGCACAAAAATAAGAGGTGATAAAGGATATCCTAGTTGAAGCCCTCTATCTATAGAAAAGAACCCCTCCGGACTTCCATTAACAAGAACAAAAATCCTAGCAAATTGTAAGATTGTTAGAAGCCAATCACACCATTGATCAGAAAAACCATATCTCCGAAAAACTTCTAAAATAAAAGTCCAACTAACCGTATCAAACACTTGGGAAATATCTAATTTGAGGCCGATATTCCCATCCCTTCTCTTGATGTGAAATTCTTTTATCAATTCAGAAGCAAGATTAATATTCTCATGAATATTTCGTCCCTTCATAAAAGCTACTTGTTCTTCAGAAACCAATTTGTCCAGAACTCTACCCAATCTCGTAGCTAAGATTTTAGTAAAAATCTTAAAGAAGAAATTACATAAACCAATAGGTCTGAAATTTGTAAGAGTATTAACACCACGTACCTTTGGAAGAAGCATAAAAAAATTAGAGTTCACCTCGTTAGGAATAAATCCATTTTTCCAGGAATAATTATCGCTTTCCTTAAATCATCTTGAATGATGTCCCAGCAGTGTCTGTAGAAAAAACCAGCAAAACCGTCTGGCCCTAGCGCAGAATCAGCTCCTAGATCAAACACTGCTAATTTGATTTCCTCAAACGAAGGGATACTATCAATAGTTTGTATTTCCTTTAAAAAAATAACTTCATGATCAACATCAAAAAACTGTTCCTTTAGAGTAGAGACGTCACCATTGAATTTACCCTTATAATATTGCACAATATGATCACTAAGTAATTGAGTCTCCATAATAGTATTACCCGACTCATCAACAAGTTCAAAAATCATATTTGTGTTTCTTCTTATACGTATGCTATTGTGAAAGTAACTAGTGTTGCTAGAGCCTTCTAACAACAACTTATTTCTATCCTTTGGTTTCAACATGGTGGTAATATGATTTCAGGTATCATTCACTACCATTTTCGTTTCTTTTAAACAATTCAATTTCATAATATTAGTTGGATCTTCATCAGAATTAACAACCTCCACTTCAAGCTTGAGTTTAACTTGTTTAAGGCGCAGCTTAACATTTCCAAAGGTGGACCAGTTCCACTTTTTCATTGTTGACTTTAAACGCTTTAGTTTGTAAATAAAAATATACCCAGGATTACCAAAAGCATTTTCATTCCAACTTGCCGCAACCATACTAAAAAAATCATTATGAGAGAACCACATCTTTTGGACACGAAAAAAAGGAGCTCGCTTCAGCCTAGCAACAACAAATGGAAATCCAATTAAAGGAGAATGGTCAGAAACTTCCCTTGGAAGAGTTTTACATTGCCAATTCTCAAATTTATCTAGCCAAGCAAAATTAATAATTGCTCTATTCAATTTGCTAACGATTCGTCTCACCCCCGAATGGCCATTAGCCCACGTAAAATTACTTCCCAAAGCATCAACCTCAAAGAGAATATTATTATCCATTAAATCACTAAATTCATTAATGGCTGAAGTCTTAGGTTCACAACCACCTTACTTCTTATCCAAATGAAGCACACAATTAAAATCTCCAATAACCAGCAAAAGAGTATCAACATTTAAGTTTAATTGCCTCCAAAGCCTTCTACGAATAAATTGCAAAGAACATGCATGAACAAAAGAAATAACCACACCTTCTATTAGAAATAGTAATAGCATGTCTACTACAATTGAGAACCACCATAGCATCAAAATCATTTGATCAAAAGATCCAAAGATTACCGATGCGCAACTCAGTAGAATTATGAATAATATCCCTTCTAAAATCACCCAAATTCATCATTTGAATGAAAGAATTATTAACAGCCATTTTAGGTTCCGCAAGAAAAACCAACGTAGGTTGATGTTCTCTAATAATATCCTTAAGTTTATTTTTATCTTCCTCTCTAGTAATACCACATACACTCCAAAAAAGAACATGCATTAAGAAATATTTTTATTGGTGGTATTTGATAACTTCATACCTACACCCATCATATTTTCCATCGGCATTCATAGTTAATATATAAAAACACACAGGTAGCCTAGGATACCTCCCCCTACTTGCTTTTAAACCAAGAATACTACTAGAAGCCATAATTTGATCGTTTTCCAAAACCGAGTCCCTTGCATCTTCCTTATTCAGATCACCTTCCAAATTTACATTCTTTTTAAACGTTGATAGTCTTGCACGAAAGGCCTGTTGCTTTGCTAATTTATAATCCTCTAGTTTTTTTAGTCTTTCAGCTTGTTCTATAGCATCAATCTCACCCCAAGACTTGGTTTTTTCATAAATTTCTAAAAAAAGTCCTCCTCTTCCATATCACCCTCAACAACCTCTTGTATTATTCCATTACTTCTAAAACCCAGTTAATCCTCATGAACCTCAGAGCTATTCATAGGAAAGTTATTATTATCAAATAATTCATCAACTCTAGGTATTTTTGAAACCACCTTATTCAAACTGTTCAGGACATTAAATTGATTACTAGAAACTAGTTCAGCGTTCCTAGTTCCATTTCGATTCAGAATTAAATTTCTTTTCCCTTTAACCGGCCAGATGCCATTCATTACGCCTTCTACCTTGAGAAATGGATTTTGGATAGCAATATCCTTTGTGTTTTCATTAGAAACACGTTGTTCTTCCCTTTTCCAGTTTACAAAGGTACGTTTAGCTTTTTTGCATTCTTTAAAGACGTGACCAATAATCTTGCAGTGGCTGTAAATTTTTGGCTTATTTGTCACATCAACCTCTTGCATAAAGCACCTTCCACCAACTACAACTTCATTCTCATCCAGAACTTCCTTTGAAAAATAAATATCCACCAACACCGATGAAAAATAACCGTACTCGTGGTTCAGGGTTCTCTTATCAACTACAATTGGTGTTCCTAATGCTTGACCAAGAGATAAAAATATTTTCTAGGTCCATAGTTCTATAAACAAGCAAGGAAATTTGACCCAAACAACCACATGTGAAGTACGTTGGTTTTCAGGGTCAAAATTTAGAATCCATTTTTGAATATGTAAAACTTGTTGTTCCACAATCCATGCATCCTTATTCAAATTTTTTTCTTTATCTTCTAATGATTCCAGCTTGATAATGAAGAATACCTTGGCATAGGCACCATTCTACATCTATTATCTTCAATCTGCCATTGTGTAAGAAGAGATTTCTTTACTTCAGCAAAAACTAAACCATTAAAGTTCAATCTTTCCATGAGGCTAAATCTCCAAACCTCATACCCTTCTTGGAATAACCCGGTTGGAATAACCAAAGATGTTTTTCCATCTTTTGAAATAGTTTTAGGTAACGTCTTCAGATCAATAGTAGTAATATCAAAAAAAAAAAAATCTTTCAGAAGATCCGCATAAGTATTAGGTTTTCTGGAAGAACCCACCTCAAAAACATTCGCCAAATCTTTGTTTGAATCCTTTTCTAACTATATTAAGAAGTATCCTTAACCGAAGTTGTAAATAAATTAGGATTTAATAATTCCACCATCTTAATCAACCGAAGTTAATCAAGTCAATGAGAAAATTACAAAACCCTAGAAAAAGCTAGCATAAAAATCAGACATTCTCTCTCTGAATTTTTTTACAGGATCAGTTTAGAACGCATATAGTTGTTTGTAGAAACTGTATTCTTAATTAGCTTGTCGAATATAGTATAAATACAGTATTTCATGTTTTAGTATAAGGCTAGGAATATGCACGTAAATATGGGCATATACTTCCATGTTCTGGGAGATTTTATAATTCTAGCCCTTGTCAAAAACTCACCATCTACATTAAGTCCCATGTTTAGTGAGGAACAATAATATTGCACAGTAAGCACTAGATGGTGACAATATGCTTATAACAGTTATATATGCATAATCGGAATTTGAAGAGTATAAGGAGATGTATTTATTTTGGATTCAAGGTATTCGGATGAGTGTCCCTTAGCATTAACCCTGGAAAGGGTTAGTAGATGCCTAAGTTTTCGCGAAGAATGCTAGCTTACCCATGAGTAAAGAGAAGAAATATTGTTGGCGTTAGAAATTGATTCCTTCTTCATTTATTTCCTAATCCAACAAAGACTCCAAAGAATAACGCCTATATATATGTATGTATTCCTCCCCTTCACATCGTCACCTCCTCTTTCCAGTTCTTTTTTTTTTGTTTGGTGGTAGCTAACAGGACTAATCCCTCGAACACGCGTTGGAAAGAGCTGGCATCCCTTGTGTAAGCAAAAACGAGAACCAGTCCGTTCCTCGAATACCCAGCAGCGAGAGCCAATCCGTTCCTCGAGAAAGCTCGGTGAGAATCAATTTGTTCCTCGAGTAAGCAGCAATGATCAGAGTAAGGTAGGTATTCCTTCTTTCGATTTTTTTATCTCTTCTTCTATATAAATATTGTTCATCTCTTGCAACCCTATCTTTTTACTTATAAGGTACGACCAAAATTATTACTAGATTTGTACAATATCAACTTAGATAAGCTAGGGATTCAATTCTTATTTTGGATTTTCATACAGTATAAGAAGTCTTGTAGTGTAGATTCCCATTTTTGATGTAGAAGGAAACTTGAGTCTATTGCAGATGACTAATGAGCATGATAATGATGCTGGCACGTCCTATGGTCAGAACAAAGGAGAAGTTTCTGATACAGTGTTTCTTGAAAGCGTACCTCATACTCGTGATAGGTTCTCTGAACATATTTCTGAAGAAGTCAGCATACCCCCTGGTTTTATTTATTGTTTTATCCCTAATTTTAAGAATTATGCTACTCCTCGGAGAGTTGCTCTTGAGACTGTTCCAAGACTTTGTATGCACAGGGGAGATTATATAGCTTCTTTTATTGAGTTCAAGACACAACAAATTCCTATGAAAAAGTGGGTGAGCTGGTGTAAAGCAATGCTGAATAATTCCTTAGTGGTTAAAGTCTTGAGAGATGCTCGAATACTTCATGTTGTAAGAATGTCTGAGACTTTGCGGGTTTTCAAGGATGTTAAAGGTCTTTTAACATTTACTTTGCGTTGGTGTGAACCCACCCATTCTGTTATATGCGCCTGTGGTGAGCTAACGATTAATTTGGAAAATATAATTAGTTTGTTACAGCTCCCGATTGTTGGGACTCTTCTTGTTGAAAATTCTGCTGAAGAGAAACGGATAGTCACAGCTTTATAAAGGAAGATGTAAGAACTTCAGCGAGGGATTATTTGATGTTGTTCACACTATGTGAAGTAGATTGAGTACTGGTGGAATGGTGAGACTAGTGCTAAAGGCCTTGCTATTAATGGTCCTTTGAACATAGCAACGTTTCTAACACTCTGGTTGTCTAGAGATGTGTTTGAAGATTTCCCTGTCAGCAGATTGAATCTCTCAGTTATTCCCTTTTCCGTAGCGCTTATTGATGGTGAGTACCTCCTTCTTGGTAAATTATTTCTTGGTTTTTTATATTCTCATTTAGACTCGTTGGCTCGCGATATGAAAACTTCTAATGGGTTTATGAAGACCGATTCTTGTGTTCATACTGTATTTCTTCAAGCATGGTTATGGGAGCATTTCCCAAAATATGTGCCTTTGACAAAACCTATGCATCTGAATGGGGATATTGAATATGCAAGGATTCACCATTGGCATAAGAGAATTCTTACCTCTGTAAATTTAGTTGCTTTGATGATGTCTTGGATGAGGTGAACTTCATGCTTTGGGATTCTGAGCACCAACACATACTTCCACCAACTACTTTTGCTGGAACCATTGAGATGGTTCTACGGTCAGGACCAAACAAAAATATTAATGTTTTTTTTCCCGGGAAGAACGTATTTATGATTAGCTCCATCCCAGGTTACATCCTTTCTCTTAGTTCAGAAGGTTATTCAGTGCAGGCATACAACATAGATTGTGCGGCTCGTCAAATGAGATTTGACTAGGAAGTACCTCGTGATTACGGTGAATCCCATCCATTAAAAAGGTGAAGGAGAATTTGGATGTCTACCTTGCTAAGGGAATAAGCATCCCTTTATTTTGTCGAGGTAGGAAGCCTCGGGTATCATCCATGTACACATACTTCTGGAATGAAAAGAGGAGTCGCTTTAAATAATTCATCTCAGAACCTCCGGTAATGATGAGTGACGTCCCTTCCAGGAAATACAAAGCTTACGGTTCCAATTTAAAAATTCAAATGAATCCAAGCGGAAACTCATTATAGAATGTAGCTCAACATGTAATGGTCTTCTCTTTAACTTTTTAATCTCAAGATATGGCTATCATGATTCTTTGTTTTATTCTTTTCAGCAGACGCGTCATTCGTCCTCGAGTGGATGCTACCTCTGTTGTTGATGATAATCACCAGTATGTAAGGAAAGGGACATGGATGATTCTTCCCGGAAGCAAGATTCTTCCTTGTAATACTTTAAGTCCTCTACTTGTCATTCTTGACACTTCTGTATTTTAAAATTATAATATGCCTTATCGTTTTATTGTAGCATGTAAGTACAAACGTCTGTGTTGACCCCATTGACGCTTCTAAGGCTTCGGGAGACACCGTGAGTATGGAAAGTGGACACGAGTCTAAGGATAAGGAGCTCAAAGAAGCGTCTTGTACATAGGAAATTCACGAGAGTCTGAATCTGATATCGTTGATGACGAAGTAAGCAATGGAGGTGGAGCAGTGCCAGAATCTTCCACTAACTTGGATACTCCTCAAGTAAGTTTTTCTCTTTTTTATAACAATAATGAACCATATGAACCCCTAGGACTTCTCATATAATCATAACCATGCTTGAATTTGCAAAATATTTATAGATTTTTCGTCATTAGAAAATTTCAGAAGTATATAGCTTGGTAAAAGATATAGAATCTTCATACGACCTCTAAGTTGGATGATTGAACCCTCTATCTTTATAAAAAATCAATTTCTGACGTCTTATAGAAGAAAAAACCAGTTTTTGAGCCTGTTTAGGGTTTCAAAACGACCCAGCAGTAAAATTCAGGAAGTATCCAGGAAAATTCTTACAGTATTCAGACCCGACATCTCTCGCCGTTTTTGCCATAACTCTTAGCTCATTTTTCCGATTGATGATTCTTCTTAATATGTTTTAGTAGACATTCATATGAAACTTTTGACATAAGACTCATGCCAATATTCTGCACCAATTGTTGTAGGCTTTAGAGTTCCCAATAGACAATGCAATTTTCCTTTGGTGCGTTTTTCGTGAAATGTTTTGTAATGGCTTGGACTCATATAATTCCTCAAATACCACTTTGTAATGAATGTATATGATATATAAGTAAGTATAATAATTTTTATGGTTCATGCTCAAAATCTTTATGTTTGAGACGTTCTGACCTAATATGCATGTATTCTCTCTATTTTCAGAAGGAGAATGACCAAAATCAGAGAGTCGAATCTATAAGTGAAATAAGAGGGGTTACCATTGATCCCAACATGAATGAAATCTCTTACCATACTGAAAATCATAGGAGGACCCATGATTGCATGCTTGTTGAGGATAGTGCTTCCATTGATGTCATTAGGAAGAACAACAATGCAGCAGAGAGCGTGACCACTGAGTATCCTAATACTGGTATTAGAATTAGCTTCCACTTCAATAGGATTCTTCCTGGGTATTCATGTGTTGGAGGATTTTTTGTTCCATCCATCTATGCCAAACTGTATACGAAGACATTGAAAAATTTCTTCCACTTCTTTTTTGATAATTCCAGGAGTTATAAAACGGATATGTCCAGCTTGTTGCCAATCATACATGAAATGATCTCTCTTTCTCAGATTGAAATCTTTGATGTATTCTTCGAGGAATAAGAGGTAGTCGTGAATGAAGCTGATAGCTCTAGTCTTGATGTCACATGGGTTCGTCATCATTTGGGATCTATGCGAGATCGTTTTGCTGAAGTAGGTGAATTTACTAGTTTGGAGGCGGTGACCAAGGATAGACAAGAGGTTGAAAGCTTTCTCAGGAGCTGCATCTTGCGATTTGAAGTTCTCGAAAGGATGGAAGAGAGGTTTTTTATGAAACACATTTATGACTTTTCTTTTGGGATTTTAAGTATATAGGTTTTTTTTATATAAGTTACTCGTGAAAAGAAATATTTCTTTTTTTTTTAAATGGATGATGATATTTGAATTGATCAGCAAACTTGAAATCCTAAGTGTGAAGAAAAGTATTGTAATCATTTATCAGGAATTACAAATATTGCTTAAAAATAGGGAAATACTTGAAATATAATGGCAAAGCATTCAAGCCTTGTAAGCTTTGAGCCACTTGCCATGAATTACTACTCCTTCTGGCTTGTCATTTTTCATGAGCTTGTAGTGACCACCTAATATAGTCTAAGTAATTATGTAAGGTTCTTCTTCAATGGTTATAGGAAACGATGCAAGAAGTTGTACACTCGTAGTGACTTTTAGGACCATGTCTCCAATTTGAAAAGGTCCATATTTTAGCATCTCGTATGAAAAACCTTATTTCGGGAGAGCCAAGGATTGCTGGTTACGTCTCGTCTCGTCATCCGAAACAACTTGACCCGTAAGCATTTTACGAGTCTTCATGTTATTAGTAAAAGCAATTTTCAACCACTTTATAAAATATCAAAACAGATCAGCTTTTCATTCACATCTTCTAGTTGTGACATGGTTGTTTTCTAGGCAGAGTTCCAGGGTTTATACATGACAGGGGATGACTGATTGTAAAGGAGTTTGGGAATCGGAAATTACTTTTCGAGTTTTAAAGTCTAAACTAAGTTCCCCAAGCTTTGACAATGATAAGGATGTCGCTCCCTTTCCGTGAATCCATGGTCGTACCAGGATTATATCGTAGGTCCTGTCTTCCTTGATGCTATGAAACTTCGTGTTTGCTTAAGCATCTTCTATCCTTATCTTCGAGGTGATATATCCATAAGTCTCTTTAAGCTTCCCGTCTGGATTTTTAATTAGGGTTTTAGAGTGGATAGTTTCCTGCCAAAAAATCCCTACGGCTCTAAGATTTCTAATTGTGATAACATTAACATCCATGATGGTATCAATCAATGTTCTTTCAAACTGAGTGCTTCTAAGATGGGCAGTCGTGAGGAGTCCCAAGCTACAATTCTTATCGTTTGTGTCGACCATTTTTTCACAGGATGCCTGGCTCGAGTACGAGTATCTTCTGTAAAGAATAGGCATTTGCCAGTCACAACATGATTTAGGGCAGCAAAGATATCCTCGAGTTGTCCTTTAGATAAGTATAGAAGCTTACACATGTGTTCCGTTAGAGATTAAGTTTTCAAACTGGTCGATTTCCCAAAAAGAGTGAAGTTTCTAACAGGACAAGGATTCTTGTGAACTCCTTCAGCTTCTAATTGTAATTCTCCTGATTCTATCTTGTGTTTGAAGATACGCTTCAGATTGTTGTATTTGTTGGTAAGGTGATTAACATATCGGTGATAATGACAGTATTTCAAATCTGTCATATACTGGGATATATGAAGTCGTCGTACGGGTAGTAATTAGATGATGTCTTCTCTTATCCAAGCTTCGAGTAGTTTGAGCACTTCTTCTAACGGAACCGTGAAATCCGGGAATATTACATTCGGCTTCACATCTTGCCCCTAATGCGTCTGCAGTTACTGTTGTTGTTGTCGTGGATTTTTGGTTGTGTTTTAAGATGGATTCAATCTTTGAGTTGGCGCTGGTGTCGAGGACGAATTAGAAGGAATATGATTTGTCTTTGACTCAGGTTGAGATGGAGCCTTCCTCTTGGATCCTTCGCTACTAACGACACCAATTGATGGTTGGATGGTGTATTTCTTTTTGACTAATCGTCGGCTTACCCTATTATCCCACGATTTTCCTCTTTTAAAGACCTTGTTCTCTCTAGTAGAGCAGGAGCAGTTGTCGCAGACCGCTTTGCGGCTTCGTGCAACTCAGAGAAAGTCGGGAAACGTAAATTTTCTAAAAGATCACGATAGATAGAAATCATACAATTAATATAGATTTCTACCAATTGATGATTAGTCACATTCGGATCATGGCAGTCCAGTGCTTGATCCTGAATCTCTTCACGTAGTTGTTGGGATGCTTGTTATTCCTATGGAACATTCTTCTCAGGTCTGATAGGTAGATTTGCTTGGAGACGAAGAAGTACTTCTTGTAGAAAGTGCTGACTATATCTTCCCGTCCAGAGATGTTGTTGGGAGCAAGGTTGTTGTACCATGTGTAGGCTCTTCCAGTAAGGGACTTTGGAAACTCTTTGAGACATAGCACATGATTATATTTGTGTCCTCCGAGTGAATCTAGGAATCGAGAGACGTGTTCATGAGCATTTCCAGTTCCATCGTAAAACGAGAATGTTGGGGATGCGTACACCTCCTGGTAGAGAGATCCTCTAAATTTTAGTCCGGTAAGGAGGAGGATGCTGATAAAGCGAAGATGAACCTTATTTTCGCGGGTCACAAAGTCGGATTGCTGGTTTCTCACTGTTAGATGATCAGTAATGATATGAAAGTGGGTGTCCTTCCTGCATAAGTACTCCGCCAATAGCAAAGTCAGAAGCATCAGTGTATACCTCAAAAGACTTGGTGTGATCAGGTAATCTTAACACTGGCTCTTTCACAAACGCGGTCTTAAGATCATCGAAAGTGTCTTGGCACTCTTTACTCCACGTCCAAGTCCTTGCTTTCTTAAGCAAATCAGTGAGCGGTGCTGCTCTCTTCGATTATCCCTCGATGAATCTTCGGTAGTAGTTGGCAAGTCCTAGGAAAGACCGCAACTGAGCCACTTTGGTAGGCGGTTCCCACTCCTTGATGGCCTTGATCTTCTTTTCCTCCATCCAGATCTGTCCATCACATATCCAATGTCCAAGGAAGGACACTTTGGGATGAGCGAAGCTGCATTTCTCCTTCTTCACATATAGAGAGTGCTCGTCCAAAGTGTGGCTATATACGACGATGTCGTCAAGGTACACGACTACGAACTGATCGATATATGGGTGGAAGACCTTGTTCATCAAAGTGCAAAATATGGCAGGAGAATTGGTTAGACCAAAAGGCATAACTAAAAATTCGTAAGCTCCGTACCTCATAACACATGTGTTCTTCGGCTCGTCCCCTTCTGCTATTCGAACTTGATAGTATCCCGACTTCAAGTACAGCTTTGTGAAATATCGAGCACTACCCAATTGGTCGAACAAGTCTTCAACTCGGGGAATTGGATACTTGTTCTTCACGGTGACCTTGTTCAAGGCTCGGTAGTCGATGCACATTCGAAGACTTCCCTCCTTTTTCTTCTGAAACAGCATCGGGGCTCCAAAAGGGGCCTTGGAAGGTTGGATGTAGCCGGCATCCAACAATTCCTTGAGTTGCTTCTTCAAATCCTCCAATTCTGGTGGGTCCATACGATATGGGGATATGGCGGGCGGCTTTGCTCCAGGTTCCAGCTCGATCTGATGATCCACCTCCCTCTTAGGTGGTAGTTGCTTGGGAAATTCGGATGGCATCACGTCCTGGTATTCCTTCAAAGCCTTTTGCACCTCCACTGGAACGAACTCTTCCAGTTCTTCGTCTTTCTCCATGATGGCTGTTACAAAGGTGGGTTCTCCCTTCTGAACTCCTCTATTTAGTTGTAGAGCCGACAACGCACTCGAGCAAGTCTCCTTGGTCCGGGTGGCTGGAATCACGCAAGGGGACTTCTCGTCGATGATGCTGACCACACCTAGGCAAGGCACCACGGTAACTTTGGCACGATCCAAAAATTCCATTCCGAGGATAACTCTGAAATCGTCCATCCGTACTACCATAAAATCGGTAGTTCCCCTCCATGCGCCAACCTTCATGTCGACCCCCTTGGCCGCTCCGTGAACAGGTGTGGCTTCTGAATTTACCACCTTGATGGTGCTCGAATCTTCCTCGACCTTCAACTTCAACCTATCGGCTTCTCCTTTAGAGATGAAGTTGTGTGTCGCACCTGAATCGACCATTTCCTTGGTCTTTTGATCATTTAAACTTATGTCCACATACATAAAGTCCTTTGTTGGTACTCTCCTTTGGTACTGGATGCTTTTCCTTGGGCTGGCTCTTGATTGCGCTCAACCGAACGGCTCACAGGTGCGAGTCTTCGGTTTTCTCTTCTTGCTCTGCAATCAAGGAGTTGAGCAAGTTCTTCTTAGGACAACTGTGGGAAAGATGGTCACCTTGGCAAATGAAGCATTTCTTCACACGGTTATCTTGCCTTCCTTTCCACTCGTTTTTTGGCTTGGACCCTTCGCGGCTAGTTTGTGCCTTATCGTGGTAGTTCATTTCCCCCCCACCCTTTCCTTGAAATGGCTTGGATGACTTGTTCTTGGCAAGTTGATCAGGCTTGTTCGAAAGTTATCAAGTTTCTCAACGGTGCTTAATACGGTGGAAAAGTCAGTAAAACCTCTTCGTCGAAGTTCCATAGAAGCCCAACGAGGTAATCCACGATTAAATTGGTAGAAGCGGTCCTCATCTGCCGTTGTCAATATATATAACATAATGGAATTGAACTGCTTGATATAATCGGAAATGGTACCTGAACACTTCAAACTTTGAAGTTTGTTCCGAGCTTTATGCTCAACGTTCTCCGGGTAGAACATGGCTTTGATTTCCCTTTTGAATTCCGCCCAAGTAGTGATGGTGCAGACTCCCCTCTCAATCTCTGCATATTTTATTCTCCACCACAATAGAGCATCTTCAATTAGGTACATGGTCGCAGTGTCGACCTTTTGTTGCTCATCTCAAGGCCCGTGGCCCTGAAGTACCTTTCCATGTTCCATAGGAAATTTTCCAGCTCCTTGGCATCCCTTGCGTCGGCGTATTCCTTTGGTTTTCGACACCCTCACCCTGGATGGACCACGAACCACACCTCCTCGGATTAGGGTCTTTAGCTCATCAATTTGAGCTTGCAGCATCCTCACATGTGCACACATCTTGTTCCGATACGCCTCAAAATAAACCTCCATCGATTTCTCTAAATCTTCTATGGTAGCACTTTGTTGATTCATGGCTTCCTCAAATTCCATGTTCAACTTTTCTACCATCTCCATATTGGAAGAAACCTTTTCTTCCAATGATCCAACACGAGCATCAATACGGGGGCCCACTGACCTATCTCGTTGTTGTTTCTTTGTCTTCCAATCCCTCTCATCATCAACGTTAGTGATAACAACATTTGTATCATTTGAAGACATAGTGAGAGATCTTATCGAGAGTAGTGTGAACTTAGCTCTGATACCAGTTGTCACGGGGTCAGTCATTCGCCTCGACTTTACTCTGTGCGGCACTTGTCTAGAATTCCTTTACTAAATAAGTAAGCCTTCCCCAATGAATTTTAGCACAACTTCAAGTGACTACTCAAGATATAACTCACAATAAACTCAAGAACAACTTAAGAACACTCAAGAACAAGGAAGAATGCTTGAATGAGAGTTATAAGTGTGTATTGCTCTCTAAACTTTGGATGATTTACAAATGAAGGTGGCATCCCTATTTATACTAGTTGGGATGCCAAGAATGTTCTAGAGAATGATCTAACATCTTTACAAATGTATGGCTAAGATCTACTTCTAGATTATTCTGCACATATCTATATCATTCTAGAATATTCTAAGAAAAGGACAAATGAGAGAAGATTCTAGAATGGGAGGCTAGCCATTTAGCTAAAGGGGCTAGCCAAGGTGATGCACAAGGGTGAGTTAGCCATGTGTTGAGCTATTTGGTGCACCCTTGTGACAGCTAGCTCCTTAGCGCAAATATTAATGCATCGCTAAGGAATTGCTAGCAAGCTAGCGCTATCTGCTTAGGGCAATTGCTAATGCATCGTTAGGACGCTGCTAGCGAAGAAGCTAGTGTTTAAGCACCAATGTTAATGCGTCCCTGGGACGCTGCTAGAAAAGAATCTAGCTCTTCAGCACCAATGCTAATGCGTCCCTGGGATGCTTCTAACAAAGAATCTAGTGCTAATGCTAATGCGTCCCTGGGACGCTGCTCTAGTGGGGCTAGTGCTAGCCTGGTGCTAACGTAGGAAAAGGCTAGGGATAACCTAGCTCAGAGGCACAATGCCTCTTTTGAGGTATTGCTCTTTGCTTGTGGCGTGTCCAAGAGGAACGACGCATAATTTATGGCTTTTCCTTGACCAAAATGCTAAAGTGTCATACTTTAAGCTTGGGACAGCAATTTATGATGTGTTCTTTGCAAACAAAGTATTAAGCTAAAATGCATATTTGGGGATTAAGCATTAGCTATTCCCGGATTTGATAGACGTTATTGGGACATCGATGCGCATTCGAGACGAGTTCAAGGAATTCAGCCGTGGAATTTGTGCGACTTGAAACTGATTCGATATGGAATAAATATTGTGAGTATTAGAGAGATTACAGGATCAGTTTAGAATGCATGTAGTTGTTGTAGAAATTGTATTTTTGATTCGCTTGCGGAATATAAGTAGAAATACAGTATTTCATGTTTTTGTATAAGGCTAGGAATATGCGCGCAAATATGAGCATATACCTCCATGTTCCGGGCGATTTTACAATTCTAGTTCTTGTCAAAAACTCACCATCTACACCTGTGAAGAACCCTAACTTTTTGTTTGATTTTCTCTCGCTCCTGGCAAAAGCCAGCCTCCCCATATTCTCTCGACTTCTTTATTTATACAGCATCACCTACTAACTCACAATCTCGAATATCTTCCCATTCATTAAGAAAAATTCTCGGCAATAAAAACCGAGAATATTTTCTTCCTGATTTTCAAACTCGAATCTGATTCTCTTTCAATCTGTTTCTTTTCTCGATTTCTGTATTGTTGTTTCCTTATATTGTTTGAAATCTTAAGGAGATAATATCTCTTATTTACTTCACAGAATATTCGCTTTTATTAACTCAAACCAAAACTGTTGAGAATGGTTTTCTACATGTTCCTTTTTTTCTTTCCGAGAATATGAATTTCAATTTGATACGATTTTGTGTCTTTTGGTCGTGAACAACAAGGAAAAAATATCCATGTCTTAACTATTGAAGAATCACCCAAAATACTCGTCCAAACGTTACTACAAAATCTACCTTGTTTGAGAAAAAAATATTTTACCGCCAAAATTTATTTTGATTTTGAAAGAGAAGCTGGCACCCTTATCAACTTTTTTGGGTGCCTTTATCCAAAATGAGGGTGCCTTTAACACACAAAAGGGTGTCTATCACATACCATACGATGAATATGCAATTACTGCTCAAAGAACAACCTAATGCAACGTGCTATTAAGTTTAATTTTCCAAGAGCATTAAGTTCTATGAATTAGACTAATCAATGCAATAGATATATTATGATTAATTTTTTTAACATAGGTCAAACTTCTAAATGCAATCACATAAAGGTTTTGATACAATTGGTAATCACATAATACTACTTATGACAAGGTTTATCAACAATTTTGTTTCTTAAAACCCTAGTCTAACAATAGATATGCATTCATGGTTATTTAGTAGCGCTCCTAAAAAAACATTCACACAATCATACACGGCGACAATAATTAATAAAACAAGACGATAATGATTCGATTAAGATAATACAACTAATTTATTAATTTAGTGCATGTTTATGATATCCGACTATATCCTTAACCAATATAAAGAGTTTAGCTACTCATGGATTTCTCAAAATCCATGGAAAAATAAAAAGTATAAAAGTAAAGTGAACCTTAGGTTGTAGAAGAGTCTCCAACTCTAAAGATCCTTCTCTTTTTTACGAAAATATATGATATCTGATGGCTCCCAAATAGATGTGAAAAACTATCTCTTATACAGATATTCCAAAAGTAAAATTGACCGTGCTCGAATCCCGGTTGATATAGGTCGCCACATCTTGCGAAAACTAGCAAAAACATAAACAAACCGTCCAATTATAACACATAACCAAAAAGGCCCCGTATCAGATAGAGGGAGCCCATCCCAATTGTCTTTTCATTTCGAATTGGCCTGTCAATTATACAATACTGGCAGGTATAATCTCCATCTTCTCCTCGATGATTTAGTGGAAATCTCTCTCGATGGCTCAGACCATCGAGCAGTATTTCTTTCTGAGTTTTCTTATTTTCTCCCATGTCCCCACGATGGCCTCAACTCATCGCGCCACTTTTTTTCTTCTGACTTTTTTTTCTTTTCCTTCAGTTTTTTTCGATGGCTTTCTCGTTGAGAGTTTTTATTTTATCTTAGTTTTCAAACTCAGTTCCATATTTCCCGACAAACTAAACTAGGTTCGTATTTCATATCAAACGGTGTTTATGGTTTATGTAAATTTTTTTCCTTTTCAACTTCCAACTTGACCTATCTAAATTTCACTGCCATTAACCCAACCATCACTGCATATACCATACCATTCACTCCATCAAACTTCATCACAACAGTAACTTCAGCCAACACTATCAACTCACCGTCATCATGTCTGTCAGTCTTTCTATCACAAATTACATCTCCACTATCACCAACTCGAGCAATCAGCACCATCAAGAACTTGAGTCATTGTCATATGACCTCACTGCCGAGTTTTTTCTCACCACAGACTCGGCTCTATCTTCTCAGGTTCACTCTCGAGCTCAAACACCATCGAAGCCATTGGGTTTTTCTGATCATTACCCATGTCCTTTGAAAACTTTATCAACTCGCTGCAACCATCTAAGCTTGGAAATCAGGTGCATCCCTGCCACTGTGATCATCACGATCAATCACAGCTTCAACAGCTCCATTAGACTTCGCTTCTATAAAATTATTCTCCATTATCCCCATGACGTTGAGAACTCATGATTAAACAATCTCTCAAAACCAATAAGAGATTGGTTACACATTGTGATGAAGCTTGGGATAAAGCTGGCTTTTTCCCATGAAACGCAGGCAAAGCTAAACTAAAACTTTAAATAGAAGAAGATGATGGTGGCCCTTATCCACAAAGTTGTTGCTTTTAACATTATTTGAATCTGGGCAGCCCATATCAGAAGCACAGGCGCCTTTACCAATCTTCTATAAAATTGTTTAATTGTTGGTTCTGTGAAACCGACAAGCTTAAATCCTCTTTTTGCCCGTAAGTTTCTCATGCGAAGTCGCAATGACTTCATTCTTTCATCGTCGTCTTTGTTTTCTCGTTCTTTTCGACATGGTGGTGATCGTTTTAGAAAAGTGGTAAAAATGGTTCGTTCGCGGAGACTTGTGAAGATTCGTTTTAGACCTAATTTTGATTTAAACTAGAAAATATGTAAAAGATTTTAATAATATTGGGAAGAACTGGAACTCATGATTCCACCAAAATCACTTCTGAATGATTTCTACAATGATTCTTTAACAATTATAGCTCTTTTATTGACCATGTTTCTTTGCCAAAAGTAGATTTCTAAAACATTAACTGTAAATCGCAAGCATGGCGCATCAAAAGCTCTTAAGTCCCAGTATACACTATCAAACAAAATCACAACTAATTAAGAAAAATCATAAATCAATTAAAAATCAATGCAAAAGTCATTAGGAATCAAAAATAGTTACCATTCATTTATGAAATATGGCTTCCTCCATTTTCCTAGTGGTTGGGTTTAGCTCATCATGCTCAAAACACTCTCAAAAGATTGGTACATGGCTCAAAAGTGCTTGAGAAGAAGAAAAGAAGCTAAAAATAATAAAAACAGGAAATCTGCAACGTTTATAGGTGTTATAGATTAACTGTTACAGTGGAGATGGAAGATAAATGTTGCAAAGCGAAGATAAAAGTTGCTGATGGATTATAGAAACCGTTGCAGCTGAAGATAAACGTTGTTGATGGGTTGAAGGAATCGTTGTCGTATCCCTGTTCTTCACTATCAGCAGCACTTTCTTTCTTTCTTTCTCCTGTTTTTTTCGGAGCCTCCCCTCTTGATTTTTCTTCCTTTTCTTTGCTATTTATAGGTTCCACAAACCATAACAAACTCATCCTTAATCGATCAGGACCCAAAAACAAATCCAAAACAAACTCAAATTCATACAATTCCGAGTCAGGGAAGGAAACTCCTTTTTGGAAAAAATATGGATTTCCAGCTTGTTTCACGGCTTTCAACTTTTTTAATTTATGTGTTTCATCCTCTAATGATTGTTGCTTCATGTTGATAAGGTTTAAACACTTTAAAATCCCCCAAAAATCGCTTTTGAAACACCTCAGTAACTCTCACGTAAAAGAATTGGTTTCCCGCCAAATTCAATTTTCAAAATCAAAAGAGGATGCCCTCTAACCAACAGTGAGGTGCCTTTCTCAACCATCCTGGGTGCCTTTAGTAATTTGGTGGGTGCCTTTATCACTTTTTAAAAGCCAATTTTCCACAAATGTTTATTTCTCAAAAATACCTACAAACACATAAAATCACACAATAAGTATAAAATCGAGCACTAACAAAATTGATAATTGCAAATTAGACATAAAAATGTGCCTATCAGGTGGGAAGAAATCCTAGATTTGACTGAGTTCCACTAGGTCTTTGGCATTTCTTCTATTAAAACACATCCTTTTCCATTCCTTTTGAAGATATAACCTAACAAAAGACATAATATACAAAAGTAATACTGGGTAATTCACACAAAATCTAGCAAATAAATGCAAGAAAATAATGCTCAAAATATGTAAATTATGCAATTATAAGTCAAGTAGAGTATACTATTGCACTATTTGAACATTCAGCTCTGATGATGCCAGTCGTAGGCATGGTAACCCACTACTAGTAATTTATGCCAGATGTTGTCAGTTGATTAAGTTGGGTATTCGTAGTCAATAGAGTACTTCATTGCATCAGTGCAAGGCGATGAATAACCATGGAGGAGTAAAGAGATAATTATGTGAATAATAGCTTGATATTGATCCCGAGAGTCGTGGAAATGGGCATTGATGTATAAACATTACCCTGCTACTCTCGTCGATAGAACATTAATCATGAATGATCATGCATCAATTCAGTAATGATATGATACGTTGACATTACTTCATACACGATGTAAGGGCGTCGCATAATGAGTGATGCAAGCTTGCGGTATAACTTTGCAGATGACTCCTTCTCATGATATATTATCGGTATAAGATCATGGGACCTCTCTATGAGTGATTCAAGTTAGCGGCATCACTTTATGAAAGGTGGAATCATGATGCGAGTCTGGTGCATAAATTCGTCAAACATACACAGGGATAGCCTCTTTGGATCTTGTTTGTAGATTATGCCAAGTATTAGTTATCTAGTTAGAATAATCAACTAATGATTGCTCGTAGATTGAGGCAACAATTGGAGCTACCACTAGCTTATGATATCAAGTAGAGTAACCCAGACGATGAGATACGAAATGACGCGCAAGTACCATACCAACCGTACGGAGAAGTCGTGTCATCTATGACCAAAAACACCAATACCACAACGAGGTGAGAGAACTCGCACTAGCAATATCTAGTGCTAGCAAAGGGGCACGACGCTGGATAATACCAGCATCGTGGAGGAGAGGCTACCGTTGGTGTGGTAGCCATTGGATGATGTTTTTCATGATGGTCCCATGGTGCACCAGGGTTAGAAAGTTCAGGTTAGGCTATTACGCTAGCATATGGGCATCTAGTCATGATCACTTGCGTAGTTGTGCTTTGCTATAGATATTATAACCATTGGCACTTGACGCTAGTTTTATCTCCACGAGCCAAGATGCTTACTCTTTTTTTTTTTGTGATTTATTCGAAGTATGCAGCGGGGGATCAATATTATTCAATAGGAGTTTAGATTTTCGTGCGCATACAAAAAACATGTCCAGTGAATTTATCTAGGGAATTATTGCATCTGAAACGAGCTTAAATCCCTCTAAACTAGTGGGAACTCCATCTATGAGCTTGTTATTCATTCTTCATAACCGTAGAATATCTGGGGAGTATTGTAGAACACACCAGAAATATTATGAGAATCCTTTTAGTGATAGAGATTAAATACAGATTCAGGTAGTGAGTCATACAGTACAAACATAGAAATACTGAGTTACACATTAGATATATTAAATTTATATAAATACTGAGAGTTCATCTGGGTGAAGCTCTGACACATATATACATAAGAAGACTATATGGATCAGTCTAAAGTGCTTATTATAGAGTCTATATAATCTAGATTCTTTGTGAATCGTACAAAATGTATATTTATGATATGGGACCAGATATAAATTCACAAATTTTATATTTCTGATATAGGACAGAAATAATTTTAAAATTTCCGCATTTGGCTGAAACTCACCATCAGCATATGGTTTCCCCCTAAAGGGGTAAACCTTAGATATTTATGTAACACCTTGCATCTTCTCTCTCTTTCGATGATAAAACTTTGATAAAACGTGCCTTAAGAAGTCTTAGGTGTCCCCTTAAATAGCCATTACAATCCTAAGGCTTGGACCACTTCAAAACCAAGTTTTCTCACTTTAAAGCCATTTTCGTAACTTTTTCCATCTGGGACCTGGAATTGGTCCCAAAGTCCTTTCAAAACTGTTTTGCCCATAACTTCATCATCCGACCTCGGAATGATCTCATTCTTTTGCGTTGGATTTTTGTTTTCATTCTCTACAACATAGACCTTAATACTTTTGAATTTGATCGAATTCCATTTGGTAATTTGTCCATCTTCACTTTTATATCCATTTCAGCACTTTTCCGCTCCGTTTAGATGATCTACATAATGAGGCAAACAAAAGAAACAAGAGTAATACAATGTAATATGAAAGAAATATCGAAAAACACAAGCATAGAATTGATAGCAAAAGTATAGTAAATTATGCACTTATCATACAGCCAACTGGATCCCACACCACCACCTAAATAAATAACAACCAGTGCCAAGCATACCAGGTAGTCGCGGACCTCATTGATCCCCTTACATGGACATGAAACCAGAACATCATTAGCCACTATTCTCCTTCGGGGGAAGCCAGAATCATAAGCATTCACCATCAAGGAGATGCTAAACTATACAACATCATCTGGACAGACTAAATCAGGGAGATATTCTACTATCTCTGGATACAACTACCTGACATACAACACCACCCATGTACACCAAACCCTACTACCACCCTCGAACTACTTACGGGAATTAGCTTATCCGCTCAAAGTACAACTTTTCTTGTAAAAAATATTAAATAAGGGACTTTCCACCTTCACCATCCTACACCGAATTTGTTAACCAAGACCGACATATGTCCCAAGTGCAATATGGCCCCAGAAATTTAAACATCTTCTAATTCAATGACGAGATGTCGTGATGGCTTGGATTTTTTTTTTAAACACCACTCAACCAACTAAAAGCATCACTCAATATAGCCCAAATCTGATCGACACTCCAACCACAATTCCTTACTCCAACATAAAGTTCCAACATCCATCACCATCACTTTCTGCTTTCTGATCTGGTCCTTATGGTTGGACAGAAATTAACTGATATATCGCCTTAAACCACAAAATCCGGCATACATTATGCATACTGCAATTCAACTACCATAGGAGTTTACTTGGGCTCGAGGGGTGATTCCACCGTATTTATCGGACATCCCACGAACTGCAAACATAGAGACCACTAAATGTATTACGACGATAATCTCTGTAGGATGGGTACCACAACAGCCGAGATGGATCAATACAAGCAATACGTGGCTGCAAAAGAAAATCCAATTTATATAGGAAATGATTTCATCTGTAGAGATTCCACGACGCTTACACTCGCGGCGATAGCTCAATCTTAAATATCACAAGCACTCTAATAGCACAAACTTGGGTGATACTAATGTCCTTAAAAACGACAACTACGCATCACTGAACTAAAGTTTGTTTTAAAATAGATTCGATAAATCTAATACATTTTCTCACCACCGACTTTGAAACCCTTGGTAAATTCTAAATGTAACCAAGCAATTTCCCCCATTACTCCAAAATAAAGTTCTAACATCCATCACCATCACTTTTTGCTTATGATATGGGCTTTGTGGATGGCTAGAAATGAACTGATATCTCGTCTTAGATCACAAAAGCCGGCACGCACTATGCATACTGCAATTCAACTGTCATAGGAGATTACTTGGGATCGAGCGGTGCTTCCACAGTATTTACCGGACAGACTACTGACTGCAAACATGGATCCACAAGGCGTATTACGCCTATAATCTCTATAGGATGGGTACCACCGCAGCCGAGATGGATCAATGCAAGCACATACAGAGCTGCAAGAGGATATCCAATATATGTAGGAAGTGGTTTCATCTATAGGGATTCCACGACACCTACAGTCATGGCGGTAGCTCAATCTTTAGAGATCACAACCGCTCTAATAGCACAAAATGGGTGATGTTAATGGTGGTAAAAACGACAACTATGCATCATTAAACTAAACTTGTTTTAAAACAGATTTGAAAAATATGGCACATTTTTCACCACTGACGCTGAAACCCTTGGTAAATTTTAAGTGTAACCAGGAAATTTCCCAAATTACTCCAAAATAAAGTTACAACCTCCATCACCATCACTTTTTGCTTTCTGATCTGGGCCTTGTGGCTACCCAGAAGTGAACTGATATATCGTCTTAGATCACAAAATTCGGTATGCACTATGCATACTGCAATTCAATTGTCATAGGAGTTTAGTTGGGCTCGAGGGGTGATGACATCGTATTTACTGGACATCCCACCGACTGCAAACATGGAGCGCACTATACATATTACGACGATAATCTCTATAAGATGGGTACCACCGCAGCCGAGATGGATCAATACAAGCACATACGGGGCTGCAAGAGGATATCCAATCTATCTAGGAAGTGGTTTCATATGTAGAGATTCCACGACACCTATACTCACGGAGATAACTCAATCTTTAAAGATTTCAACCGCTGTAATAGAAAAGACTTGGGTGATGCTAATGGCGGTAAAAACGACAACTACGCATCATTGAACTAAAGTTTGTTTTAAAACAGATTCGACAAATCTGGCATATTTTTCACCACCGACGCTGAAACCCTTGGTAAATTTTAAGTGTAACCAGGCAAATTTCACCTAAACTAATTCATGAGTTATGAAAAATACAAAAGGTGATGTAAAATAAATTTACCACATTAATTTTTTTTATATTTAACGGATACTGAAACCCTCTTTCTGATTGGTGGGTGAGCATTAACATGTTTGATTACGATTTATTGAATCATTAAACTTTTCTTCTTATTGGTTTGGATGGACCCTTTAAACTAAGTGCATAGCGAATCCCCACCTTAGTGCATAATGACCAACTATAAAAATAATTTCTATCGGACCCAGTGCATAGCACGGGTTTCTTAGTTGTTTTTTTATTTTATTTCCAGGATCATACCGAGGAACCCAATTCTGTGTTTGCATAGCTTGTTTGTCAATGAACCAAGGACCCTTCCTCTAAATTCTTCTTTTATCTTCTTCAGTTCAATAGCATAATGGTGAAAAATCCTTTTCTCATAGGGATTAATTTGCATTACTCCAGCAAACTAACTTTAGCATCTTCAAAGTTAACTTCTTTGAAATCTAACCTTCCCATGAAGCTAAATCTCCATTGATAAATCACAACATCATATAAAGCATTAGGTAACTCAGCTGATGGGTATTCACCCAACTTTCCAAGATCGGGTAGTGTTGAAGACCACCTTTGATCGCGTTAGGATTTTTTTTTTGTTTAACAATTTGAGAAGCATATAAAATAATAGAAGTATGGTGATTCACCATCTCTGTTAAGCACCAAAAACTGATCAAAAACGATAAAGAAAAAGGTACAAACACAAACTTTTATATCGCACCGAAAAAGTAGGAGCTCATTAAGGCCACGTCGTTGTTCTAGGGTGAAAATAAATGTACTGCAAAAGAGTACTTTCAGTAGGTTCGAGAGATCAAAATCGAACAGGACAAGCCTAAACCAAGAAATGGTCGTTCACGTCCTACTTCGGTCACAAATGTGGAGATGATGGGTTGATCTTAAGGGAGGGGAGCAAAGAAGGTTGAGAAATCACAATGTGATGGAATAGATGGTAACTAACAAGGAATGAGGTCATTAACAGATGGTCATACAAGTCCTCCTTACTTATCTGGGATAGATCTCCGTTCTCTCTTAATTCCTTGTTTTGAATAGATGAGGCCATTTATTTATAGTTTTGTAGGAAACACACTAATTTCTCATAAGTGGTATAAGTTATAAGAAGGTGAAGAAGTGATGATTGTAGATTTTATAGTGGATTCATGTCCGATAAATAAGGAGGACTTGTATGTTCCTAGTAAAAAGAACAAAGTGGTAAAAAATTGTATGTTCCTAGTGAAAAATTTCCATTGTAAAAAAAATCAATTGGAAAACATGTCTAAGTCGAGGTTCGAACTGGAGACCTTTAATGTGTGCGTGATAACCGGAGACCTTTAGTGTGTGAGACTAACGTGATAACTAACTACACAACCCAGACAGTGTTGTCATTAGTTCAACACAAAAAACAAGGCTTTTCATATTCATAGTTACGCATTAATTATTTATAATCCAAATAAACTAAGTAATTTAATTAACCAAATAAACCTTAATAGTTATTAAACATAGCCTAAAAAACTAAACACGATTATCGAATAAATTCTTAAAAATAAAATCATATCAAAAAATAAAAGAAACCAAAAACAAATGCAAGAAATTATTAAGAGAAACCAAAAACAAATGTAAGAAATTATTAAGACTAATTAGTTTTGGGAGAAAGATCCCTAAATTTAAATTCAAGAGTTAATTTTTTAATTTATTTCTCCGCGCAAGTGGACAGATAGTTAAAATTAAGAAGGGATTTTTTAAAATAAAGAAAGCATAATCAACCATCTATCTACTTATATTTGATGTTGGAGAAATTAAGTCATGAAATTAAAATCATGGTATCCTTTCCGATTTGCTTTTAGGGAAACGAAGAAGATGCGCTCACCTGTTAGTGTTATGTAGGTGTCTTTGCTGGGGCTGATGGGCTGATGGGCTGGATAAGCTTTGTAATGTTATTACCATGTTGATGCATGTTGATGCAGGTATGAGAATGTTATCTTGAAAAGTTACTCGAGACTGATTCCCATTCTTTATAATGGTCTCTTTCTAGGATATAGTTTACCTGCATGACGCAATGTCCAACACTTGGTAGAAACCGCAAATAATTGTCTGATTGTTCAGTGGCATTCCACAATATTTAGTGAGATGAAAAGGGAATAAAACTATATAGTACAAAGCCTAAAGTTACAATCAGCTCTACCTTTTTCTGGCAAAAAAAAAACGCAGCTCAATAGCATTCTCCAATTTGTACAAACAAGACTGACATAGTAGTCTTTTGACCATAAATATGATCTTGCATTTCGGCAAGTTCTAAGCAACTCTATTTTTGTGTAACAAAGGAAGCTTCTTTTCCATATCTAGAAAGCACACCAGCTAGAAGAGTTTTCTCCTTAGTCTTCAATCTACAGCACATATAGAAGTGAAAAGAGGTTACCACCCTAAATCACGAAGTGCGAAAATAAGACCATAGAAAATCTAATGCAACTAAGTTACCTCTTTGATGACCCTGGTACGTTTAGTTTTGGGGTTTTCTCTGTTTTCCCTTTAACGCGGAGCTTTTTCTTTTTCTTGTCTGTCTGATCCTCCGGCTTTTCTCTAGAGGACAAAGAATCAGCTTCAGTCAATGATGCTACTCTTTCGTTTCTACCAATAAGCTTCGAAAGGTTAAGATTTTTAGAGCTCAAAGAATAAGCATTAGTCACCAATGTTGGTGTTTGCTCCCCATCACTGTGCCTTGAGGGGTTCACATGTTCCATACCCTCTTCAACATCTTCGTCCCAGTTTGCCGATACAGACGGATCATCCAAGACAATGGGCTCATCAATGGAGGCATCTTCCCATGAATCCAAGGAATCCTCAGAATCTGACTCTTGGCTTTCTTCCAAATTGGATATCTTTATTTCTGGAGTAGATGAGTAACTTTCCTCTGTTGCAAATTCAGCATTCGAGTCCAAGAACTCACTTGGACTTGCCGTCTTATAAGCCACTACCTCCTTACTCAAAGTGGAATGTTCTTTTCCAGAAGTGGAATCCGGGGACTTGCTTAAAGCTAGAAGCTCTTGTTTCGAAGCAGAATCCAGAGATATGCATAGATTTGTCACATTGCTTGTCTGCTGCTTTTGAACCTTTTTGGGAGCTACATTTCCTTGTTGAGCGGACTCAGAAGACTCCCTAGAATTTACCATCTCACAGGTCACCTGCTTTTGAATCTTACCGAAAGTTAAATTTTGTTTGGAGTATGTCTGTATAAACCTGAAATAACAGACATGACCATTTATGTGAAAATTTGTATACACTGGAAGTTTATATTTACTATATGATAAAGAAATATAAAATTTGTTTGGGAAAATTCCATAAACGGTACATTCAAAGCCGTTAAAGATCAAAATAGAAATGGGTATGAAATTTACAATCAGTCTGACTAGATAATAAAGTAATTCAAATACGTTAGTTGATTCAAATAGTTAAATGAATACAGGCCCAACAGAAATGGTTATGAAATCATCAGTCATGTCTGATTTTTTCGACTTGATTATTTCCACAAGAACATTAACACTAAAATGTAATGCTCCAAAGTCCTAGGCCCTTCATGAAAATCCATTTCTTAGAAGCAGATCAATAATAGCCAAATTCAATGAAATCTGGAGGATAAATAACACATTGATAATCAAACCAGTACTGTTACCCCTCCAGGATTGAGACTTAAGAAATTGGTTCCATCGAAATAACATTGGGAATCTTCCTTTTGGTTATAACTCAGATGTATTTCAATACTAACGTGCTTCAATATTATAGGGATATTTGTAACTCATACGGAGTAAAAGAACCATAGCATCTCAATAAAGTAAGTGTAAAATGGACTACAGTTGACAGTAAAAGTATGATTCTTACCTGTTTGCAACTTCCTCAGACGTAAAATAAACAAACGCGAAACTCTTACATATAGGCTCCCTCGTCTTTTTGCTTCCAGAAACTGATGGACTTATACTAACAATCCCCACAAACCCTTTAAACGCCGACTGCAGATCTCTCTGTATATTCTTTTTCCTTGGAAGGTTACTTAGACGTACACGAATTCCACTCGGTTGAACTTCAGGTGTTCCTGATCTCAAACAAAATCATGAAGTGTCAGATTAACAGGAATGAATGCACTACTCTGGTGGAGTAACGCGAAACAAATACTCTAACAATAATGATACAATACTAAAATGCAAACGACAGAAGTATCTTCAAGACTTCCAGGGTACCACTACTACCATTGAACAAAAACACTTCATTAGTTACTTAATTTTAAGTTCTATATGGAGGATAAGAGTCTTATCAAAGTTAAACGGAAAGAGCCAGTTCTAAACTATTTCTTGCATACACAAGAAAAAGCTGTCTTCAGTAAAGATGAAATGTCAACAGAAGATATACCTTATGCTAAACAAAACAACAGGAATATCTAATTGAGATTCAGTCTACTAAAAGTGTAATGCTCAGTTCTTATATACATTTCACTGTATGATAAGTATGTTATGCTCCGTAAAGTTTACATACAGGTAGAAATTCTATATATTTTGCAACAATGTAAAGTCAGTTTGATAAACTCTTCCCGAAAACCAATAAACAATTGATTAGGGGGCAGATTTTCTTACTCGAAGTCAGGGGTTGGAGTCCCACTCTAGAGTTTGTGTTGGTCTCTTAAAAAACTTTAGAAAGCATAAAATTATCCTGTGGAAGCACATAAATCAGACGCATTCTTCACATATCAATTGTACTTATCGAAAATTCAAGAACTAACCTTTGGCTTCCTTCTTAGAATTGGGATTAACAGGGTTGTTCTTAAGTTTATTAATATTAGCAAGCTGAGCTCTTCTACTTTGTTCAATTTCTTCAGCAAGTTTATCTTCAATTGAAGTATCATACTCTTTACCTAGTCCAAAACCACTTGGTTTATTCTCAACCCATTTTCTCATACCTTCAAATGGTATAACTATACTTTCTTCGTCTTCATCCTCTTCTTCTTCATCGTCAATAAACCCTTCTACATCCAGTGGTAAGGGATGATTAGTGTTGCTCTTTCTGGGTTTCCTCGAAGCTTTAATTGAAAACCCATTTCGACCCTTTGATGAAGATGGAGAGGCATTTGAGTAAAGAGAGAGTGAAGAAAAGAAGGTAGTCGTGAGAGTTTTGTTTGGAAGCAAATGAGAAAAAATGATTGAATTACGAGGAATTAAAGTTAGGGAAGAGATTGAATTGCAGGTAGGCCGAAAGGTTTCTACACCTAAAACCCTCATTTCTCTCTCGACTAGTTTATTAACTCTGCAACTCTCCACTGAGGCTTCTTATCGTTAGGACTTGCGGGTCTCCGGACTTGGCTAAGAACAATGTAGTCAATTTCGACCGAAATGGTCGAAATATTGTCGGTTTTACCGATATCGGATTTCACCCGATACGAAACATCCTATACCGAGGGAACGGTTTTTATCCGAAAATATCGGCCGATATGTACCGATATAGTTTAAACGATATTTTCTGATATTAATTTGTTCTGTTAGATTAGAGAGAATTAAATCCAACGATCTAGATTTCTTAGAGAGAAATAAAGTGTATTGAAGAGATTCTCCATCGTTTCAATCTCTTCTTCATTTCTCAGCTGCGCCTCCATGTTAAACCCTAGCTTTTTTTCAGTGACGAAAGGTAAAAATCTCATCTCCTTCTCCTTGAATCCTTTTAGAGTTTTAGATTAGAACTGAATTGTTGTTTGATTGCTTGCTTCAGTTTTATTTGGTCTGAGTTATGGAATTTTTCTAGTTTAAGTAAATGTTTTGCTTATAATCTTGTTATGGTAGTTAATCTTTATCTGACTGAAAGTGTTCTATTAATTAGACTAGCTGCTGGAGAAGGGTGAAGAAGGAAAAGATCGATTCACATTGAGGTCGAAGCTTGAGATCCCTGTTAAAATAAGTGTAATGATAAATTGCTCGAAGAAAGTTTCTTTGTACAGTTGCTTCAATTTGCAATAAATTAAATTGTTTTGTTGAATTAAAGTTCGGCCCAATCTGTGATTGATTAATCTAGTTTAGCTCTTTATATTAACTTGTTTTGTTTCAATTTTGTTACTTTAGGTTGTGATTATGGATTCTTTTAATGCATCCAATTCATGCACTATACCCTCTACATGTGGCTCATTGTTGCATTCATCTTCTACACAAACCAAAGATACACCAACTAAAGATATAGCATGGAAATAGGGTGAACGCAGAGATCCAGAGCATCCAACCTGGATTACTTGTTTATTATGTTTCAAATAAATCTGTGGTGGTGGAATCACTGGGTTTAAGCAGCATATTTTACAAAGGTCAGGGAATATTAAACCATATGGTAGTGCAACAATTGATATTATAAACAAAATTAATTAGGAGGATTCTATAAAGAGGACCAGAAAAACTCATAAGGATAATGTTGATTTATTGTATCAGCATACAAACTCAGATGAAGAATCTGATGTTGATACTGATGTTGAGGAGCAAGAAAAAGAGGGAAGTGGTAGTGTTAGTCAACTAGTGGTACAAACTAAGAAGAGACAACGAATAGGCCAAAGTAATAGTAGAGGTCCAATGGATTCATTCATGAAGACAGATCACGAGAAAACTCAGCAGGCCACTCTTGAAATAAACAGTTTAGCGAAAGAGAAGTTACTAAAAACTGCCTTGAAAAGCATTTCAGCTTGAATGACTGAGAATTCAATATCTTTTAATACCGTTCGTTGCCCAAGTTTCAAAGAAATGATCTGTGCAATTGGCGAATATGGGAAAGGTATACAGTTGGTTTGTTTAAAATTATGTCTAAATAATGTTAGCTTAAAATGTCATATATTCACTTAACTTGTATATAATTTATCATTGAGGTATGTTTACCGAGAGTGCTCCTGCTACATTAATATTATGGGTATCATACGTCGTCTCTTCTGGTTCTTGTTCCTCTTAACTGTTTTATTTATTTATTTTTTACATAATTTGCATATCTCACATACAAATATATTGTATTCTTTTACCATTTGGATCTGAATAGGTTACAAATATACTCCTGTGATTTTTCTTGTATAAGCATTTGAATCTGATTAGTTGTTAACTTATGTTTTTATGTTTTTCTTTTGATGTTAGCTATGCCTCCGCCATCTTACCATCAAATTAGTACAAATATTTTCAAGGAACAATTAGATGAAATGAAGAAATTCGTTGATACACTTAGGGTACATTGGAAGAGGTTTGGATGTTTTATTATATCTGATGGTTGGACGGATGGGAAAAAGCGACATCTTATTAACTTTTTGGTGAATTGTCCGAAAGGGTCAGTTTTCTTGAAGTCTGTACATGCGTCAAACAGAACCAATGATGCTGATTACATACGTGAGCTTGTAATAGAGGTAATTAATGATGTTGGGAAAAAAAATGTAGTTCAGTTTATTACCGATAATGGTTCCAACTTTAAAAAGGCAGGGAAAGACTTAATGATTGATTACCCGAATATATTTTGGACTCCTTGTGCTGCTCATTGCGTTCAATTGATGTTAGAAGATCTTGGTTCCAAGATCCCACGAATCAAGAAATTCGTGGTATTAGGTAAGAGACTCGTTACCTATATTTATGCTCACTTTCAAGTATTGAGTTTGATGAGGGAGATGACAGGTGGAGACTTACATAGGTCCACAAAGACTAGATTTGCAACTCAATACTACACACTAGAAAGTCTTCATAAGTATAAAACTCCTTTGCAAATGATGTTTGTGAATGATAAGTGGGCGAGAAGTAGGTTTGCAAAGAAAAAGTAGGAATTAATGTACTTAAAATTGTTACAAGTAGTACATTTTGGGCAGATGTGTATTACTCTTGTTGTGTGCTAAAGCCTTTAGTTAAGGTTTTAAGGTTAGTGGATATTGAGCTCAAACCTACAATGCCTTGTTTGGTTGATTCAATGAGAATAGCATGGGATCAACTCGAGAGGAATTTAAGTAAAGATAATGAAACTTAGGCTATAATTAAGGCTTTCTTTAAGAAAAGATTGAATAAAAACTTTAATCATGCTCTACATTGTGCTACTTATTATTTGAATCCTTCAATATTCCACAAGATCAAAGCTCGTGAGATGGATAATGATCCAAAGTATAGAGAAATCAAAAAGGGTCTTCATACAGCAATGCAAAGGCTAATAACCAATGAAGATAAACTATATCAAGCTACATGTGAATTGATACAATATAGTGATGTTGTTGGGATCTTGGGAAGTCATTTTTGCATAAGAAGAAGAGGTAAAGATCAACCTCATAAGTTTGTTATGTTCTGTTAGTTTAACATTTGATTACGTTTGTGTTATATAACTTTGTATTGACTAACTACGTTGTCTGTATTTATGAAGATGATTGGTGGATTACATATAGAGGAATCGATGTCCCATGCCTACAAAAATTTGCAATCAGGGTATTGAGTCGGACTTGTTCTTCTTCCCCATGTGAGCGAAACTGGAGCACATTTGAGAATGGAAATATTCTCATCTTTTATGTTCTTGATTATGAGGCAGGTAGGAATGCAATCACATATAAATGAACCATAAGATATTCTGTCATCTGTTTACTGAACTTTTTTTGAACCAATGTCACCTATCTATTATGTCATCTGTTTACTGAACAATAAGCTATAACTACATAAAAAACAGACTCTGTGTAATGTCCCAAGTCTGCTTCAAAGCAGACTCCATGTAATGCCTCAAGTCTGCTTACTGTCTGTTTTAGTTTTGTCTGTTTTACTTTTATTTGCACAATATAACACTTCATACTGCTCAAGTAAACCAATGTCACATATCTATTTTGTCATCTCTTTACTGAACCATAAGCTAGAACCATAGCTACATAAAGTGGGACTACAACAGTAAAAACATGATATAGATCAGTTCTTTTTATCGTTTTGAATAGTTTGAAAGAAAACCAAGTTAGAGAATCTGATTCAACACAAAACCCAGATAAGGGTTTTTATAAATGATAAAGGAAATGTATGATTATTTTTTTTTGGTTTACTTGTTTGAATGGGTTTTATGCTTGATAGCTACAGTTAAACCAAGAAGAGAATCACTGGGTTTTATGCTTGATTGCACATATATTCAGGATGACTAACAACAGATCATATTGCTTACTTTTTTTTTTGTTTTGTCTGTTTTACTTTTGTTTTCACAATATAACACTTCATACTACTTACTGTCTTTCGTATTTCAGTTGAATTACTTATCTTTCGTATTTCAGTTGCATATTTACCTATTTATCTTTCGTATTTCAGTTGCACTCAAAGAAACGAAATCGCATAACACAACAGAAATTGAATGATAGTGTCTTTATCCAATATAACAAGAAAATGCAGCATCGATACAAAAAAATCCAACAATATAACGATGATGGGAAAGCTCGTGACCCTATTTTTCTGGATGAAAGTGATGAATGGTTGGATCCACAAAATTTGGATGACTTGGATGTGGAAGGTGATAATGTAACTTTGGATAATTTGCAGGAGATTGTTGGTGAAGTAAGTGGGCCAATTTGTAGTTCTCGAAGTAAGTCTAATTATCCAACTGACACTGACCTTGATGGATATGATACTGATCAATTGATGTTGGGCACTGATAAAGGACTACTTGGTGATGACTGGGATAGAGTTAATACATATGATGATATCTATAGTGAGTCTAATGATCTTGATTAGAATTGTAATATCCTTGTTTAATTAGCATTTTACACAGTGAACTGTGAAGTTGTTCTTGTTTCTCTTGTGTTTCCAGTTCGAACTTTGTATGGATCTATATATTTTGAATGAGTACAAGTTTTCTTTCTAAACTTTGTAAAAAAAATGTTTGATATAACGTGTTAAAATATATTTATAGTTATAAAATGTGAATTGGTATTTTTTCATAAAATTATAGGTATAAAATGTATGGACCGATATTTCGCCGATATTTGGAACCGAAATTTCCCCGATAAAAAGGTGTACCAGTGTATCGCTCTCGACCGATACAAACCGAAATCCGATATTGACTACATTGGTTAAGAACATAATAAGCACACTGAGTTAACTCGTGAATTGGGGAAACTTATCGATCCCAAATGTCATTGGTTACCAACCAGGGTTGTTGGACACTTGGACTATGGTGTAATCAATGCAGTGAATCTCCGATTCTGGTTTAGTTTCTTCCGGGACCAAAATACTTTTTTTTTTTTTTTTGTAAATTAGGAATTCATTGAAGAGATTAACTTTGGGCGTTAGAGGCCACTGGAACAGAGTTAGTAGAGCCATCTAATATCGGATGAGTTCTGATATTAGATTTATCTACTGATAAGGATTGAAAAATATAAAAAGGGGGAAAATGTCCCAATATTATATGGAAAAAGTTTTGCTTCTTTAGCTAGCTTGTCAGCCACTGCATTGGCAGTTCTGTGTACAAAAGAGAAACCATGAAAATTTGGGCAACATTCCACTATCTTTTTTGCCTCCTTTAGAATAACCTTATTTCTCCAAGAAATTGAATCTTTGATCACATTTAAATGATAAAACAAAAGGTTATATCGTCTTCTATGGTGAAGTTGTTGATCTTTATTTCTTGATCCCGATTTGTTGCTTGTAGAACTCTTATAGCTTCTTCTTTTTCAGGGTCTGTTGTTGATCATGGTCCTGTTATTCCTCTTTCAAATTCACCTGCATCATCTCCGAGAATTAAGGAAAAGCTAGAGGGTTATGATTCAGAGATCCAAGTTGCATCTATATTTATTTTTTTCTTCATTCTACCGGGTTGGACCAGAATAACTTGACACCCTTTTATCTCGGTAAAATCACAAGAGCCTTTGTTTTCAAATTTTATACTTAATCAAGCAGTTAGTGAAGTCATCACTGATTTTACACTAACTTGAGTTTGTCCCCGTAATGTGATTCACAATTTCACACACACACACACACACACATACAAAAAAAAATCGAGTTTTAGGAATAGTTTGGGTATCTATAATGAATTTCCCATAGTACTCCTAGACTCGTTAACTCATCCCGTTGAGTTTCTTTCTAGATCACGTTTCGTCGAGATTATAAGACTCATATCGGTTATGGACGGAGATCGTAAATCTCAAGAGATCTCGGCCAAGATTGAGTACATTGGGTACAATCATGTTTTTTTAAATTCAATCTCATTTTTCTTTACCCAAGCGCCAATTTCAGCTCAATTTTATATCTTATTTTTTATTCATTTGCTTGTTTTTGTATTTTGGAATAAAGGATGATACTTAAGCAAACTAAGTTGTCTAATTGTTACAGCCAAGAGAAAGTTTTTGAAAAGAAACTAAAAACTTGGTGTTTCAGCCTCCAACACTCATTAACAAAATACTTACTAGTGTACTTGGCAATACAATCCGACGCCACATTTATAACCATTTTAACATGTTTTGCAGATCTTTGATAACAACAAAATACAATACTGGACTAAGTTTCTTCACCCCATTTTAAATCAATAAAATTTCCATTTGTATCATTGGCAAGGGTAAGATTTTCCACAATAGTAAAGATCAAACCATTACTTATATTTTGTTCAGCGAACCTTACCTGTCAAATCAGGGTATTACTGGAGGTGTATGGATTCAGAAATAAAAAAGGTATCTCGTAATGTGGTGTTTGATGAAGTGACATCGTATTTGATGTTGTAGACAATATTGTTTTAGATCCCTTTTTCGTTGATATCAACTGTCGAGAACGGGGGACTAATAATTCAATTATAAATACCATATTTAATATGTCCTTCCAGGCCCAAATGGCTAATAGTATTATAAGCATAAAGCTAAAGTCAACGTGTAGTTGTTAAATTGTTAACAACCAAACCCAAGTAGAGATAAATTCACTAATAAGTTATAACACAAGTAAAAAGACACCAAAGAAAGAACTCTCACTTTATTGATAGAATCTTCAAGTTGGGACCTTGAGGAGATTAAGGTGGGATCCGTAGCTTTGGGACTAAGATTACATATTTATAGGCTTGAGGGAGCACCTCCTCTATGATCCGGTGCTCCTCAAGGGAGTATGTTTGCTAAATTATATACATTCTAGAGTATTATTATACTTGGACTTGGGTTTTCCACCTTTACTTAATACTATCCATTATGGCTGATGAAATATAGAATATGGTATCCACAATCTTCATTTTTTTTCATTACCCTGGAAGCGGTGAATTTTCAGTACATTCTTTGGATGAGGGTCTTATGTCTGTTCGTACCTGGTGTGTTGCATGTGTTTTGACGTACGTTTAGCTTTCGTCTTCGAAAGGTCGGTCGATATTCGTGCATATCGTAGTGTCGGATGGTGTTGGAGTGTTGCATCTATTTGGATACGGGTGTTGTCTTTGCGGAGAGTCGAATGTTTTCGAGGCGTTACGTCTATTCGAATGTTGAAGGTTAGAGGTATCTTCTTCGTTTGGGTATTGTATAATACTTCTTCGTCTTTTAGTGGCCTTCATTGTCTTTAGTTTTTATTTCTTTTGTATCCTCTATTGTGACTTCTCAAGATGGATGGTATGTCTATTTTTTCTACCGAGGTTTCTCCTAGGTCTCCTATTTTTTCTGGTATGCTTTTTTCTTCTTTATTTTTTTGTGTTTTGTTTTGTGTGTTTTCCTGGTGGTAACCCTTATATCCATTTATTTTTTGAAGGGATATCATGGTCAAGAAACCTCGGGACCTTCCTACTTGGGACTCTCCATATGACCCTCAGGTCGGGAAACTTCGACCGCTTGAGGATATTTCCAATAAGCCTTACTTCCATCTTCCTTGGAAGGGTATTTAGTAGCCTGAGCAAAATGAGCCTATAAGTCTTGTTTTTTCCTTTCTGTGTGTTTATTTTTTTACTTGGTATATGCTATCTAATTTCCTTATCTTTCTTACGGCATCTCCCTGAGGATATTTTCACGATTCTTGCTCGTAAGATGTATTCCGTACGAAATATTTTTTTGATGGGTTGTCTACCAAGTATAACTGCACCAAGGCTGATCATAAGTTGGATACCGATGAGGGTTCCTATATTCGGGATTCCGAGGAGTATATCATGGTACGTATGCGATGGGTTCGGATGCTCGAGTTGTGCGGCGTGAATCGCTCTTTCCTCAGTAATCTTCCTCATGCATTGGCGTAGCTTTATTATTTTTATTTGGACGATTGTTTCCTGTAATGTACATTCATATGCAATTATAAATTTTATTAGTGAAAATTATCTTATCTAATTAACGGTCCAATTTATTTTATTTTTCCGCTTTCTATGGTACATCTAATTCCTTTTCGCATAGTAATCAGGAAAATTAGGTCACTTTAAATCCCATTCGAGGCCTGACTGACCTTAAACATCACCTAAATCCTGACTTGTTGTTTATCCTGCTACGTCCATAATCAAATCAGCAAAACCTTATAAGGCATTCGTATCAGTCGAGAATAAATCTTTTTTTTTAATAGTAGTTTTATTTATCCTTCCCATGTCCGTCCTATAGGGTTATACCCTCACATAAGTGTGATAAAATTCAGTTACAGTCGGAATTCATCATCCAATTTTCTAGGATGTGGATTTCTTGTTATGTCCCCCATATTAATGGACTAGAGGGCCTTCACAACGGTGAGATGGGCGTTTCGTACCCAAATTTTGCTAGATCAGAATCAGGATGCTTGCTTGATTTGCTAGGTTGCTTGGTTGTTGTTTTAAGGTAAAATATATAAAATGGTGAAAGGGTAAATTGTAATGAATATTAGAGATCAAAATCGTGCAAGGCTAGCCTAAACCAAGAAATTGATGTCCAAGCCTTACTTCGGTCACAAAGAAAGAGAATGGTTGATCTTAGGGAGATAATCAGAGAAAGATGATATCACATCATGGTGAATTCCAGTTGTAGAATATAAATTTTTGTAGTTAAATTCAATAAATTAAGCTTAACCATCCCATTGCAAGAGTATCCTTGTCCAACAAACATTTTGTTTTTGGACAGTACAACCTTACTACACTCATAAGTCAACTTGAATCCAACCTTGTTAACAAAGAATCCTGAGACCAGGTTTTTAACAATGTCAAGGACATGTAAAATATTAGTAAGACTAAGAGTTTTTCCGGAAGTAAAAGGAAGTTCTATAGTGTTATTGTCAATGACGTTGCTGCTTAGGTTGTTCGCGGAAGTAACTTCTTTTCCTTCTTCCATAACCAGTTCATATGTCCTGTAAAGATTTATGTCTTTACAGATATGAATGGTTGCACCAGTGTCGTACTACCATCAGCACTATGAATATCAACAAAATTTTCACATTGCACTACTGCGAAAAGTTTTTGCTTTTCACCGACCATATTCGCCTCACTTTTAGTTGTTTCTTTCGTTGACGACAATCACGAGCATAGTGACCGGGTTTCTTAAAGAAGTAACAATCACCCTTATTCTTATCTTTTTTATTGGGATTTTTCTTCTTAAATTGAGTATCATTCTTAAGTTTCAAAAAATTATATGCTTTCGATTCTTCTACACTATTAACCTTAGAATAATTTTTAGTTTATTCACTATCTTTAATTTCTCGTTTACGAGAGTCCTCTTCAATACAAAGATGACGATGTAAACTTTCTAAGTCATATTCAATTTCAACATGCTTAAGTTTCTTACTGTAATCATTCCTAGAATGGGGAAGACGAAAAATTATACCACCCACAACGAATGAAGATATAAGATCAATTCTAGCATCTTTAAGATGACTAACAATCAGTAAAATTTTATTAATTTGCGCAATGATTGACCAATGTCAACCATCTTAAAATCCATGAAGTTGCAAATCAAAAATTTCTCGTTACCTGCTTCAGAAATTTTGTACTTGTTATCAAGCGCAATCCACAATTTCTTCACATTCACAACTTTTATGGGCATTATAAACACTAATCTTCAGAGCATTCAGAATATGACCACGACACATGAGATCGTCTTTCTGACGCTTCTTTCGTTTGGCAATCAAGTTTGTATTGTCCTCTGGAGTCGCATCAAGAATTTTCTTCAAACCATCTTCAAGAATGTACCATAATTTGATGGTGATCATAAAGAACTTTACTATCTATTGCAGATAAAATTTTCAACATCAAAATGTTCCAAGCGATTCAAAGTCTGGTTCATAACTTCCAGGAATTGTGCAGTAACATATGAAGTTTCACCTTCCATTGTCGAAAAATTATCGTCTATAACTGTTGGAAAATTGGGTTACAGTTGAGGATGAAAAACACACAGAGAATGGTGTAGCACTGACTCCTATATTGTAAGGATACAGACACGAGACACAATTACGATACGACACGTTTACGGGGACACGTCAAATATCAAAAAAATGGGTTACATGAACACATTATATATATATATATATATGTATATATATATATATATATATATATATATATATATATTATACACACCGTTAAAATGAGATTTTAAAACACTTTACTCAACAAAATAATTATTTTTACGGCATATAAATAGGGATACAACATTCCATATTTTATTATAGAGTTAAACATATGTGCATAAATACGCACATATCCTTATACTTTTGTTACTTGGCATAGGGAAATTTTACAATCCTATCCCTTGTCAAAAAATCACCGTCTACGGTATTAGAGTGAAAGGGACTGGTATCTGAGTGAATGGACTCGTACCAGAGTGAAAGGGACTGGTACCTGAGTAAAGGGACTCGTACCAGAGTGAAATGGACTCGTACCTAAGTGAAGGGACTCGTACCAGAGTGAAGGGGTTTCCTCGTGAAAGGGAAATTTTGAGAATATCAAAGCTAGCTTTGGCTTTTTTTGTTGTTGTAGTAGAGTTTTATCTGGGACGTGGAACAAAGATTATCTTTGGGATGGTGCTGAGGATAAGGATGGAGTTGGGGTTTATGATGATGGTGAGCGTTCGATTCGTGACGCTTGATGAGATAAGGCCTTTCTCTTGACCCCTTCATTCTGACATCACCTTATGGATGATTATATGATGTACTTCTTATTGACCAAACAGCTACTCCAACATATATCCTTACGACTTTTGGAACTTGAATTTGCATACGTAGTTACCAGGATATTCGTCGTTCATCTGGAACAATCTTTTCAGATCTGAACATTTTTTTATCCCCATCATAAAGGAAAAAATAGGGAGAGACATATCCCCCTGGTGAAATGATCTTTTTGATGACGAGAGGATAAAAGGTTAGTACTGATGAAGTGAGACTGGTCCCTTTTTTCCTTGAAATTGGAAAAGTCTTTCCAGGTCTTCATGTGCGACAAGGTTGAATCATTGGATCCTTGATTTTCCTCTTTGATTGCAATCTCGTCATCATCTTGAATATTGATTATGGTACTATAGACGTTGGTGGGATTGGAATCGCTACTTGCTGCAACTGGTGACAGATCTATTCTGGAAAGAATTGTTCTCTTAGAGTCTTGAGGTAAGTAAGTACCTCTCTTGAGTGGTAGCCCTGTCTTTCTGTGTTCTAGCAGGAACCTATTGTCTCCGCATCAGATCAACAATCGAGCAGTGTTTTGGTGTTCCAGGTATTTTTCATCCGTCGTACAACGAGAAATACGGAGATGAGTAACCTCTTAGAAAAAGAATCCTTTGAAATTCTAGAGGGTAAGGAGGTTGGTGTTGATGGATCGATAATGGGTCTTCCTTTCCATGATTTCATAGGAGTGTCTCTATATCTACACGGGTGACAAAATCATATTGTTGACTTCTCGCTGCTGGACGATAAGTAATGATATGAACTTCTTTATCTTTTTGAGTCTTGGAAGTCTCAGCATCAGTGGACGATGTAAGGGTGTCATCTTTTGCTCCGGTAGGCGATAGCTTTGTTCCGGGGAGAGTTGCTTCGTCAAGGTCTTGAGACAAGCAAGTACCTCCTTCTGAGTAGTGGCCATGTCCACCTGTATTCTAGAAAGAACTTCTTGTCTCTTCATCAGATCAGCTATGCTGGGTATTTGAGTATTCTCGGCACCTTTGGAAGTTTTGTTACCGAGAGGAGGCGGAGTAGTAGTATTAGTACGAGGAGGATCAATAGTAACATGGGTGTTTTCAGAATCACCACCACCAGTACTACCTGAACCTACTATAGGAGTTGTAACTGCTCCACACCTAAGATCCACCATCTTGAATAACTAAAAATTGGCTTTTGTAATTGAGAGGTTGAACTCCCGCTGTGGTTGCCAATTTTTTTAGGGTGAAAACAAATGTACGGTAAAATCGTACTTTCAAGTAGGTTCGAGAGATCAAAATCAAAAAGAACGAGTCTAAACCAAGAAATGTTCATTCATGTTCTGCTTCAATCATAAAGGTGGATAAAATTGGGTAGGTCTTAGAGGGGGGAAACAAAAAAGGTTGAGAAATATCAATGTGATAAGTAATGTGTGAAGAATAAAGGATTATCTTTGAGATAGATCGTTAATTCTGTATGATTAGTTTATTCTATTTCGGTGTTCTTGTTTTGAATAGATGAGAACTATCTATTTATAGTTCAAAGGAGACACATTGATTTCTCGTAAGTGGTGGAAATCATGGAGAGGTGGGGAAGTGATGATTGTGGAGATTGTAGTGGGGTCGTGTCCAGAAAGTAAGGAAGACATGTCTGACCACTATTCCTCATCCTCTCAACTGCTCTGTAACCGTCCTTTCCTGCTACTTGTTACCTTCTTGTTCGTGGATGTGTTTCCACAATGCACGATTGACATAGACCGCCATACCAATACTCTAAAGAGAATCCCCCATGTGTTGTATTTGATATCTCGTGGAAATAGTGGAGTCATAAACCACTACTTTTTTGATTAAGGAAAGCTAAATGACTTGTTAAGTCAGTGAGGCAAGTTGTGGAACTCACTGAATTTCTAATCAGACTGATTAGTGTCGAGTCTGGTAAGTTCAGTGGTCATGTACTTGCTTAGGAATAACATGGCACATTTAATGGCTAAGTATTAGCTCAGAAGTGACTTATCGGAAATCTAAGAGGCTTTTGAGGCCAAATATTGTAGAGGGTTCCTTGAGAAAGAAGACCTACTGGAATTCATATAAGACTCCATTTAGGACCTTTATTGATAAGAAAGGCGTATTTATGAGGAAAGTAGCTAACAAAGCCAACACCAGTTACGCAGCGCAAATGAAAAGGTGATAACTCTTCCAATGCAAAAAGGCTAATGTGCTAACATCTTAGGAGTAAGACCAATATGCACAACTTCTGGTAAATATTAATTATACTAGGACTGTGAAGTGAGTACCAAGGAGGTTTGAAGTTAGCACATCAATTGTATAGTTGGCACTCAGGTTTTAGTATTGATATACTTGTGGCTAAGTCATTAAGTATGAGTATGTTAGGCCAAGAGGAATACTAGAGTTTGAAACGCATTATCTAATTCATGGAGGATGCTAGAGGCGCACATGAGTTAGGGGTGTATATGAGCTTTTTGCTAGGGAAGTATTGGAGAAGCAAAGGGCTCCAAGGCTGGGAACGTCACAGCTAGGGGCGCGGAGGCCATGGGCGTCGAGGAGAATCCATGGGCATCATAGAGAGGTCATTGACATCATGGAGAAGCCAGGGACACATAGGAGAATCCATGGGCGTCACGGAGGATCCAAGGGCGTCCAGAGGAGCAAAAGGGCGTCACGGAGGAGCCAAGGGCGTCACAGAGGAGCCAAGGGTGTCAAGGAGGATCCAAGGGTGTCCCAGAAGAGACAAGGGCGTCACGGAGGATCCAAGGGTGTCATGAAGCCATGGACGTGTCTTTTGGAGGCGCATAGGCCTTGTGGCGCACTTGGCCACTAGGCGTATTTGGCGCTTAAATTATGGTTAGCACTTTGGTGCTAGGGTTTAGGTGCCAAGGTGGTGATACGTTGAGCTAAGGCTTTAATAGGCTAAAATATGCTAGCTTAAGACCATTTTAGGTTAGTTAGCATCTCTCAGGTGCTAGGGTTCAGCACCAAGAAAATTAGCGCTTTTAGCGCTATCGTGGCTAATTGGTGTTAATGTGGTGCTAAGCCAAATAGCTAGTGCTAACTTGGCGTTGGGAGGAGAAGAGGATAGGGTTAGCCTCACTAATAGGTTCAATGCGTCTTTTATGGAATTGCTTCTTGATTGTGGGGCATCCAAGATGAGTTTCACATTATTTGTGGCTTATATTTAAGGAAAGTGCTATAATAGCATATTTGAGCTCAGGAGAGCAATTTGAGACGAGTTCGTTGCAAAAAGAGCTGTAACACCCGTAATTTTCGTGTGACGCTTACTCAGGGACGTGTCATGACCTAGGTTGAAGCTTCACCCTAAGCTTATAAAGCTCACTTAGGATTGCATCAGGATGTGGATACCTTGACCTCGAACTATAGTGTTAAGGCCTTACTACGCGTGATGCATGTTCGAGAATGCATCACAAGTCAAAAATGACCTTTAAGCGGGGAAGGAACAAATGTCAATGCTGCGTACCCGAGAGCATCATAGTGTTGTGTACTATTATGCCGTGATGCATGATTGAGAATGCATCATTGAACCAATTTTGGGTACCTGAGAGCATCATAGTGCTAATGCACTATTATGCCGTGATGCATGATTAAGAATGCATCACTGAACCAATGCTGCGTACCCGAGAGCATCATAGTGCTAATGCACTATTATACCGTGATGCATGATTGGGAATACATCACTGAACCAATGTTCCATACCCGAGAGCATCATAGTGCTAATGCACTATTATGACTTGATGCATGATTGAGAATGCATCACTGAACCAATGTTGCGTACCCGAGAGCATCGTAGTGCTATGCACTATTATGCCGTGATGCATGATTGAGAATGGATCACTGAACCAATGTTACGTACCCGAGAGTATCGTAATCATATTGCACTATTATGACGTGATGCATGATTGAGAATACATCACTGAACCAATACTGCGTACCTGAGAGCATCATAGTGCTAATGCACTATTATAATGTGATGCATGATTGAGAATGCATCAACCAATGTTGCGTATTCGAGAATGCATCATAGTGCTAATGCACTATTATGCTGTGATGCATGATTGAGAATGCATCACTAAGCCAATGTTGCGTATTCGAGAATACATCATAGTACTAATGCACTATTATGCCGTGATGCATGATTGAAAATGCATCACTAACCCAATGTTGCGTATTGGAGAATGCATCATAGTGCTAGTGCACTATTATGCCATAATGCATGATTGAGAATGCATCACTAAGCCAATATTACGTATTCGAGAAGATTCGGAGGAAGATTCCGATGAAGACCCTGATGGAATTCCAAAAGATGACTCTGAAATAGAAGACCTTGAAGCGAATTCCGAAGAGGAGGAAAAATCTGAAGAAGGCCGGGAAGAACATGATTCTAATGAAGATGGTGACACAAGTATAACTATGACTCGAACTCTGAATCTTCAGATTGAGTTTTAATTTAGCCCCTCCCCTCTTTTTTTTTATATGTCTTTTTTGAATTAAATATTTTACATATGGCCTTTATGATAGAACCATATATTTTAGAACTTCTCGCAAGTTAGCTCGTTGTCTTACCTCCTTGAAATTAATGAATAAACAATCGTTGACCCCGATGTAGATAATGCCTTCTTTGAAGATCATAGAAGCATCCTTGATTGTGTGCTTATTAAAGGTAGTACTCCCAGTAAGTATCCTTATACAAGTTTTAGTGTTTACTTTGGCTCCAGCAGGACTCCTCCCGAGTACTTGTGTTCCTAGGGAACTCTTCGTTCCACCCACCTATGTCGAGTTATATGAAGAAAGATCTGTCCCTTCTTATGAAGATAATTCCAGGGTTAGTGATTGGGGTGTCCCTGACACGGATGCAGACTCTTTCTTCTTGATAAGACTTCAGCACACACGGAGGTCTCTATCTTGTTGAGAATTTATGGAAGCCTCAGAACTAATTCAAGAAGAGGTTCGAGACATGAGGGATGAAAGTATCTTTTTTGAGGGGCTTGAGTTTTTTTTTTTTTTGAAGGTTTGCTTGGATTCAATCTTCTATATATTTTAAAATACTTTCATATGAGTTGGTTCAGATAAGTAATTCATAAAGTTTTTCTTTAATAACGATTCGACTTGATTAGTGAAATTGAAATCCTAAGTATGCCCATAGTGATATTCGTAGGCATTTTTGGAGGAATTGTAAAAACTACATGAGGAAATCAGGGAAATGGGGACCATGATAAGATCTTCATTCGAAAGCCCTGAGCCATCTTCCATGAATAGCTTCCACCATAGGTTCACCTTCTGTGGTGATCAACTTTTAGTAGCCTCCAACGATGGCTCGTGAGATTCTGTATGGTCCTTCCAAGGAGGAGCGACGACGCCTTGATAACCAGGTTTCATATCCATAAAACACTCGGTTTGATCGCTCTAGCTCTGTAAATCTTCTGTTCATATGGATGAGCCTTTTCCGTGACGTCCCTCGGATCATATACGAGGGAAAATATCTTCAAATTCTTTGGTGGTTTACAAAAGGCAAGAGTGATCTCTGCCCATTTGTTGAAGTATTGTATTGGAGTAGCCACCCATTCATAACTACGGACCAGGGCACGGTCGTGGTTTTTAACAAAGTATAGTCCCTAATTTGCTAGCTTATAAGGATAATCTAACAACAAGGAAGCAAATTGAGTTAGAGATACCTGAGTACGAAATCTGTTGACATAAGCTGATACATTCTCAGCTGGCGCCTAGTTCCCCATCATGGTTTTGAGCAATTGGTATTCTTTTAGGTACAACGGTAAATTTTTGTTGATGTTGCTTATGTTGGCATTGGGGGTAGGGCGTTTGACTCGATGAGGGGATCTAGGACGAGCTCTTATGATAGATGTTGATTGCTGGAGCCAAGCACGTCCCAGGATCATGTTGCAATTAAGCTTCCCTTTGATAATATAAAACCTAGTACTTGTTTGAGTGGCTCCGGCTGCCACTATGAGGGTGATATATTCGTAGACGTCTCTGATTACTCTTTCAGGATCTTGGACTGTTGTTGCGAGCGTATAACTTCTTGCCGAGTTACTCCTGTGGATCTCAGAGTTGTGATACTAATAATATTGACATCCATGTCGTTATCAATTAGTGTTTTCTTGAACTTGACATTTTTTATATGTGCAGTAGAGAAAAGTTCCTAGTCGCGTCTTTCGCCGTTCTGGGTGGCTATGTCTTACGAAGAGGGATAAGTTGCATAAGTTGGAGCATAAGTTGGAGCTAAGGCATTATTATGCCGTGATACATGACCCAATGCATCACCGAGCCGAAGTTCAGTAAGTGAGAGCATCATAGTGCTAAAGCACTATTATGCCATGATGCATGACCCAATGCATCACCGATCCAATGTCGCTATTCGATAAATGCATCATAGTGCTAAGGTACTATTATGCCGTGATGCATTATCCAATGCATCACCGAGCCAAGAATGCTCGGCTTTGGCAAGAAATCTTCATTTTCGGCCTTGCAGTCGATGGATGGCCCTTACCTTTCAAATATTTATTTTTGGAAATGCAAATAAAACATATATAGGGAGGGAGCTTTGCTTGAATGAGCATGAGCGGTAATGCACATATAAATATGATGGAGCATACTTAATGCTCATCAGCATGTTTAACTGTAACTTACCCGAGAATGCTTTGCTTGGCTTTGGCAAAAAATCTTCAATTTCGGCCTTGCAGTCGATGGATGACCCCTACCTTTCTAATATTTGTTTGTAAAATTGTGAATAAAACATATATAGGGAGGGAGCTTTGTTGGAATGTGCATGAGCGGTAAAGGCACATATAGATATGCGAAGTGGCCAATACGTTGGAGCATATTTGATGCATAAGCATCAATATGCTGGTAGCTTAGCCGATGAAGCTTGAATTATGCGAAAGCATCTTTCGATCGTGTTACGTACTTGATAATGCATATTTGTATAAAAAATAGCGATAGTTATGCACAATCTAGTGCATACCTTGCGAAATCCCTCTGGCCTACACGGACTAGGATTTGCTTGGCCTTTGGCCTTGCGATGAAGTTGGAATCTAAATTGGCTTTGCCTTAATAGGCTTAAGTTGCTTTTCCCTTTCGAATTGACCCTTTGATGAACTACGGTCATGCTTGATCCCATCAAGGTACGGGTTGGGTACGTAGGCAGCGACAATGCAGTGCATTGCGGTGCAGCACCTTGTCGCTCATATCATCTAATTTGGCAGATGATTGCGACATTATGGTAACTCATATCATATGGCTCGGCAATGCTAAGCAAGAGATGGCTGTTGCCACACTTGATGAGGTAGTTGCAATTCTATTTGATGGATTGTTCATACTTCCTTAGAACCGTCGCGGTATGGAATGACATGTGCCTGGATGTTGCACTCTTGGCAAAAACAAGATAAGTGCAGGCTCCAGCGCATGGTCGAAGTAAAATTGATGAACCGAAATCTTAGGCTTGAAATAGCCTAGGTGTTGGTCCAAGCATGAGTTAGGCCTGGACAATAAAGAGAAATTATGTGATGCTTGCCTAAGGCATCCCCATTAGCTTGTATAGCCTTCAACCCTTGGTATAATGAGGGTAAGTTGGAATGGTATGCTAGTCAAAGACATTCACTATGGGCTTTAATGGCCTTGCACCCTTTGTAGGACAAGGGTGTGTTGGAAAGATATGGAGACTACGGTCTGAGTACCATGCTTGCAAAGCCTGTTTGGAAAGGCAAATATACCTGGAGAAGTATAAACGTAGCTTGAATGATGTGGGAACTACGTTTCGAGTAAAATGCTTACAAGGCATGCTTGGAAAGAAAAAATTTACCTGCACTTTCCAGCGAGAAATTAGGCTTTAAGGTCGGGTTACACTCTTTTAAATCACGCATCGGGGAGTTCTGTCCTTCCCAGCGCAGCGCACTGGGGGCCGAATTTTGCGGTCCTTGACAAATGGTATCAGAGCAAGTTCCGAGAAAACACTAGGGATTGTGAGTTTTGGAATCGTAAGTGAGCATTTTGTATTATGACTACAAAATTTTCCTTCAAAGGAAATAGAAAGGTTGGAAGAGTAGGCCAACTGTTGTGTGAAAATAGAATGGATAACTAAGGCCAAGTGCCTATACAAAAGAAATTGTAACTCACTAATTACTCCTCTAAGATTTGGACGCGCTCGAGTGTGCTGTGAGTTTGCCAGGAAACCCGTTTGGAATGGTGGCTGGTATCTGACTACCCTTGGCACTGGGACTGATCACCCCCTCACCCATGCGGCACGTGTGTGTTGTCAGGTTGGCTAGCACCCACTTACGAGTGGAAGATCGTCCGGGACGATGGCTTGCATCCGACTGCACTGGCATTAGAATTTGGTCCTCACAGTACTACGCTAGAAACTATTCATAAACTCGCGATGACCCTTTTCAACCTATGTGAATTTTGGGGACTCTTAAGTGTATGGTATGGGACGTCCACTTAAGATCTCGTGTTGAGTAAAATTCTTTTGCATTCTTGAGCATGTGGTATGGGACGCATGTTTAGGGATCCAATTTGAGTTTTATCTGTAAAGTTATAAAAACCTTTGTTGATCTTCGAGCATGCGGTATGGGACGTATGTTCAGAAGGTCTCCATCGGCATTTGTGGAAAATCGTAGGCTCTATTAGGATTCTGGGATATGCGGAATGGGACGTATATTCAGAAGGTTCTAATTGGTCCTCATTAACAAACATTGGACCCTTGCAAGATTTATGTGCATCATGTAATGGGACATATGCATAGGAAACCTTAATCGAGGAAGCTTGTCCACAATAGTTTTTGAGTTAAATTTCGAGGACGAAATTCTTTGAAGGTGGTAAGAATGTAACACCCGTAATTTTTGCATGACGCTTACTCATGGACGCGTCATGGCCTGGGTTGAAGCTTCATCCTAAGATTATAAAGCTTACCCAGTTATGCATTGGGGTGTGGATGCCTTGACCTTGAATTATAGTGTTAAGGACTATTACGCGTGATGCGTATTCGAGGAGGCATCATAGTGCTACGGGACTATTATGCCTTGATGCATGACCCAATGCATCACCGAGCCGAAGTTGCATAAGTTGGAGCATCATAGTGCTAAGGCACTATTATGCCGTGATGCATGACCCAATGCATCACCAAGCCGAAGTTGCATAAGTTGGAGCATCATAGTACTAAATTATGCCGTGATGCATGACCCAATGTATCACCTATCCGATTTTGATCCCTTGCTCCAGTTGATAAATGACTTGGTACAATATAAATTCCACCCTTAGCTAGATTATTGAAGTTACCAAAAGTAATGAAACCATTTGAAAGTGCTGAGGTTGGAGTAACGGGACGACTTTATGAGAAGGTGTATGAGAAACTAATGAGTAAGGTAACCGAACCAAGTCCTCAATATGCTTTTGTTTTGTTTCGGGAAGGTCAGCCAATGAATCGGTGATTTTATAGGCTGAGCCTCTAATAACTCCTAGTTTTGTTCGCTAACGAAGATTCAGATTGTTCACGATTGTTTTTCAACCCATCTACAATGAACTAGGCAATTATGAACAAGGATGACAAAACCCCATGATAGAGACATTGTGATTTGCATGAAAAATATGATAATAAGGGAATTTTTCAGAGTTTAGGGAATTGGAAAGTCTCTGCGAGACGATGCAGAAGTTATAAGATAATTTAGGATCTTTTATCTTTTAGGTAGTTTCAGTTGCGAATCGAAAATTTAGGAAATTTGAATTGAGATCCGAAACATTGAGAAAGAAAGCATAACAAAGAGTTAGAGGCGGATATGGGATCCACAAAATTCGAAGCTCTAGTTTTGATTAACGGCCTGAAACTTTCAGCGGTTGAATTTGAAAACTCACCAATTTAAAAAAATTAAATAATCTTTTTGATAAAAACTACTAGTAGCTTCAGATTCAACACTTGAATTTGTACATATCATAAGGCACCCATAAATCTCCTCATTGTTAAAGTATGTACAAGTAGTAATGCCTTCGTAACACTGCATTTATCACATTTGTTCTTGTTTGAATCAACTTCAGTGGGAGTCGGTATATCTGTTAGTTTGCCTGTCCACGTAGATGGGCAAACTCAATTCTTTATAGTAAATGAATTGACAAATTTAATTAGTAGATCCCGTTTTTATATAAATAATTTTTTTTAATTAACGGGGTTCGTTTTTATATTAACAAATAAATTTTTTGATAATTTGGAATCAGTTTCTATTTTAAAATTAATATATATATATATAATAAATTGAAGTAACTAACTTAACTAACTTAAAAATAATAAATAGAACAATTTCAGTCAGTACAACTTGAGCCGCTCGACTCAAGTTGGACCGTTCCTTGTCTCAACTATTGATCCGCTCGGCTCAAGTTTATTCGATCGTCTTAAGTTGATTCGATCGATTCAACTTGAGCCGCGATGGGCGAAGAGAAAATGGGTTATATGCCCAGAATTTTAATCATTTAAACCTGGTTGTATTGGACGAGTAAACTATTATGTTGGGTGAAATGGACGGGAAGGAATTAAATAAAAATCTGACTATTGTACCCTTTACCATAATCTCGATACCATCAAAAATATTTGTATCGTTCCACACCGTCTCCACCATTATCTTTCTCCCACCAAAAGAACTTTCCACCTTCTCCACCATGATTTTTTTCTAATAACATAAAACATAAACTACATCATCTTCCTCCACCATCGGCACCACTAACATCAATATTTCATTTGTTTACCCAACCATCAACGATATCCCGGTAACACCAACAACATCCAGATTTCTCCATGCAGACCATGAACTACCATCGCCGCCATAAAACATCAACACCAACTTGATGAAAACACCACCACTCACATAAAACTCAACCATCATTAAAGATTTCTTATGCCCTAATTTCCTTAAAATTTCTTAATTTTATCATCTCATAAAAACAAGAAGCTGAATTAGGTTTCAAATTTATCAATTTTACAAAATGAGAACTCAACAATATGGATTGGCTCTTGATATCCCAAAACATGTAAGTCTCCTAACCCTAATTTTTTTTTTTGTAAACATCTGTTGACCTGTGTAAAACCTAATACGTTTAAAATTGATTGAATTTGGTTTGGATGAAACAGGTTTCATCTAGGTTTAACTTGATTGAATTTGGCTTGAATGAAGCTCGTTTCGTCTAGGTTTAACCTGTGTAAAATTGGTTGAATTTGGTTTTGATGAAACTGGTTTCATCCAGGTTTGAATTAGAATCAAACTGGTTTGGTTTTATCCCAGTCTAGACATTCATGCACCAGTTTACATCCTAGTTCAAAAAATTGATTGAACTTGTATGATATTAGTACACCTCTGTACATGTTGTTTTGATAGCCTATTATTTCTTGTGTAAAAGTTATTGTTCAATTCAAACACGGATGAATTTAGGTAATATAGTTAAGATATGGTTGAACATGGATTTATGCAGGTTTAAACTAGGATGAACCTGGTTTCATTCTAGTCTAGAGTAGTAAATACAAAGCCCAATTATTTGTATTATCATTGGATGAATCCAGTTACATCATGTGTAATCAATGGATGAATCTGGATTATCCTTTGTTATTATTGGATGAGTCTAGTTACATCCTGTGTAATCACTAGATAAATCCAGATACATCCTGTGTTATCACTAGATGAATCCCGTTACCTCTTAAATATGAGTGGAAATTTATATGAAATCCTTCATGATGAAACAAATTGCTGGAATAAGAACAACAAATAAGATTATATCGTTTTCATTAGGTTGTTTTTAGCACCATGTCACTACCAAAGATAGTGAAGTAGTTTGTTTAAATATATTTTTTTTGTAAAATATCATCTTTGCTTACATTAATGAAATCTAAATTGTGAATCTGGGTTCGTCAATAATGTCTTAACCGCAGGTCAATTAATTTGAAAACTTTTCTTAATTTTTTCTATATTTTTTACTTGTAGATAATTTCATATAAATTTTGTCAAAATATGCAGAATGAAACCAATTACATCCTGACAGAAATATATTTTTTGCTAGAATATGCAGGATGAAACTAGAATATCCTAACAAAAACATGTATTTGTGTCAGAATGTGCAGGATGAAACTGGTTTCATCTAGGTTTAAATTGTTATGTACATGGACTAATCCAAGTTTAACCATGCATAAAAAAAGGAAAACAAAGATATATAAATTTTGTCATAGTAGACGTAGTACTGGTAGCATTAGAAATGGCAAAAATTCATATAGGACTAATGTTATGTCAAAAATGTTTATGGCATTACAAAAAAAAAGTTAGAATATGGAAGATGAAAACATATACATCGTGGCGAAAATATGTATTTTTTGTCAGAATGTGCAGGATGAAACTGGTTTCATCCATGTTTAGACTATGATATACATAGACTAGTCCCAGTTTAACCATAAAATTGAAGACCATCTACAACTGAAAAAGAAGAAGATATTATGATTATAACAACAAATATAATTTTCAACATCCATCAAAATATGACGAGACTGTGCCAAACAATGGTAATTACAAAAACATGTGTACAACGTCCTTAATTGAGTTATTGCATAACACAACCATTGTCATCAATTGGAACTCCCTTGTGCAACAATATTGAGTGTGTTGGTTATCTTGATTAATTTTCCTGTCTATGTAAAAATGCGAATGAGAGATGAAATTAGACTCATTATCTTCTTGCTGTAAATTGCATGTGCATTCAATTTTTTTTTGCTTGATTATCTTGCTTAAGTTGATTTTTGTAGATTTTGGTTTCCAACTGTATAGCAAGGTCTGTTGTGTGTGCAATGTCTATGTTATGGTGAACTGTTTCTCAATGGTCTTACACTCTTTTATCTCACTTATATTTTAGACTTACATAAATCACGTTCTTTTCTGGCAGGGTGCGGTAGAATCTATTGGAGAGAAGTAATTGAGGATTGTATAGCTGCAGGCATCCGTGTCATGGTAAGAACGGGAGATAAAAAAAGCACCGCTAAAGCAATCTGTCGTGAAATTGGTGTATTTGGCAATACAATATTGTTTCATTTTCTGTGGGCAAGACTTAATCTTATAAGCCATATAGTTTGCAATTCTTTGTGGTGAATTAAGACTTTATTTGTCACCATCATATTTATACACATTTTTAGTTGCTATTTTTTTTTACTTTGCTTTGACCAACTTCACTCCACTGAGGTGAAAGAAAAATTAATATACAAAATTATGTTCAATAAATATGTGTTAATTTGTTATTATGTGAAAACGTGTGAACAAAGCAATGCAATGGTTTCCAGTTTCCATCTTCAAAACTCGGTGTCACCTGAGCTATTACTCCAATTACATTAGCGGTAAAAGCTTAACAGGGAGAGAATTATGGATCACCCTAATCAAAAAAAGGTTATTTTAAACCTATAAGTAATTAAACGAGAGAAAAGAGCAGTTTAGTGAAACCTCTAGAATTTCCTTTCACATATTTGGGCAGAATACCCAAGTTGGATATTAGAAAATTATCTTTTAGTTCTTTGGATATTTGAAAAGTATCTTACTTTACTTGTCTTCTACACCCACAAAAATATTTTTAGGGTTAATAAACCAATTAATTAATGGGTAAACCCTTCGAAATACCAATTTACCAACCTGTTTTCTTGGTTTGTCCATCCCACTGTGGGTGTATATTTGGCAAATTAGCCAATATACCATACTCACTGGAGTTGCTCTTAGGAATGTATTTTGGTAACTTGTTATAAAGGTTCTTGTTATATACACTAGCAAAGGTACACGCGCGATTCGCCTGCCATTTCATTCCATTCCAAAATCTATAAACGTGTCGTAGACACGTACGCAAAAAGTCCACACAAAATAAAAAGAACCAAAAAGATTTGGTAAACCATCTTTTTTTATCAATAAATATTTTAATGCTGTCGAGATTTAAATTCATCACCCAATGACTATATCATTATATTAAAATGATATCGATAACCTACTAAACTATTCTTACAAAATAAACTTAATAAAAAAATCGTACTTCGTGAAATTATGGTGTCCATGAAAAAACCATGCGCCTATATTACACACATCCTTTATTGGATGAATTTTCACAGATGTATCACAAAGTGATAGATCTCTATGCTGAGCAAGAGCTTGTCGTATTTTTCTTAAAGCAAAAATGCTCCCATTTTCGTTGTTTTCTAGTAGAAGAAACATGCTTTATTTTCTCTTCTCTTCCTCTCCATGTCCAGGCTTATTCAGTTGGGATGAAATAACTTTCAAGGGGTTAATGAATGCCTTTGACCCTTTTGCGCTCTATATACTTTGGTCCAAGTAATTAATCTTAGGCCTGCCAATACATTTAAAATCTTATAGATATTCCGTATAGTCGGTTGGACATAATCACCTTTCTTCGAAAACCATAAATTTAATATGGATATTTTGGCAACCTTCCCAAATCCCATCTCATTCACTGTGTCATTTACATGTATGACACGTTTTAAACAGAGGTAAAAATTCTAGAAGCAATATGAATATAAATTCTTCTATACCAATCCGGCCATCAAGTACATATATCATTATCCCTGCCACTTTCCACCATCATTACCAACCGTTTCTACATTAACCTAACTATCAACTTGAGTACTCGTTTTCTTCGGCATTCCTTTCTTTCTATGTAAAATTTATATAATTCTAAACAAAGAGATTAATTTTTCTATTTTTCTTTTACCAGATGTGCTAGTATTTTGAATATAATAATATTATTTGAATGAATCTCAATTTTAAGGATTATGTAGATTCAAGAAAGAAAAATAGATAGAGCAACCGAGTTGATTATAATATTTTATTTCTCCTCAATTATATTTGCCATCAAAAGATTTTAAATGTATGCTATTAAAAAAAATTAGAGATTCAAATGGAAAGACAGTGGAATAAATCTGGGAAGATATTAAAAATGTGAATAGTCCATCTTTCTCGAGAGTAAAAGTGAGTCACCTTGCCTGGAGAAAAAGAAGAAAAATGAAATTCCAGCGGGATTCGGTCAAGACACCAATAAGTCACCATTTTATTTATGTTCCCCTTAAACTCTTCCGTTGTTACATTCCATACCTAGTCCGGTAGTTTAGATGGAGGGACAGTTTTGGCACTCTCACCATGTCACACCAAACCACCTAAATAGTAGCTTTCCTTTATTATAGTAAGATGCGTCGTAATCTCTACTTATATCGTACGCTACCATGTGGGCTCATAGCGTGCGTTCCATGTGACTGTAGGCTAATATCGTGTTTGACTACGTTCATGCCCTGTGGGCTCACACCTTGTGGGTTGTCACTAATCATACACATAGTTATGAATGAACTTTCATTATGAACCCTGTTTTTAGACATATATATTTTTTTGTGGGCATACAAAACACTTAGTCTATCTTTGACGGTTTATAAGGGGTGTCTAAATAGTGGGTCAATTACTAAGATACTCTTTAATCGTTGGATTTACTAAAATACCCTATATTCATAACTAACCCTAGTTATAATTAACCTTTAATAAATCAATTACGAAATTAAATCTCAATCAAAACAATTAAACAATCAGTTACAAAATTAAACCTTTAATAACTTCTTCTCTTATTCTTTTCCTCTTCTTCACTTCTTCTTCTTCTCTTTTCTATTTGAAGAAAAAAAATCGCGATTTCGATTTTCATCGCCGTCAATTAATCATCGATTCGTAAAAATTTAATCGTTGATTATACACAATTACAAATTAACCTACAAGATGACTCGTATAAAGAATCCTACCGGCCGCAAGAAATCGAAGAATCGAAATGAAGAAGAACAAGAAGAAGTTGAAAGAGTGGAACCCGAAATTATACTAGGAGAAGAAGAAAAAGAAGAAGGTGGAGAGGGAGAACCAATCCTCAACATGTACATTCGAAGGTATTTCCCACTAACCCATTTTTTATTTCCTTGCATTTGATTGAGATTTAGGGGTTAAATCAGAAAAAAAAAAAAGTTAGGGTTTTTCAGTTTCCACGGTGAGTTCGAATGAAATCTTTTGTATGTGTTGAATAGAATTATCAGCTGAAAATATAAAGTTCCTTGTTATAAAACTATCGAAGAACATAGCTGATGAAAATTGGATGACCAAAAATTAGCCGAACATTTCAATGATGCCATCAATATTTGTGAAGTAGTAGTTCGGCTGAAATTTGAAATTTGAAAAATCAGCCGAACTTTTCCTTGTGGCCACCAATATCAATTAAGTTGAAAGTTTGGATGATTCGATAATTTTTAATTTCAGCTGAACAATGTAAGTGCCTTTCAAAATTTCACTAGTATAAATGTTTGGATAAAAAAACAAAAGCTCCGGACAGCTGAACTTTTTGATTCTTGTAATATTAGCCGAACCTTGTAATATTTGTTTTATATTTCCTATCAAATATTAGACGGAACTTATAATTTTCCAATCAAAAATTTGGTGTTTGAGGTCTTAATTAGTTTTTATACTTTGTGTGTGCTAGAAACTAAGGTAAAGGTAAAAAAATGAACATGGAGGTAACTCCTTCTTCTTCTAAAACTTCCGAGTCACGAGGAGGACGCATCAAAAAATTGGGAGACAATAAGAGGGGAACAACGCTTCTAATTCGTGAACCACAACCGGAGATTCAAAGAGAAGAAAAATAGTTAGAAGACGTGGAAGAAGAAGTACCACAAGTAGGAGTAGGAGGAGGAGATGATGATGGTGATAGTGAACAAGAAGATGAACCACAACAACAAAAGAAACACTACGAAATGAATTGGGACCATCTCTATGTATTGGCTGAAGAAACTCTTGGTTGGATTAAAGGCACGACGGGATTGGAGTTTGCCCGTGCAAAAAAAAGATATGAAGTTTGTCAATGAAGACCTTGGCAACGGGGTGAAACCAAAAAAGTTGAAGTAGATAAAGTTGTCTAATTTAAAGAGTTATTTTGAGAAGACAAAGGTGAGAGTTTCAGATGGTTCCTTGGTGTTGGATAATGATATTATAAACTGAACTGCAAGGGCGTACTTGTTGTATACTCTCGGGAGAACTATCTTTCCCTACCTCACAGGAAACAATGTGAAGGCCCAATATCTCTAACTTTTAAGAGATCTTCCGACCCTTAACGAGTTCTCTTGGGGAACCGCCCCTTGCTTTCCTACTTGACACTCTTGCGACGGCCTCTAGGTTAACGGGCACAAGCATTGGATGCAATTTCAGTATTCTTCAGGTAAATCTCTACGATAAAAGTTGTTTGATAATCTAGAATTATTGGTGTATATTGTGTATTATTATTAATGTTAGGTTCGTCTAATATAGAACAATGAATTATCATGCGAATAATGTCTAGGAGACCAACCCTTTTCATGGGATTATTAGCCAAATGTTAACCTTTGATTTCTTTCCTATGTGACATCTCCGTAATAATTTGGCAATTTTTCTTATATTGTTGATGTAGGTATAGGTGTATGATCATTTCCTGAAATTGAATTTGGCTAATGAAGTCGCTTGGAATGAATCATTGCCTACTTTTGCCAAATATGAGTTCAAGGAAGTCAAGTAGCATAAGAAAGATGCAGAGAGTGTTCGTTTCAGAGAGGTATTAGACGCTTCGGATGGAATCAATGTTGAATTTGACCCATACATGAAGAAGGATGAACCCTTCAATGAAGTTTTTCCAGATGCACAAATGGTGTTGGGATGTATTATGGACCATTGTTTAATCCCGGTGGATTTGTAATATATGATCCTCGCCGAGTACTTCGTCAATTAGGTTGCATCCAAACGATCCCGTTGGGGAAAGCTAAGTTTGATTTGTTTCCAAAGGTTTCTAATAGAAGTAAGAGCACCACCTCATATTGGACTCCTAGCTACAAACCCAATCCAACCATTGGGTTTTGGAATATGTTGGATGAAAACAGGCTTAATATGGATCTCTTGGAACCTTTGAGGGAGGATCCTCGTAAATTTGTCGAGGTGTACATAGATTGGTATAGGAAAATTTCTCAACTTTTCATCATTAATAAAAAAAAGTCAAGCTCGTGCGGACGCTAAGAGGCCAAAGCAAGATGATGTGGAAACGAAGAAGAAGTCCAAGAACATCTCCAATGACATTTCAAAGGAATTTGGGATCATGGTAAGCGGTTCCCTCAATTTATACTCTTTGTTCTGTTATAAATCAAAGTAGTCACTCATCTTTGGGGTTTAAATAAAATCAGGTAGCGGAGGGTAGGGAGATGTTAAAGGCAATGAAGCACAAACTTAGTTATAAAACACCTATGTCGTATGGTGAATAATTATACCTCTACAACAAGTGGGATGGAATCATCAACAAAGGTGTTGTGCCGGAAGAACCAAGGTTGATGAGTAAAAGGCCACGCCAAAAAGGTGAAGGTTCAAGCCGAGATGGTGCCAAAAGAGGTGGTGGGGGTCGTTCAAGTGGAAGTGGAAGTGGTCGTGGTCGTAGAAGTGAATGAATTCATAACATTCTCAATTTGCAACATTTTAACAATTTATTTTCAGTTTGATTTAGTTGTTTTAAGATCTTTTTATTAGACTATGTTTGGTTTCCGGCAGCGTAAACATTAATGTTTTAGTAGTTTATAAATGAATTAGGATTTATGATTTAATTTCGGGTTTAATGTAGAGAAACATATCAAATTTGCAGAAGGAACAAGTAAATTTTGTCAGGTTAGGATGAAAATTGAATTTTACGAAACATCCAAACCTTACTAAAGTCATGCTTTCATAATGTTTTCAGGTTCAGTCGAACCTGACAGAAACCTGGACTTTTCATAATGTTGTCAGGTTCGTCTGAAATTGTAAAAAATTATGGTTATCAGAGTAATGTTCGCTGAAAATTGTAATTTCTTAAATCAGCCGAACCTGACAGAAACCCGGACTTTTCATAATGTTTTCAGGTTCGGCTTATTTCGCAATATTGAATTATTAGTCGAACATTGCCTTTGAAGCATTAATTTCAAATTTTGAATTTGACCAAAATTCAAATTGGCCATTGGGTAATTAAACTAATTAAACTAGTTGCTGGGTAAATTAACTAGCAATTACGGTTGACTCACCCAACGACTTTTTTCTTTGAAAAACTAGCCGTTGGGTCATTTCTGTCTATAAAAGGAAACCCATCCCTTTTATTCTTACTCTCATTCTCACATATCCCTTTCATTTTATCATTCTTATTCTCATTCTCACTCATCCCTTTCCAACTCATTCTCACCCATCCCTTTCAAACACTAAATATGATTACTCCATACACTAACAATGAAGATGTTGCCTTTGCTAGAGCATGGGTTACGATCACAAAGCACGACTACGATAGAGCGTGCATTACCCAAAGTAACCAAGACGTTGATCAAGACACTAACATGGATCAGATATCTGGTTCTTGGTGGAACCGTATGTTTATGATTTTTGTGGGATTAGACGGAAATCGTAATGGTAGGAGGTTCAAACTCATTAAAAAAAGGTTCGAGAAGTTATTTCAACAATTGGAAACTTTGAAACAGGAAATGAGGAAGCTCATCCCACCAAATCCATTGTGACAAGAGTAAGTATGTCAATCAATAAGTCGTTCATAAAAAATAGTTTTTAAACATGCAAACTTACAATTGATTTGTTTTTTCAGTGGGTGATGGCTCTCGACAGATATGAAACTATCCATCACAAAAAATTTAAGCATGAGGATTGTTATGGTATTTTGGAAGAAAGTACCTATGATTTCAACCTCTATGATTAAGTGTTTAAGTGTAATCTAATGATACAATCTATTTCATTTCCTTTAATGTAACGCTATGAAAGATGTAAGCTTTTTCGATTAAATGAAATGATTTTACGAATTCTAATGATTAAGTAAACCTATATGATAAAAGGCATCAGAGTGTTGTTCGGATGATAATTGATATTTCAAATTCATCAGGACCTGACAGAAACTTGGATATTTTCCTATTGTTGTCAGGTTCGGTTGTTTCGCAAAATTGAATTAATTATCGAACATTTCAAATACAATTGGACTTTAAGGTAAATTTGTATTGCATTGAATTGAAAGTGCATTACATTCAAATGAATACAAAATTATAGCACATAAATTCAATAATAGTGGTAAAACAATATTTTTCCACAAAGTAGCATTCCATAAACTCGAATGATCTTCGCGACTCTTGAAAATATCGGGTCCGAGCCAATTGTTCTGCGCATCATAGGCCGTTGTTGGATATTCTTGTATAACATATCGCATATAAGCTCTAAAACTTGTGAACCTCGGTCATATACGATTCAAGTACCTACGCATAATCCCTTCATAGTTTCTTCCATTTCCTTTACCGTTTAACACAACAAATATTAAAAATATACGATTCCAAAACTCTTCGAGGGTTTCATACGGATATACCTCAGGTATTCTTTTAGTGCGCCTATCTTCGTCATGACTCGTGTACATAAAACACACCCGTTTTATTGTAATATCTTCTTCTATGGTGTAGCGAAATGATCTGGGCACTATCTCAGAGAAAGGCTCGGTGAAATAGACATGTCTGTGAAGATGCGGACTACCTGTACAATTTATTTTTTTTGATTAGCAAGATATGAGAATAAGAGAATGAGTTTTAGGTTAAAGAAATGAATAGTAATTTTTGGAAATAAATAATAGTTGGATGTTTGGGGTAAAATAGGAGTCTCTTTTATAAGCATTTTAATCACAACGACTCTTTTATTTGAAAAGGAACTAGCCGTTCTTAATATTTGGCTGATAATGGAAATTCCAAAACAGACGAACTCTACAAATATCCTTTGATACAAGTAAGTCTGTCAGGTTCGGCTTATTCAAAAATTAAGTTATCATCCGAACCTTAACAAAATCTTAATGCCAGGTTATTTGTGGAGTTCGGCTGTATTTACATTTGAATTTTCAGCCAAACCTGAAACTGATCATTGTACAAATCCTTTTTTTTTTTTTTAAAAAAAAATCCGTTGGGGCCTCTCTCTATATAAACTTGATATCTCTAACTCATTTTGCACCACCTAAGCCCTTCTTAGGTTAATTTTCATCCACCGATTCTTTCTTCCTCCAATTTTTATCTAATTCTAGCTGCAAACGGAACCATTCACCATTGAGGATGATGTAATGCTTATTAAAGCTTTCATTTCATCTTACTGTAAAAGGCCTCATGAACGTTATTTAATTTTTTGGAAGAGAGTCAAAGAATTTCATTTCGAATTAGATGGGAATCCGAAAAACCATAAATAGTTAGAATTAGCCGAAAATTTTAAAATGCTAGAATATACGTTGCAAGAATATATAAGAATACTTCGTTGGGTAAAATGATATCATCCCAGAGCTATTCCTGAAGAGAAATTGAGTATTTGAACAAGTTTAGCTTGTGAATTGACTATTATTGGTTTTGCATACTAACTTGTCAACTCTTTCATTTTTAGAGTGCTAGAGTTCAATATCTTTGGGGAATACATCAATGTGGAACAATATTCGAGCAAGAGCTATGTTATACGTATTTGAAGACATATGCCCCGAGATTCCTTAGACAACTAGAAGTCGAATGGAGGTAAAAAGCTATCCGAGGAGATTAATAGTTTTAGCTATTAGATGCGAAGTTATTTGAATGGAGTATGATGTAATGATAATTAATGGGATTTTATGTGTAAAAGTTATGTAATTGGAACTTTTATAAATGAACTCCACTATTATCTTATAAACCAGATCCAAATTCGGCTGAAAATAGGAATATGACTGATAAGCCGAACCTGACAATTACAAGGAAAAATACGAAATGCTCCATATGGTTCGGCTGATTCGTAACTCCCAAATACCAGCCTAACATTGAAGTATTTGCACATCTTTTTTAAAAATATAGACATTTTGGAACATTACTATATATATACCAAGCAATTAATTCACCTCAAATAATCACATATTCACTCAAAAATGGCACTCCCTAGTGCTAATTTTACTCTAGACGAAGATTTAGCTATTTGCAAAAACTATGTGCCTTTCTATCCAAAGAAGGGTGAAGAACGAAAGAAAAATGGTCTAGTTAGTATAAGTTATTAGACTAACGTTCATGAAAACTTCTGCACCGCAACAGACAATCCTCATAACAGGGATTATCCGGTCTTGTTTTGTAGATTTTAAACTATAAGAAATCAGTTGAAGAATTCATAGCTATAATTCGGGTTGTCAATCGATATCGACTAAGGGGTGAAACCAATGCGAAGGTTTTTGTACGAGCTCGAGAGAAATGGAGAAGATGGAAAGGAAAGATTTTCGAATACAAACCTCATTACGACATCCTTCGTAAGTTTCTCATATTCCATATGGGATGTTAACAAATTTGTTTTATCGATCGTTCTAAGATGTAATACGATGTAATGATATGGGAGTTATTTATGTAATACGTATCTAAGTATGAATGAAAAAAGTCTTGGAATTTATGTCAAGTTCGGCTGAAATTTAAAAATAATATTAGCCGAACATTTCAAATTGAAGTTTTGTGGGCATCAGAGTGTTGTTCAGCTGAAAATGGTATTATAACTTTTCAGCCGAACCTGACAGAAACTTGGATATTTCCTATTGTTGTCAGGCTTGGATGTTTCTATGGTATTGGATTATTAGCCGAACCTGGCGACATTATGAAAAAAAAAACAGGTTCGGCTGTATATCTTCCGTATAATTATCATCCGAACCTAGTGTGTCTATTCAATTCATTGAACAATAGTGTAGCAAAGAGAAATAAATAAATAACGACAAAAATTTCAATCATAGGGTGAGTTTCGAACGGTCAACCAAAACCAAACAAGTCAAAATATTACATTTCATTTCATGGCAATTCCAATTTTACCGCATCTTCACTTAACCTTGTTTCATCGTATTCACTTTTGTCTTCCTCATCATACGTCAATATAGTTATATGTTGGCTTCCGAATGACATATGAATTGCATTCCAAAGGTCCATTTTCGTTGCATATTATGCACACCAATCCAAAGAGTAATTTTCTTTGAATTTTGGCCGAAAGGCTTTTTTATCCAAAGGAGGTAATGGGTATCCGGGTTGTAATTTGACGTCGATATAATGACATCTTTCAACATGTCCAATGAAAAGTCTCCTATCTTTTATATTCTCAGTGCAAGGTATTGTTGGCGCAAATGAAAAACTCATATCAAATGAGAGCAAATGAACCACGCAATCATAAGTTTCATCTATTAACCACCCACAAATCGGCATTTTCATCCAATGTCCCCTTGTGATGAACATATACCCATGTAAACGAGCTTCGAAATTTAAAAACTCTTCTTGGACCCATTGGTCTCCTCTTGGACCATCTCTCATCATTGTTTTATAAAAGTCCCGGTTTCGGCATAGTGTTTGTAACAACCTATACCTTATATACTTGACTTGGTCCCCATTGAACTCCTCATTGTTTGCTTCTTCAAATGGTCCTAATTGTCCGCAGTGACATGATAACCACAATTTCCATCCCCTTGGACATCCTCTATTGTTATTATATGCTCACGAATTACTTCGGGTAGGAAATCTAAGTAGTTATCATAAATCACATTGGTTGGTCGGAAAATGTTACTAAACTTATCCTTTTTAGGACCTTTCATGTTACCCATTGCATTTACGGTCTTTTTATCCTTTTTTTTTTTGGGTTTTCCTTTTGTTGGGAAGGATACATCTTACCATTGAGCTTGATGTCTTTTTGAATATCTTTTGGGGGGGACGGACATGAATATCCATTGCTTTCCATGACTTCTTGGTTGCTTGCTTTGCTTTTATCCTTACTCGGCCGACCATGCTTCCTTGAAGTATCCGCTTCTTCCTTATTTTACTCCTTCTCTATTTCTCTCTTTTCCTCTTCATACTTTGCATCATGGTACTCAACTTCAGATGGATCCATTTGTGTTCAGGCTATCTTGGCGGCTTTCATAGTCTTTTTCCGGTTAATTTTATTGTTTGTCCTACCCTTGAGTTTCCCTTTTTCCAGTTCAAAGACATTCTTCTCGGTGAAAGGATAGAGGATAGGTCTCAAGTTGTGCATTAGGATTATTTTTTTGAGCTTGGTACATCCCTCGGTAGATCTCAGCAATTTTTTTTTCCATAACTTATCTCCCAAATCTCTTCATCGTCGGGCTCTTCATATGGTGGAGGGTCAAAACTTAATTGTTTTCAAAAAGGATCAATATCCTCAACATGTATGATTCCATCTTCGTACCCGTCTATGTAGTAGCGATACATAAGTCCCATAGATTCTTTCATTTTACACAAACATTCTTCATACAGTTGAGCGGTCCAATCTTCCATCAAATTCACTTCAACCATTAGTTTTTCAATACAAAAATGGGAGACCCTATATGTTAATCCGTGGAGCCACGAAATATCCTTGTAATCTTTGTGTTTAAACATAAGGTTATGTTCGAATGCCGCTTTGATCCTTATAAAATCGGTTTTGAAATAATCATCCATCGCATGAAACACCGTCGCAAACGTGTCAACACAACAAAATAGGTTCTTTTTCAATCGATGATGAGCCGACTCTACCATACTTGTAGCTTGGTTGCCGAAGTGTTTGTGTTGATTTGTGAACGCACACACAAACCTTTCCTTGTAAGGTTCCAAAAATTCCTTATGCAAATAGGTAATGGCACTTGGGTATTTAGGGCCCCAATGCGCAATAAGCATTTTATGATTCTCTTGGTACACGTCTTCGCTAATTGACCATGTCAAAGCATCCCATTCGTTGGATAAAAAATCCCATAAACTTTCATTAGCTTCATATTCTTTCTTGAATTCTTCTTTTTTCTTTACTCTTTGTTCCTCCGGTAGCTTAGAAATCTTCTCTAAGTCTTTTAACTTAAGCGGCTTAATTTTCGGTTGACAAATTTTCCTCCACATTGTTCTAAACATGAAACGTACAAAGAAAGTTATGTGCGTCCGGAAATACCATTCTTATAATATATATCAATGATTTCTTTTGGTCGCTTACGATCACCTTAGGAAGGGCATCCTCCCAAAAAAATTAGCTTGCATTGTTTTAATCCCCATATGTAACTTTGTCTTATCTCGTCTTTCAAAAAGCAAAACCCAACAATGAATGGTGCCTTGGTCGACGTATGTCCGACTATGTTCATCAACGAAATCTTATATTTGTTGGTCTTGTAGGTGCAATCAATTATAAGAACTTGCGGAAAGCATATATCCAATCAGACGTACTCCATGTGGGCAATCAAAAGATGTGTCACTTGTCTGAACTCATCCAATTTATTTTGAAACATGTAGTTGTTGTTCGCCGCCAACCACATCACTTGTTGCATCACCAACCTACCTTGTAAATCATTTTTCCTCAAAAGGTTTCTCACGTTGTAGATAGTTCGTATGGTGGACTTGGCATTTTCATCATCCGCCTTCAATTTTCCAAGAATCTTAATCAGTGACATACGTGTCCATGATATTTTATCTACTTCCACGAGTTCTTTCGGCTTTAACCTTACGGCTTTGGCATGCCCGTGAAGATCTTGGGGATGTGGGTGGTTATGACGACAATCCATCTTTTTATTCATACTCCAATTATCTTCATGTTTATTGTAGTTGAAAACAATCTTGAAGGGGCAACTTGTCTTCTTCTTTTTTCTCTTATTTTTTCTCCCGGTTTTAGGCTTATACATAAAACCCTTCCTAGCCTTACTTGCGCCTAGCCCACTTCTCTCACAAACCATTTCAAACCGGTCTAATCGGCTTTGTTGTCCGCAAACTAGCACACAGTTAATTTTAGTTCCATGTTCATCATCCCAAGACCTTGCTTCCGGTTTAGATTTCCATGTCTACATCACTACAAAAAAAAACGGGTTTAAGCGACTACTCATTTTAAGTCGCTTAAAGCCCCTTTTAAGTCGCTATAACCATTATAGCGACTAAAAGTGGCACTCGCTCCTTTGGTTGCCCAAATCCATGTATGTCAAAGCCTTGAGCGACCATGCAATCGCTCTAGTAGTAAACCAACTAACCTAAAGCGAGTACTTTTCTCATTGCTTAACATTTAGACCAACTAACATAGAGCAAGTAAAATTGTGATCGCTTAACATCTAGACCAACCAATATAGCAAGTAAAATATCAATCGCTTCAGATATACCAATCATTCTAAAGCAAGTAAACTACTTAGTTGATAGATACATGGAGCAACTCTTTCTGAAATTGTTTGGTTAAGGTTTTAAGCGATCAAATAATTTTGCTCGCTAAAAGTGATTTCTGATTTTGATTGGCCTGAAGTTGGTTGCTCAAGCTTTTGAGGTATAAAATTTTTTACTCTCTAGAAGCAACTTGTGACTTAGGAGATATTAAACTACCTAGTTGGAAGATACATGGAACAACTACACCTGATGTTACTTGGTTAAAATTTTAAGCGATCAAATGATTTTGCTTGCTACAAGCGATTTTTGGGTTTGATTGTCCTGAAGTTGGTTGCTTAAGCTTTTAAGCTTGCCTGAAATTGATTGCTCAAACTTTTAAGCTGCCAAAATTTTGTGTTTGAGTTGGTTTCTCAAGTTTTTAAGCTGCCAAATTTTTATGCTCAATTACTCCACAAATTACTCCACATATTCTAATTTTAATAATCCCAAATTAATATTAAAATTATGAACCAAATTAAAAACAAAATTAAATTTTATTATATCACATAATTCAATTTATGTCATTTGTTAAAAAAGTTACACTCTTTACAGAAAAGGAAAAAAATACAATTAATTATTTCTTTAAAAAATATTTACAATCTCCACAATCTTGATGAAGATAGAGCTAAGTTTTTTTCCTAAGCCTGATACAAAGCCAATTTGAACAACTTCATCCAGTACCAACCAATTCTGGTCACATGTGCACCAGAATTCCCCGACACGTCCATTTGTCACATGTGCACCAGAAAGTCCCCGATTAGGACGGAATCCCCTTCCAGCTGGACCCGTTAAAGGATACTGCACAGGCTTCATTAAGGATACACCAGGGAACGACTGACCCTGTAAAATTAAAAAGAAAATAAACCAACCAGATAAATAAAATAGTAGTTTACACTTTATATAATACCTATACTACTAGTATTTGGGTAAACAGCTTAACAATAAAAGGCATTAGGAAAAGCTACCAACATAAGATCTGAAACCTATACAGACATATTAACAGAGAGTTGGCTTTATTAAACAGTTGAATGGTACCAAATCACTCTTTTATTGATATTGATAACTGCTCTATATGTACTCTTTTAATTTACATGAGAACACTCACCATAGCAAGAATGCAAGCTGCAATACCTGTTCCACAAGATACCCAATTCTTTGTCTGCTCCCTTAACCTTCGGATGGTACTTCTCCATCAGAAGTCATTCAAGACCTGAAATAGTAGCACATATGTAATCCATTAGAATTCAATCTAAAAGACATAAACAAACCATGGAAATCTCACTAAAAAGAATGGAATCAAAATAGTACCATCAAATTCTTGTTTTAGGACCTTTTCCTTTCTTGGTTTTTCCAACACTGATTTTCTCTTCTTTCATTATGACTTCCCAAGATTTTCTTTCTCCAACCTGATCAATGGTCGTACATAAGAATGACTTTAAAAAATGACAGTTCATAGGTACTCCGTCAATACTGCAAATCTAAAAGTTCAACGATGAAAATAACCATGTTGGATGACAAAATCTTGTGTCAACATAGAACTTGCTGATCAAAATAAACCCCTAGCTAGGCAGTGAAATGAATATGAAATGAATTTGGATGATACTATTGAGAATATAGCTAGGCAGTGAACGCTTATCATTATTTGAGTTTACATTTTTGTTTACTTTGGGCAGAATAAACGAAATAAATGCTTGTGACTGTTCATCAGCTAACTTCCTTTTGGTTTTCATCATCACGACTTGCTGATGGCAGCTTGAATCTCTTCTAGAGTTCTTCCATTTGTTTCAGGTACTAACATGGCGATAAATACTATAGCTAGTCCGTTAACCACAGCATAAATGATAAATGTACCTGCAAAGCACACAAAAAAAAAGTAATGGTAAGTACTCGTGTTTTAAAAGTTTGGTTTCACTAGTTCGAAAATGGAGATTAGTTACCAGAAGAGCTCCAGCTCATGAGGTAGTTGAATGTGTAGGAAATCACCCATGAACCAAACCAGTTCACTAGTGTCGCTAGACTTCCAGCTACCCCTTTAACATTTATTAGAAAAACCTGCAAGAGAAATAGATGCGTAACTGCAACCTCTTGCTTAACATGTTAGTAAAATTGGGAAGAACAATTTAAGAAGATTGAAATTACCTCAGACATCACAACCCATGGAACTGCACCCATTCCTACCGAGAATGATCCAATGTACACCTATAATAAACCCACAAATATGAATAACTTTATACCTAGAGTAGAAAAAGACTTGCTTGTGAAGCATTAAGTTCTATCAGTCTTACCAGTATTCCTGTTACAGTGAGGGCTGGTACTGCATTGAGCAGCAAACCATGGTCCTGATTCACATAATATGTCAAGTTTCAAAAAAACAAAAATTTGCCATGAAGATTCTTGTTTATTAGTAAAGTTGTTTAGCTCTACCTTCATATAGAATGCAATTCCAGTCAGAAGGCAACCAAGAACCAATCCTGTAATTAGATACACCCGTATATACACTTACTTATTTTTTCTTGAATAAAAGTAACCGCTTGCTGGACATCATATAATTAAAATTATATTTACACCATCAACCAAAACTCTTTGGTTCTTGCGCTTGATATGGATTTCTCTGAGTCTCTAAACATGGGTTCCCTTTCTAATTCAGAATTAACGTGTAAATTACCATCATCGTCATCTTCTACTCATGGTTTTGTTGTTGATTCTAAGAAAAAGAGGAAAGTTTTCAGATCTAGATGGTCGGGTGTAAAAAAGAAATATAATGAATTCACAACATTATGTGATGTTGATGCTGTTTTGGTATGTAATTTCGAAGGAACTGTCTACATATTACCAGGTTGTGAAGATAAATATCAGGAGATTTTGAAAAGGTATGATATGTATGATGATAATCAAAAGGGGAAAAGGAAAAGGGGGTTACATTCTTCTGATGCTGATGACGATGATGGTGTTTTGGTTATGACTAAGAAGATTAAGAATATGAGTATTTCAAAGGAAATATTTTGCCCTAGTTTTTCTATAATCCGCTAGTACATGATCTTGAGGAATCTAAAATAGAGAGGAACCAGAGATTGGAGAGTTTGATGTCTAAGAGAAGTTAAAAAACATCACTTTTTTTACTTCGATCAGATTTCCTCTCTTGACATGGGTTAGGGTTTACAGAGAAAAGGGAGAGGGTGGGAGGCGGACGAGAAGGAAAAAGATATTAGGTTTAGTGATTTTCTCTCTCTTCTATGCTTATATATGAAAAGTTAATCTTTCCCTCGAGTAACTGATCAAAGAGATTGACGGACATGATTTTTTGTTTGTGTGTTCCCTACGTGTATCTTAACTCAGTTATAGTGTAATAGAGCTGGACGATCATTACCTTCGGCACCAATTTAATTGGACCACTAAGATCTGATGGTTAGATTCTTTCCATGTGTCAAAAACAAAAAACATTGAATGGTTCTCACGGTTTTGATAATATGTGGTGCAGATTCGGTATCATACTGATCTCAAAAGGTTTTGGATGGTTCAGATTTGGTGTCATACGGATTGAGACAAATGAGTAAGCTAAATGTGTGTTTTTCTTTGTATTAAAAAGGAAAATTTGAACGGTGAATAAGCCACCTCATACGGATCATGAAGGTTTTGGATGGTCTAGATTTGATGTTGGATTATCATACGGATTGAGACAAATGTGTGAGTTAAACTATGATTTCATCAATCTCACTAAAATTCACTCAACTTTATATCGAACCGACTTGAATACACTTAATTTTTGATCGATCTTACTCAAATTATATCAAATTTTCATCAATTTCACTCGATTCCACTTTGATTTATTGAATTTTATTCAATCTCAATCAAACTTATTCATTTTGTTATCGATCTAACAAATCTAACGATATCAAACTATGATTTCATCAATCTCACTAAAATTCACTCAATTTTTTATCGAACCGACTTGAATACACTCAATTTTGATCGACCTTACTCAAATTATATCAATTTTTCATCAATTTCACTCGATTTCACTTTGATTTATTGAATTTTATTCAATCTCAATCAAAATTATTCATTTTGTTATCGATCTAACAAATCTAACTATATGAAACTATGATTTCATCAATCTCACTAAAATTCACTCAATTTTTTATCGAACCGACTAGAATACACTCAATTTTGATCGATCTTACTCAAATTATATCAATTTTTTATCAATTTCACTTTGATTTATTAATTTTATTTAATCTCAATCAAACTTATTCATTTGTTATCGATCCAACAAATCTAACGATATGAAACTATGATTTCATCAATCTCACTAAAAGTTCACTCAATTTTTTATCAAACCGACTTGAATACACTCAATTTTGATCAATCTTACTCAAATTACATCAATTTTTCATCACTTTCACTTTGATTTATTAAATTTTATTTAATCTCAATCAAACTTATTCATTTTGTTATCGATCTAACAAATCTAACGATATGAAACTATGATTTCATCAATCTCACTAAAATTCACTCAACTTTTTATCGAACCGACATGAATACACTCAATTTTGATCGATCTTACTCAAATTATATCAATTTTTCATCAATTTCACTCGATTTCACTTTAATTTATTGAATTTTATTCAATCTCAATCAAACTTATTCATTTTGTTATCGATCTAACGAATCTAACGATATGAAACTATGATTTCATCAATCTCACTAAAATTAACTCAATTTTTTATCGAACCGACTTGAATACACTCAATTTTGATCGATCTTACTCAAACTATATCAATTTTCATCAATTTCACTCGATTTCACTTGGATTTATTGAATTTTGTTCATTCTCAATCAAACTTATTCATTTTTTTATCGATCTAACAAATCTAAAGATATCAAACTATTATTTCATCAATCTCACTAAAATTCACTCAATTTTTTATCGAACTGACTTGAATACACTCAATTTTGATCAATTTTACTCAAATTATATCAATTTTTCATTAATTTCACTCGATTTCACTTTGATTTATTGAATTTTATTTAATCTCAATCAAACTTATTCATTTTGTTATCGATCTAACAAATCTAATGATATGAAACTATGATTTCATCAATCTCACTAAAATTCACTCAATTTTTTATCGAACCGACTTGAATACACTCAATTTTGATCGATCTTACTCAAACTATATCAATTTTCATCAATTTCACTTGATTTCACTTAGATTTATTGAATTTTGTTTATTCTCAATCAAACTTATTCATTTTTTTATCGATCTAACAAATCTAAAGATATCAAACTATGATTTCATCAATCTCACTAAAATTCACTCAATTTTTTATCGAACTGACTTGAATACACTCAATTTTGATCGATCTTACTCAAATTATATCAATTTTTCATCAATTTCACTCGATTTCACTTTGATTTATTGAATTTTATTCAATCTCAATCAAACTTATTCAATTTGTTATCGATCTAACAAATCTAACGATATCAAACTATGATATCATCAATCTCACTAAAATTCATTCAATTTTTTATCGAACCGACTTGAATACATTCAATTTTGATCGATCTTACTCAAACTATATCAATTTTCATCAATTTCACTCGATTTCACTTAGATTTATTGAATTTTGTTCATTCTCAATCAAACTTATTCATTTTTGTATCGATAACAATTCTAACGATATGAAACTATGATTTAATCAATCTCACTAAAATTCACTCAATTTTTTATCGAACCGACTTGAATACACATACATATTATGGTTTACAACCGTAACAATTGGAAAAGCTTCAAACACGGTAACCCAAACCCTCCTTAATTCGTATTTTCTTAAATCCAAAAATAAAAATTAGGTTTTACAACTGTCTTAAGCAATCTATTAATCTTAGTCACTGTTCTTCTCTTATCTATTATACTTGCATAATCTTATCTCACCTGCTTACTAATAATTATTACTTGGGTTACAATTTTATGTTGGGTGGCTTGTTGTACTGTTGGTGTGTTTATTCTTCCTTCATTGATATTATTTTTCTGTATAAAATCAATCTTCGTTGAAACCTTATACCTACCGGTATTGTTCATATTATGTATTTAATGACCTTTCCCACTAAGTTGAAATCTTTACCAGAGCTCTATCATCGATAACAATATCCAAATTAATTTATATATATATTATTTGGATTTTTTCACACTGAAGTTTGATAGTAAAATTGAATGCACTAATTCGTTTTAGCACAAAGAAAACCGCACATGTTTCTCACACACTCATCTCAATCCGTATGAGAATCCAAAATCAAATTTGTACCATCCAAAAAATCTCATGATCCGTATGACTAGAATTTTCAACCGTCCAAAAATTTTATTCAAAACCCTAAAAGATTTTTCTTCTTCATTTTCCTTTCCCTATTTCTCTCTCTATCCCGGGTTGTGCTCTCCTCTGCGCCGCTACCAATTCCTAAAGAAAATCACTAAACCTAATCACTCTGTCTCGGATTCACTCGAAATCAACTCTCTATTAACATAGATCCCACATATTAAATATCACAGCTTCTATCTTCTCTCAGTTTTGATTCGCGTGAAAAAACTATCTTCTGGGTGTTTAATCAAGTAAGTTTCTTCTATTTCTCATAAAAATAGATATGAGTACCCCTTTCTTCATAGTTTTTTACTTTGAATTTTATTTCTGAGTGAATCATAGCTGCAGTATGTTTCAATTAGGGATTTTCAATTTCTCTGTGGTTTGTAAAGTGGGTTTCCAGTATGTTTCAATTAGGGTTTTTTTGATTTCGATATGGATTTTGATTTAACAGGGGAAATTTAAGTTGGAATCTTCATGATCACTTCATTTCTTGGAAATTTAAGTTGGAATTGAAGTTGGAATCTTCAATTAGGGATTTTCAAAAGTTAAAATATTTTCCTAGAATTTTAATCTACTTGATTTGGGTTAGTGATTCTAAAACTAGGGTTCATCGCCTGCACCATCACCACCATCACCGCCGAATCCCACACTTTCCGCTCTCCACTTTTCCTCTTCTCTCTGTAGTTCAATTTCCAGAGAAAATTTGTCCAACATTCTTCTTCACTCAAAGTTCAGAAAACACAAACGAAAACATGATTTCCTCAGCAGATCTATAAAATCAACTCAAGGTTTGATCCACTATAACTAATCAATTATCTCTCTCTCTCTCTCTACATAAATATATATATATATATATAAACAATCTGAATTTCTTGATTTAAGATCCATAAAATTTTTTCTTGATTTAAATTTCAATTTCATTGTCATAATTGAATGAAATGTGATCTAACTAAACATGGTTTTTCTCTGTTTTTTGTTTATTTTTCAGTCTGTTGAACACTTTTTTGTATTAGCTAGACCAAATGTGATTGAATCTGAAGAACATATTTTTAAAATGGGTAAACATATCAAACACATCACCGATGAGTAAACATTTTTTTTTGTTTTTTTTTGCTTCTTCCTGTTATAGTATGGTTGAATAATGTGTTCTAAAAATTGGGTTTAGTCTCTATTCTCTTGTTTGTTCAGCAAAATGTTAAATTTTTACCTATAATGGTTACGTTTTCTTTGATAGCCATTATGAAACTTGGAGGAGCTATTACATGATCTAGTTATGCATATGTGAATAATGAGTCTTACAGAGTTACATGTGTTTGTGTTCAAGAGAAGGTTGTTCAGTATGGTGTATGGGAGGGTTCTTCCTGGAAGGAATTTACAAGGTAATTAAAAGTAGTTCAAGATGAAATATTTGCTAGGTTTACGATCAATTCTTCTTCTCCTCTTAGATTCAGATAAAAGGCAGCTCCTTTTTTAAGTGAAACTAATTTAGATTCAGATTCAGTACCATACAGTGTCTTTGATGGGTGAAGAAAATGCAATTGAAAAAAGTGAACGCAGAATGTTTCCATCAGCAGCAGCAGCCCATGGCTAGTCATCCCGTATGGAAAAGGAAGTACCTCCAGAAAACAATGTTTCTATAATATTATGTGTAATTTAGTTATGGATCAAACTTTTTTTGGTGAATGCTGAATTTTTTTTAATATGACCCCATAATATAAATGTCTTGGCTCCGTCCCTGTTCGTATCAGTGTATGTATAGAGTATGTTTATGTAAGTATATCATATTCATATCTTGGGACATGCTCCCATTCCATATGCTTTATGTTTTCACTTTTTCTTTCTAGGTTTACTTGTGATGTGGTTCCTCTCAGTTCAATTATGTCCTTGTACTGATATGCATCATTGTTTATACAGGTGAGTGAAAAAGCTGGTGGAATACAAATAGACTTGTTGTGACATGTCTTAGAAGTGGTCTTAATCGAGCATTTCGTGTCTTACAAAAACCATAACGTGTTCCAATTGGAGTTTTGAGGGCTTCTTCATCAGGAAGGTCTTGCGGATGATTTTATGTAATATTGGACAGGTGAGTTCCATAGAGCAATCAACATATGAAATGTTTTTTTATTAGTTATTTGCTTATAACTGCATAGATTTTTAGATTGAGTATGCATGATTTAACTTCAAGTATTTATGTTTCTGTAATGGTTCATGTTCTTTTTGTATTGGATTGCTTACTTTAATACACTCCGATTTGGTCGGAGTATTTTTAATAAGAGGTCATCCTTATAAGATGGACTGGATACCATATCCTTTGCCATACATTTCTGGTGGATACATTTGCTGCTGGCGATTGTTGTAAGTCTTTTTCCCCTTTAAAATGCTATCATAGTCCTTGAATTGGGAAAAAATTTGCATTGCACTTTATTGGTACGAGCACCCTCAATCACTTTATTGTATTTGCTTAATTGTTTACTAATTTTTTCCTCAATCATTTAAGTCTATCTGTTTGTATTTTCTTAATTATTTACTAATTTTTTCTTTTTTCTTAATTGTCACAGCTAAAATCCCAAAACAACTTCACAGACTGATAATTCAACATGAGGTATCTCCTGATGTCCTGCTTGGTGACTTTGATTGTCCAACTTCACAGTCTGATAGTGAACTCGAGAAATCTCAGGAGATCGTTTGCGGTGACTTTGACCATTCCAATTCAAGAGATAAATTGGAGACTACACAAGTAGTTACGGACAAGGAGGAAATGCATATACCCAGCAACACAGAGTTTTCTTGTCGTCTTGTTTGCCCGAAATAGAGCATTTCTTTACATTCAGATGCATAAATATTTAAGCTTGGACCTGTAACATAACATGTAATTATGAACTACCTCAATGTACATATATCTTTAAAATCTAAAATTGGAATAAAAAAGTAAAAACATAACATTTCTTGAACTATTTATGATAATCTCTTTTTTGAGTAATGTTTAGTACAAAAATCTATGTGCAAACTGTTGTAATTCTTGAAAAATATTGAACAAATAGCTTTTTGGATGTTGGAATAGTTAATTTCTAAGAGAAGGCAAGGATATGACAAAATTTGGTTTTAATATTGAAATTGTTGAACTGAGTGTTAAAAGTTTTAAATTTTCACTGGAATGATATGGGTTGTGAGATTTGTAAAAATATTTGGTTATAATTATAGTTAATTTAATCGACTCATGTTAAAAAAAAAATCAATTTGTGCATCCAAACATTTGCTCATAGTGAATGAAAACAATGATTTGAACAAGTTTTCATGTTTCTATTAAACAAATCCTAATAAGATTGTAGATTAATACTAATTAAGTTCTCAAATGTACTTTAAAAACTGATTTCTTTTGAAATGATGGTAGCGGCTTAAACTTGGTTGCTGGGAGAGATTTTACCAAGTAATTCATTTTTTAACATGTGGTGGTGGCTTAAACTTAGTTGTTGAGAGAGGTTTGAGCAACCAATTCATTTTCTGTTGCTACGAGTCTGTGCCTCAAATTGAATAGCTGCATGATCACTTTTTTAGATGCTACAAGTTACTTGCAAAAGGGATCTAGCAATTAAACATATTTGGTCGTGGCTCAAACTTAGTTGCTGAGAGAGGTTTGAGCAACCAATTCATTTTCTGTTGCTACGAATCGGTGCCTCAAATTGAATAGCTGCATGATCACTTTTTTAGATGCTACAAGTTACTTGCAAAACGGATCTAGTAATTAAACATATTTGGTTATGGCTCAAACTTAGTTGCTGAGAGAGGTTTGAGCAACCAATTTATTTTGTTGTTGTTACGAGTCGGTGCCTCAAACTGAATAGCTACATGATCAACATTTAGCTGTTATAAATTACTTGAAAAACGGATCTAGCAATTAAACATATTTGGTTGTGGCTCAAACTTAGTTGCTGAGAGAGGTTTGACCAACCAATTTATTTTGTTGTTGCTACGAGTTGGTGCCTCAAAGTAAATAGCTACATGATCACTATTTTAGTTGCTATAAATTACTTGTACAATGGATCTAGCGATTAAGTATATTTTTTCGTTGCTAAATAATAGTGGAGACATGTTTATTGCCGCCAAAATTTCTTGCAGTTGCAATTTTAGACGCTTAAACTGTTTAAGCGACTAAATTTCTGAGCTCTTGCTAAGATT
>JAJJMC010005141.1:3424000-3464412 GCA_023531435.1 Papaver californicum
AAGCCGAATTCTTTAAACCTTATCTAAGACCATACCTGAGTGTTATTAGCAATGGGTTCCTCAACCATGCATTCATCTTCGGGATTTGGCTCATAAAAATCATCATTTTGAGATTCAACTTGAGTTTGTGTTTGAGTTTGGGAAAAATCATTCTCATAATCCAAAAAATCAGCCATATCAGGATCTCCATCGTAGTTGACGTGTATTTTCTGAGCTTTATATGATGAAGATTCGCCCTCCTCATTCCAATCATGCATTTTCATCTAAAACCCTAGCTTTTTCTTCACTTCTTCTACTTCTCTTGAAAAAAGTTTTTCCCAAAATTAACTTTTCTCTCACTAGTTATAACTTAAAACCAATGATTAAATTAACTAATAATCATTATAATTAACCACTAATAGTTAATTATAAACCTAATCATTATATATTAAATACTAATGATGAATATTAACACTTAGCATAAGGGTAATGTACGTATTATCAAAAATGGGTGGATATGGGGCTTTAAGAATTACTCCTAGTGATCCTATTTTTTCTGTATATGGTATGTCCATTGAAAATCTTATATGCCAAAAAAAAAGGATTCTTTTTGTTCTCGTCTTATCTGTTGTGACTCATGTTATACATTACACGCGACTCAGATCCACAGCTTAGATAACATCCCAACTTTCAAGAACACGTACACTTTATATCATATTGCAAAGTCTAGTGAACAGTGGTTCAAATGTTTTATTTTTTTTTAAAGATAAAGAAGCATTCACGAGGAAAATATTTTGGTGGCGCTGCTTAAGTTTTCTTGATCTAGTTGTATCACAATTCAACCACTTAACATATGATTGGTTGTGATAGTACTTGCAAAAACATTTGTGAAATAAAAAACTTACCAAAATTAATCAGATTGATTAAATGTCGTTTAGATCTCAAAATAATTGAGTTATAATTCTGCTAGATAAAAAACGCTCGAACAACACATGAGCAAAATATTTTTTCATTTATTGGTCATATTAGGGGGAAGAATATACAAACAATGACCAACTTATCAGTGAAGAGAAGCAAAACCATCCAAGGGAGGTCTAAACTCTAAAGTGTTCTTGTTTCACTAACCATGATTATGTAAGAAGAAATATCGGGAATTAAGTGTTTAGCCTTCTCCTTACCCTCTCTTACTCTAATGGCCTTAGGTTTGATATTCACTGAAAACAAATTTAACCCATTTTTATAAAATGATCCTTAAAAGAGAAAAAGGGTCATAAATAAAAATATTTAATAATATCATCAAATAAATGATTTTAACGATAAAAATATTATTATATGTAAAAATAATAAAATGGTGATACAAACTTTATTCTTCAAGCGTATAATTGTCAAACCAATATAAATATAACATATCTCATAAATCATACGTAATAATTTGATAAATTTTATATATTTAGAAAACTTTTTGAAAGACCTATACAACGAGCATAAATACGAGTATCAATTTTTCTCTTTTTAGATCGCTTTATTCTCTAAATAATTTTCCTATCATCACAGAGTTTTTTTAGAGTACAACTATTATCCACAGTTTCGTTTAGAATACATCTATTACTCACAGTGTTTTTTAGAGTGTAATTATTATCCCCAGAGTTAATTAACCTTCCATAATTATTTATTGTTAGTATGTATATCATTATAGAAGCTGAAAAACTCTCCTTTGATTTTTAAAATGCTATATACGGGGTTTTAAAGATAATTAGTAATATTTGTACACCATAAACGACCATATAAAAATTGTACATAATGATTGCACATAAAAATATTAGCGTGGATAATACATACACTAATAAATGGTCTTGAGAGAGGATAAACGGTTATTTATTTACTTTCGATAAAGAAATGATATATATTAAAGGGGAAAAAAAATTGTACAAAAGAACAGACCATCAAACATCAGTCATTGTTACAAAAAATGAAATTATAGAACAACAATGTCCCCCAACTTGAAGGGCACCTGATTAATGGTGAAGCCATTGAAAATATACTCTGAAGAACTCCAAAGGCATATATCTTGCTTAACTGCAATCAACAAATCCTCCTTCGTTTTCGCTTCGCCCCCATGGTTTCTTGCATTCCAATCTTTCCAAACTTTCCATGTCACGTCATAGAAAGTCAGGTACCATATCAATTTCCGCCTCCCTCTCAGGTTTAAGTTCCACCCCTTCGGTGAAGAGTTGAAATCAAATGGCATGACCCATTTAATATGCATAGATGAACGGAAATAATCCCATATCTCTCTAGTGTTTTTGCAATGAATGAAAAGGTGTTCCATAGTCTCTACTTACTTATTATAGCACAAACACAAACTCGATTGCAACACAACGCCTCTTTGCTGTAGCATGTATCTTGTAGGAACAAACTTATGGAGTGAAGCACAAACTAAAAACATCACCTTTGGTGGAACAAAGTTACTTTCCAGGCATCCATGAAAGTCGCAGTCATCTTCAGTATCCATCAGATTCTTCTCGTTGAATTCTCCCTCTATTCTGTCATTCTCCGCAGGCACCAGAACTACATATCTGAGATCGTGCTTCAATTCCAATAAGTCAATTCTCTCAGCTGGATTTAGATCTCTAGCAAAGTTAAAGACCCAGTTGTCATTCTTCATCTCAACCACCACTGCCATTTTCTGCAAATTTAATTTTAAAAGCCTTCAATATTTCTCCTTTAACGCTCTCTTTTCAAGCCACCGGTCAAACAAGAATCTTGGATTCATGTCGTCCATTACATGTAAATTGCCATAAACTGCTGCCAACAGGTTAATTGTTTGGAGAGGCACTAGGCGGTTGGGATTTTATGGGAAGTTATTTTAGTCTTATTACAATTAGGGTTGCTTCTGAAATGGTCCAGGGTCATGGAATAATTTATATATTTATTTCTATGATCCTAGAGCCATGGGAACAAGATCTACAATTTTATAGGAGGTTATTTTTGTCTTTGTTATAATTAGGATTATTTTAAAAATAGGTTTGGATTATGAGGATAATTTATATATTTATTTCTATAACCCTGGAGCTGAGAGAGTAATACCCATAATTTCTAGGGTCATAAGAATAGTTAATTCAAATATTTGACTACAAGGGCCGAAGAAAAAATCGAAGTACTCCACCACCTGACTAACTTGATTAGCAATCCTTGATTTTGTTTTAAAGATACAAGCGTTGTGTTTTTCCGGCACATCCCAATGGGATATTTGCAGGTAGCATGATCCAGATCTGATCTGAAATGCCAATATTTTAAAAACAAGGTGATTATATCTGGAGGGGAGGCACTGTAAACGTCCCAATCAAGCTCTTTGATAAAACAGTTCCAAATATTCAACAACGTGCCCAAATTAAAAATCCGCATTGCTATATCATTTCAGTTAAGCGGAAATAGCATTCTATCATGTCCACTACCACACCCTAATTGGTAAATATACCATTTTAGAGTTTTTACACTACCCATCGTGGATGCTCTAAAATGTGCTTGTCAAAAACTTTTGGGTAATGGACTGATAAGGAAATGACCGGTGAATTGTCATTGTTGGATAGTCAATCGCAATCTAAAATTATTTTGTGTTTTACCGTCGTCACCCATTAATGACGATGGTGAAACATGCCGGCCTGACAACGACTTGACTTCATTGCTCCAAGTCAGTGATCACATTATTGGTTGGCTTATGTCCTTAGTATCAAATTACTACATGTTATTTGTTTTAGGGTAAATCCGTAAAGGGGAGACCAATCCTAGTCACAGTAAGGATTACACCTTTCTTCCTTGGATCAGAGAGAGAAAAAAGATCTCTTCTTTGTACTATCTTTTTTTCCTTTTATAGACTTTCCTTCTTTACCTCCATCTGACACAAGTCTCTCTTCAACCCCTTAGTATTACCAAAGTTCCATCCTTTTAATCTTATCCCTGATTTCTCCTCTTATTCCCTCCTTATCCTCATATTTCCATGGATATGCTCCTAAGCACTTGGGCTTAGTCCCGAGTTCCCAAGGTATTCGTGTGTTCAGGCCCATCTCGTAGAAATGGCTCCCCTTATCAATGGGTAGTCATTTTTCAGGAATCAACATTAGCCCCCTGACTGTTGGGCTAACCATTGGATATCCCAAGTCAACCTACACTTCTTTAAGGCAATTCTCCCGTCTAACTCCTTAACACACATCCTCCAAGCTCATGTATTGGTTGGCTTGTGACGTGTCCCACTATCTCCACAATTACCCTCTTCTGAGTGACCGTCTTATCCCTTTTGTCAAGGAAAAATCTTCACTATATATGCACACAACCCCCTCTTTACCACTTCATTTCCTTTTTTACTGCGTATCTTCTTCCTGTTATTTCTGATGTTAGACGATTCCCCTTAGACGCTTCTCAGCGGAGGAATATGAAGAGACAGAAAGGACAGTGTATCAAGTGAAATCCGAGTCTAGTGGTCAGTTTGATGGCGGGTCTCTTCCTTCGCTGGCTGATGGTCAATTATACTCTATCCCCAAAATCCTTGGCAGCGGAGATCTATTTCAAGTTATGCAGCCCCCGGTTTTTGCGATGGCAAGCGGATTCCACCTACAGATGACCATCTTGATTCTCGTCTAACCCACCCAGCTTTACTACCTTTCTTCGCGTCTCCTAAGTAGCTTATGCATCCGAAGGAAGGCGACTTCCTTCTTCACGCTTTCAACAAAATTCCGCGCATGGCCATTCAACGAGGGGATTATCACATTTTGAATGTGGATTCGCGTTCCTCAGCAGAAACTTCTCCTCTCTGGGAGTCTTGGGTCACATATATCTGTTCCAACCCCGATCATTCATCTATGCTTCGCTCGTTGGGGATAGACGATACAATAGATGCATCTCTTTATCGTGTGGTAGTCAAATATAAAAGAGACATGGTTAGACTCTATTCACGTTGGATATCTCGGGTTCATACTTTCTTTTTCGCTTGAGGTGAAGCGGCTCCGGTATTGGTGGACGTCGTGACCTTAATGGGATTGTCGATTCGTGAATCTTATCTATATCACGAAGCGGCCATCTTCAAGGCTATGGATGAATCATACATGGCTCTATGTGCTTACTTGATTGGCTATAAGGGTAAATCTCGTGAAGCCCAACTAGAGAGGAAGGTGGGCTTCCCAGTAAAGGGTGCTCACCCTGTAGAGGAGAACGTCGTTGGGTCGGGGAAGTCGGATAAGGGGAAGTCTAAGGTCATACTTGCATCGACAAAGGAAGAGAAGGCTATAACTCGTCCTATCGATGGGAAAATGATAGCTAATGCTATAAAGAGTTCTGTTGTTTCCACACCGCGCCGAGCTGTCCGAGGTGGAACCCTTCCTGGTCTTGATATCAAATTCAACAAGCGTGTCTCCTTCCCTTATTGGTGAGGTACTGGGCTCCAAATCCTGCAGACGGGGAGGTCGACTCCCCTTTCCAAAAGGAAAAGAATACTCGCGCTGAACTAGCGGCGTTTCTTCTTTATTGGATTTATCATGATGTTTTCGAGCACATCCCTCGTGACACCATCAAAAATGAGTTTGTGCCGATGGCAGTGCTGATGTCATGGGATATATCATTTCCTTTGACGCCTATGTTCTTAGGTGGTTTGTATTGTCAATTGGATCTCCGCTGCAAAGACATTCACAGGATGGACGCTCGTCACGTTGTTGAAACCTTTTTCACGATAAACTTTCTTCAAGACTGGGCATGAGAGTATTTCCCTAAGTATGCTCCTTCGGTTAACAATTTATTCATTCATCATGGGGAAAAGGTCGAGAGAGGATACGACACCTTCGATATAGTTTCGACTTGCTACTATTATCCTCGCATGGCTTTGTAGTGCGGGAAGGGGAGATCTTCCAAGAACACTCTTAAGAAGTATATGGATGTGGCCCGCGAATTCAGGCCTTTTCCTTATCATGACGGCCGTTCTGGTTCTCTCCCCTACGATTTTACCACTGAGGTTGAGGACGTGACTCTGAATTCTGAGCAACTTTTGACAAGCGACGACTTTGATTCTGTTATGGATATACTGCCTGGTTATCTCCCTAGTTTTTGCTTGGGTAGATTCGTGGCAATATCCTACAATTCTGATCGTGTGGATCGACATCTGTGGTTCGACCAAGGAGTCATATCCCCTTATCCGGATTCGTATTCTACCATAGAGACTGACAACAGAGCTAGTTTCGACCGCTTTGTGTTTAAAGGAGAGACGTGTTTGGCAGATCGATCAGTTCACTTCTTTTTCCTTCAGCCTTCTCTGATGCTGGAGCTTTTTGATTTTCCCAATTGGTATTCGTTCCATACAGAATTTCGTAAGAAAGCTCTAAATTTTCTTCTACGTGACCCAGTTTGTCCGCCTGTATTATTCCCATATGATCTTAGGTTGATGCATGTGTCGGGCCGTATCAAGTTAAATGAGTTAGTAGCTACTGAGAAAGGTCTTTCATCTGGATTAAAGGGTCGCCCCTTGGTTCCCTTGACCACTAGTTGGACTTCTCCGGCTGATCATGAATCGTTGAATAAAGAAGTCAAGAAAGGACATATGTTCCCTCCTCCACCAAGGAAAAATCCGGACAAGGTCCAAACTCCTCAACCGGATTCGGGCTCTTTTAATCAGGTATGTTTTGTGTCTTGGAGCCTTTTCTTCCTCACCTCTCTCTTTTTTCTCGTTCTCTCCCTTTTTTTTTCTAACTGCATATCATCAGGATGGTATCCTTGTTGAAACTGTTGGATACAAACCCTGCTCCTTTATGGTGGAAGAATATCTTAACATTCTTGAACATGAGTGGTTGCCTCGTCGTACGGCTAAAAAAGCTAAGCTTGACGCGGTAATTCTACTAACTCCGCGTATTCGCAAGTCAGTTTCGGCTGATGTTTCTCTTATATCTCCTATACATGCCAAAACCCGGGTTATCATAAGTCCATTTTCTTCTTCTTTTGTGGATCGTACATATAGTCTGGGTGTTGATTTGACCAGGGGCGGTGGTGTCGTCTCTTCATATTTACATATTGTTTCCATTAATCCCCTAGTGACCACCACTACCCGTTCTTATAATCAGCCTCAGGAGATGCCTACTAGCTTACTTAGTTCATGTAGTCGTGGCGGTTCGTCTTATTCTCATCCTGGTGCACCTCAGGACCATGTGTGTTCTGACGAGAATCCTTCTCCCTCTGGTAATTGTTGTCTCTTTGCTTCCCATGTGTCACTTTCTTTATTTCGTGTTTGTTCTTTTTGATCTGGTGATAAGACATATATTTTTTTTTCTATTTATACGTTCGTTCTACTTCCTTATTTTATGTTTGTTTTGTATTTTGTATTTGTTTATTTTTTTATTTTTTATAGGTTTTGTTGGTGGTTCGATGTCGTCTTCGGGTTCCTATCGTCCTCCTTCCAATCTTCACGAGCCTTCTCTCGCTCGTAAATCGTCATCTAATCCCCAACTTTCTGAGGTTAGTTTTATTCATTCATTATCTTTTTTTTTTGAGAACTTTTTTTTCATACTATGAATAAGCAAGGTAGCAATTTCGATTTTAAAAAGGATTTCCTCTAATGTCACGAGGGGTGTTAAACGCGCGCGGCTTGTAGGAATTGATTTCGTCCAGGCTACTCAAGAGGAAGTGGATGAAGCCGTCATGTTAGCTACACCAGAAAATACCATATTTTGCTTTCCTACAATCGTGAGTGCAGACGAGGCCAGGGAGACTGAGAACTATAGACTAGTGCACGGATTTTGGTTCCCTTCCAACTTAGCCGCCACTTACACGATGATTGTTTAGCGAAGCGGCCACTTGGTGAACGAAGGTATGATTAAGGATATGAAGACTTTCTTCTTTATGAATAAAGGTTTGCTTGAGGCCACATAAGGGCTTTCCTGAGTTCGTGATGCTTCTCATAACGCTGATCGTTTGAAGGAGTGGAAGTTTCCATTCTTACTTCCATAGATCTCAAGTTCCCCGTAGCGTGACTAGATAAATTGTCGAATACGGTTAAGAGCAAATTTGATCCGCGTCCGAATCTCCCGGGTCAAATCGCTGAACTATAGCAACGTCTAGAGGGCATGACCAAATCGTCTCAGGAGAAGAGGACTACTATGAATAAACTTCTTGCCAATGTCTCGACAACTACTGAGGAGGCTTGTAAAGCTGATATTGCCGCATCTCAGTTGCGCGTGGAGCTTGAGGAGAAAATGAGATTTGGCTGCTTTTGAAGGGGTTTAATTTATTCACGTGTGTTGAGTGTTTATAACGTGTTTGCATTCCTTTTTAACTTGCTTGACTTTGCTTCTTCCTCTCTTTTTTTTTTTTGGAAAACTTGCTTGGGATCTGATAACTCTTACCGTGCTCTAATTATCTTAAGTGGTTGTTTTCTATCGTTCATTTATGACATTTATTCTAGTTATATGTTTATTTATTAGTGGCACTTGAATTCCAGGTATTTTATTATGGTGGTGGTTGTTTGTTTATAAATAGTACTTGTATTGTTTCTATTTTGTTACTTTCTTTCTTGATGGCTTACTCTGCGGCAGCTGCTCTCATTCATAACTTGGAACAAAACCTACACTGTTTGATCAAAGATAGAATTGATGTTGAAGCGCAGTGGGAAGCCGCGTACGTCGCTCGCAATGAGGTGGCTGATCAATGGTATAAGGATGGTCTTATCCATCAGGCGTTCATTATTCGAGATTTGGCCGTTGGTGCTTATAAGGCGGCACTAAGTGTATATGGCTTGACTAATGATCAGTTGAATATTGTTGAGCGCGTTCTCATGGAGGCTAATGAGACGCGTTGGCGACTTGATCAAGATACGTTACTCCGAGTTTTCCGTGTTACTGGGATGTAGTGGTTGTAGTTTTTTCTTGTACCGCAGCTACTATAGTTACAGTTTATTTCGTGATTATCTTGTAATTAAATATTACGTCCACCTTTTTGGACACGTGGTTATATCTGTCTTGGATTCTTATTTTAAGTTCTTTTTTTTATCTTGTTCTCTTGTATGTTTAGAAAGCAATCTCTTCTTTGTCTTATTTTCTCTTTGTTTGGAAGGACGCTTTCACTCCTCCTTTCTTTCTTTGTTTTTCCTCTTTTCTTTTTCTTTTTTTTTCTTTTAGAAGGCGGAATGGCACACGAGCTGCGAGGGTATACTCTGAGTCTGGTGTCTGTAGATGCTACTGTTGTGACCTCTGATGCGTATAGTGAGCTCGAGCGACTCTTGGTGGTAAAGGACGAGGTTTGGATACTGATGAATCACAGATTGGCTCATCGAGATGCTATGGATGTCGCTTGGGAGGACTAATATGAGATAAAGGAATTTTCCCATAAAGCTCGTGCTGAGGATCGTATTATGAATAATATCAATCGGTTGCTCGAAGAAGCTCATGTTAGGCATCACGCTGCTGATTCACAATATAAAGAGGTCGTACTCATGATAAAGGATTTAGATCGAGAGATAAAGGTTTTTCGCGCGATGTTGGTGAATTTGTATGATTAGTTTATGTTATGTGTTTTATGATAGTAATTTTTGTTTGTTTGGTCGTACTTTGTATTGGATTTGCCTAGGAATTTGGAACTCCCGAAGGTATTTATTTTTGTAACCATCTTTGTTGTCCACGTGGCAATAAAACTTCATTTCTTTTTCTATTTAAGCCTTCACTATTGACTTTTATTTTCACTTTTTCCTCTCTACATACTTCCCCATCCCTTTCTTTTCGCTTGCTCTCTCTTTCCTTTTTTTTTTAAAAATGTCTCATCGCCTTCATGGGTATACCTTGACTATGGATGTCGTGTTATCCCTCGTGACACCTCTTGACAAGCGGGATGAATTGGCACGACTTCTGGTGTTAAAAGACGAGGTGGGTATGCTGATGACTCATAGACTGAGCCACCGCGCTGCAATGCAGGCTGCTTTTAGGGAACAACATGAAACTCTTGAGATTACTCGGAATGCCAATGCCCCTGATCGGGTCCTTCGTGACATTCAACGTTTTCACAATGAAGCCGTCACTCGGTGTTACTTGGCCAATCAGCTGTATGATGAAGCGGTTCTTATGATGAGGGATTTGGACCGAGAGATAGAGACTTTTCGTGTGGTGATTGCTAGTCATGACGACTGATCCTATGATTTTGTTGATGTCCCTCAGAATGTTCTTAATGCTTTATTAAGTATAGTATTAATGTTCATTAAGTGTCATATTTAATGTTTTTGGTTGTACTCTCCTTTTGTGCTTATTATATAGTTCTTTCCTTATTTGGTTAATTTTATTTTTGATTTTCTGTTGTTTTTCTGGTCCCCATTTTTTTTCTTCTCTTTTTTTTTGAATATATGGCACGGGTTTGTTTGATGTTAGAGATTACCCATTTGACTTAAATGTTCAACACGTTAAACGTTGTATTTGATCATCTTGATAGTGAAAATGGTATCTCCTATTCACGTTTTAGGGATACAGATCGTCTTTTACAAGAGGCATGTCATGAGAGTCCATTACTCCCCCCTCTATTTATAGAACAACATCGTTACTATCGTGAACGTCGTCTTGCAACTTATTTTCAATGTCTAGATGTGTTTCGATCAACGAAAGTGATAGAGCTCTACCTTGAGAGTGACGGCGTGTTTTCGAGGAGTAGCCTATGCTGGCCTGTTATCTTTTCTTACTATTCTCTTTGTATATAGTTGTCGGTTTAGAGAAGTATTAATTTCCCTTAGGTTATGAATAATGTTGTTCATTAAATTTTTTATATAATGGGAGCATGCGTCATATCTTTTTAGTTGTATTTTTTATATGTTGTTTTCTCTGTTTCTCTTCCCCCTCTCCTTTTCTTTCGAATTTGGCCGAGTATGACTAAAACTTGGCCAGTCGGGGATGTTCGAGTAGTTTTGTCCGACTTGGAGATGGAGATACATAATCTTAAACGGGATGTTCTCGAGGCAAGCTTGAGTGGGTACATTCTTATTGTGGACGCACTTACAGCTGTTTTTGTCGTTAGTCAATCATTCTATTTGCTTAGTATGGATCTATATGCTGACGGTTTAGGTTCTAAAGATTGTGATTATGCGTGGCTTCTTGAATCATTCGTTAATTCTCGGTAGAAGATGGAATATGATGAACGAAAATTGGCTGAAGTTATTGGGCATCTGAGTTAAACGCGTGTTTTTCTTTTTGCTTTCTATGCTCGGCATAAAATTGTATAAATGTCTATTGTGTGTATATGTTTAGTTACTCATTAATATATCGTGGCTTGTATTTTGCCAAAATATGTTGTACTGTTTTCTTTTGACTAGAATGTGTTATTCTTAACTTCATTTGTGCATATTGAATTCTTAGAGTCTCCTCTCTTATACGACTCGTAGGTATTATTAGTCAGGAATGCGTTGCCTTCTGCTACTCTTGTGACCAGTTATGTTCAGTTGATTGGTCGGAAAGGGGTGTTTTGCATCCTGTTGCTCTTGTGCCTTTTATATTTAGTGGAGTGGTCGAACATGGGCGCTTTCCCCTCTGTTTCTTTAGTGACCATTTGTATTCAATTAAGTGGTCGGACAGGGCACTTTTACCTCTGCCTTTCTTGTGAAAATTTGTGTTTAATTAAATGGTCGAACAGGGGCGTTTTGTCCTCTGCCGCTCTTGTGACCATTTTGTGTTTAGTCAAGTGGTCGAACAGGGCGCTTTTCCCTATGCCGCTCTTATAACTATTTATGTTAGGTGGTCGAACATGTGCGCTTTGCGCTCTGCCGCTCTTATGACCGTTGTGTTTAATTAAGTAGTCGAACAGGGGTGTTTTGCCCTCTACCGCTCTTGTTAATGTTGTGTTTAATCAAGTGGTCGAACAAGGGCACTTTTTCCACTGCCGCTCTTGTGACCATTGTGTTCAATTAAGTGGTCGAACATGGGCGCTTTTCTCTCTGCCGCTCTTGCGAACTTTGTGTTTAATCAAGTGGTCTAACATGAGCGATTTTCCCACTGCCGTTCTTGTGACCATATGTTTAATTAAATGGTTTAACAGGGGCACTTTTCCCTCTACCGCTCTTGTGACCACTGTGTTTAATCGAGTAGTCGAACATGGATGTTTTTCCCTTTGCCGCTCTTGTGACCATTGTGTTTAATCTAGCGGTCGAACAGGGGCGATTTCCCTATGCCACTCTTGTGACCATTTTAATTAAATGGTCGAACAGGGGTGCTCTGCCCTCTTCCCCCTTTGTGACCACATCATTTAGTTTTTAGAAATAATGAATTAAACAAAAAAAATTTTTTTATTAAAGTCAAAAGTATTTTTCCATAGTATCGTTCATACATGGAATTTTTTTAATCACTTTCCATTGATATGGGTCTTGATCTTGGATCCGTCCATTCTCTTTAGGTGATGATATCCACTCTCCGCAGTCTTTCAGATTATGAAGGGTCCTTCCCAGTTAACTGCAAACTTCCCGGCACTCGCGTTCCGATGTACATCCGATGCAATTTTGAGTTCTAAGTCGTCGATTTTGAAGATTCTTTCTCTGACCTTTTGGTTGTGGTGGTTGGCTACGCGTTTCCTATATGCGTCGGTAAATCATTCGACGCGAGTTCTCCTTTCTTCTATGATATCTAGGTGGGCAAAGTCGCTAACCTCGTCTGGCATGGTATGGCTTTCCATGGCGACTCTTTCCAAGAGGACAGTGATCTCTACTGGTAGGATGACATCTTCTCTATAAACCAAGGAGTAAGGTGATACTCCTGTCGAAATGCGCTTAGAAATACGATAATCCCATAATGCTAGCGGCAACTGCTCATGCCATTCCCTGTGGTGATCGTGTATATTCCTTCTCAAGATCCTTGGAAATATTTTTTTAGTAGCTTCCTCTTGATCGTTCCCTTGGGGATAGTATGGAGTGGACGTCTGCAATCAGGTATTGTATTGATCAAGTAGGTTGTAGACGTCCTCATTGATGAATGACTTGGCATTATAAGCTCTGATGATCATCGTCGTACCAAACCTGCATATTATGTATTGCTTGATAAATGCGACGATGGTCTCTCCTGCGTAGTCTTTCATAGGAATCACATCTATCCACTTTGAGCTATATTCAGTCGCGGTGATGATATTTGTGCCACTTGGAATAATTTGGCTATATTGGTCAGATCAAATCCAGACCCCAACTGTGAACGGCTAGGGCGTGACAATGCTGTGTAATTGGGTGTGGGGAGCATGAATCAGGGGTTCGTGAGTCTGAAAACTCACATATTTTTTTACATGCATCGCCGTGTCGTCTCCATGGTTGGCCAGTAAAATCCCCTTTCATATATTTGCAAAAATAGCTTGTACATTCATTGGTGTTCCGCGTCATGCGACTTGGTCGTGACTTTTATTGCCTCTTCGTTCGACAGACATCTCATAATCGCGCTGTTGTAACTACTTCTATACAGAATTCCTTCATTCAAAAAAATCTACTCGACTTCTTATGTACCTTGAGTGACTCCCGTTTGCATTTGGGTAGCTTTCCATGTTGGATGTAGTCTATATACGGTTGCCTCCAATCGACCTCTTCTACCACGCATACTTCTTCCGGATGTGGAGGAGCTTGACAGTCCCTGCAACTGTCTTGGATAGCTGCTTCTTGGGCCGCCATGCTTGGCCAATACACCCCTAGTCTTTGTAGTCATCGATGTAGTTGATAACTACCCGTTTGTCCGCATGACTCTTTGTGCATCTTTTTTATTGTTTCCTCCGCTTTCTTATTTCTTAGACAATGCGCCAACGATCCCCCGGGTGATCTATGATAGAGCTCGCACCAGACCATTAGGAATTTTTTTAATACTTTAATCGGGACGGCTTGTTCCTCATCGTTCTTTGCTAGCTCCTCGAGATATATCTTTCGCCAATCATCTGCATCTTCGAAAGTTAAGTCTTCTCTCCAAGTGCTCGAAAAATATCTTTGTTTTATCGCTACGGTCCCTTCTTCTTCATTGTTTGGTTGGATTTTTTTTCCGCCAGTGTGGCTAATGCATCAACATGCCTGTTGGAGCTTCTCGCTGTGTGTTCTACCATGGTTGATCCTACTTCACCTATTAGACTCTGTGTTCCCACCCTGTATGGCGCTAAGTGCGCTTCTTTTACTTGGAACTCACCGTCTACTTGGTTGACGACTAACTTAGAATCTTCTCTAACTTCTTACTTTCCGAGGCCAAGTTCCTTAGCCATCCTCAACCCTAGTATCAATGCTTCATACTCATCTACATTGTTACTGTAATGGAAGTCCATCTTGAAAGCGTAAGATAAGTATTCTCTTATAAAGGTTTCGAACACGATGCCCTCTCCTTCAAATTTCTCGTATGAAGACCGTCAAACGACATGATCCAAGTCTCCTCTCCCTCTTCTTCTGCCACTTCCCCTAGCACATCATCTTGGGTAGGTGTATCATCGTTTCCTGGGAAAATGACTAGAAGATCATCAATTGCTTCACTGCAAACACCTTTGGTTTTTGATATTTGAGTTTAAACTCGGATAACTGTATAAGCCATCTCGCGGTCCCGTTAGGACTGGTTTCGTTGCGAGGTATGTGAATTGGTTGGCTGCAGCGACGACGATGGTTTCATGCACCAAGAGATATGGTCTTAGCTTTTGTGCTGTGTATATTAAAGCTAGGCACGCTTGTTCGACATTTGGGTAACACAGTTCACCGTTCTTTAGAACTCGACTAATATAGCAGATGGGTGATAAGTTGTTGTTCCCTCCAGGTTTGTGAAGGCGGTATAAAGGTAGAAGGGTTCTCCCTTGAGAGGAGGCCGGAGTACCTGGGGACTGACCAAACACTGTTGAAGTTGGTGGAACGCACTTTGCGTATTTCTCCTTATTCAAAATTTGTGTTTTATTTAACATTGGGAGAAATGCATTCAGAAGTTGAGCGAGACCTATGATAAAACGTCGCACTTACGAAATGATCGCTTTTACCTTGTCTGGGTCGACCTGTATCCCTTCACCCGTCACCATGAAGCCAAAAAACTTGCCTGAAGTTACACCGAAGGTGCACTTTAGCGGATTCATCTTCAACTTGAATCTGTGACATCGATCGAATGCCCGTCTCAAGTGTTCGACATGATCTTCCCTTGTTTTTTATTTAACTACGATGTTGTCCACATACACCTTGACGATTTGATAGAGGAGGTCGTGGAAGATTAATGTCATTGCCCTTTGGTAAGTGGCCCCGGTGTTCTTCAATTTGAAGGGCATGACCACGTAGTAGAAGTTACCATATGGTGTTTGGAATGCCGTCTTGAATGCCTCCTCAGCTGCCATATGAATCTGATTGTATCCGCTGAACCGGTCCATGAATGAGAATATCCAGTGTCCACCCATGGCGTCTACTAGTGTGTCTATACGTGGTAGTGGGAAGTCATCCTTTGGGAACGCTCGGTTGAGATCTCCATAGTCTACACAACACCTAATATTTCCATTCTTCTTCACGACCGACATGATATTAGCTAACCACGTGGGGTGCTGTATGGGTCTTATGAATTTGGCTTCCAACAATCACTCAACCTCCTCTTTTATTGCAAGAGCATTTTCCTGTGGAAAATCGCGGCTCCTCTGTTTGACGGGTCGGAACTCGGGAGAGACACCTAGATTGTGAGCAACGAGGTTGCAATATGAGCTGGGCATTTCATCGTATTTTAAAGCAAATACGTCCTTGTACTATATTAGTCATCCGACCAACGCGTCCCTTTCCCTTTCGTTCAATTTATTACTTATTTTGATGAGTCGATGTTCATCCTTTGTTCCTATGATTACTTCCTCCAAGCCATTTGCGGTGAGATTTTCTATGATGCGCTCCTCTGCTAACATCCTTATATCTTATTCGGTTGGGTCCGGGGGCACTTCACTTTCTTCAGTTATCCCTGTAGGTGAACCTATCATTTCTTGATCCATAGAGGTTAGAGCATATTTGTGCTTAAGCTCGGGAGTCCCCTCAGATAGTTTCTATAAGCGATATACGCTCCCTCCTTCCGGCTTCGAGAAACGTCAGATCTGTGAGTTCCTCTGTAATTTCTTTTTTTTCGGAGGAGAGCTAATCGTCATTCGTGACGGGCTAAATACCGATTTTTTACGAATTTTTCTTTGGGGGTTGACTCATCCTTCCACTTTGGTAGTGGCGTAAGCACAACTTCTGGCGCTTCTTCTGATTCCTTCGGGATATCATAGAATACTGCATCTGCCATATACGCTTCTTCGGCCCAAAGGGGTTGTTAGTTGTTGCGGTTCGATATTGTTTTCCTCATATATTTGTCTTCACACACTGATGATAGATGGACGCCACGACCTTGTGGTTGAGCATCCAACCTCGTCCGAGCAGTACATGAAAAGTGGTATCCTCTTCTAGTACATAAAACGGCGTGAGAGCCCTTATCGGCCCGATCCTCATTACTAAGTTGACAACTCCTATAGCAGTTTGTTTAATCCTCTCGAACCCTTTTACCATAGTTACGTGCATTTGAATAGCTAAACGCTGCACACCTAAGATTTCTAACATGTGAAGAGAGATCAAGTTCAGAGACGCACCCCCGCCAACAAACGTTTTTTCAATTGTTGCTTGTTGATGGTCGCCGTAAGATAAAGTGGTCGAAGATGCTTTCCTGGCTGGCTTATGTCCTTGTTTGCGAAGGTGTATATGGTGAGTTTTTGAAAAGGGTCAGAATTATAAAATCATTCTTCTTTCTAGTTGCAGGAACATAAAAGTATTCGCACATACTTATGCGCTACTTCTAACTTCACATCAAGACACAGAATATTGTATTCTTCCTTATATTCCGCAGGCGAATTGAGGATACAGTCTCTACAAAAGGCTACATGCATTCTATACTGATCATGTAGTCTATAATCTCTACATAATAAGTCTCAAGGTCATATATGGGTTGCACACTAGCATAGAGAAACTTGAGTCTTCCCTAAAAAACTATAAAAATTATAAACTAGCTTCGCAGTCTCCTCAATACTCACAACATTTATGCCATATCGAACTAGTTTCAAGTCGCATAAAATTCCACAGTTGAATTCCTTGAAATAGCCTCGAGTGCGCATCGATGTTCTGGTAAAATCTATCGAATTCGGGAATAGCTAATGCTCATAACCCAAAATATACTCTAGCTTAACGCTTCGTTCGCAACGAACTCCGCATAAATTACTTCTTTAAGCTCAAATACGCCACTTTAGCACTTTGTATAAAAATAAGCCACAAATTTAGTGCCACTCCCCTTAGACGCGCCACAAACAAGGAGAAATGCCCCAAAAGACGCATTGAACCTTTGAGATAGGCTAAACCTAGCCTTTCTCTTATCAACACCAAGTTAGCCCCAGCTATTTGGCTTATCACCACATTTGCACTAAATTAGCCATCCTAGCGCTAAAAGCGCTAACTTTCCTAGCCTTAAACCCCAGCGCATCAGAAGCGCCAACTAGTCTAACATGTCCTTAGCTAACACATCTTGTCCTGATGAGGCCTTATCTAGAACGTTATTTTACCTAATACGCCCTATGTCTGGGGCGTCCCTATCCCAGCGCATCTTCCTTGGTTGGAAGGTCCCACAGGCCTAGCGCTCCCGACCCGATGCGTCCCAATGCCTAACGCTCCCTCCCTGATGCATCCCATAGGCCTAGTGCTCCTTGGATCTCCAGCACGCCCCCTTGGTTCTCAAGCGCGTCTTGGATCTACAATACGCCCCCAAAGCCTGATGTGCCTTTAGCAGAGCCTATCGCGTCCCTAGTGGCTACCGCGTCCAAGGATAGGGCGTCTCCAAGGAAAATATATCCCTAGATTCTCTAGTTAATCCCTTGTCTCATATGCATCTCTAGCTAAAGGCTAGCACGTCCTTAGCTTCTCTAGCGTGTCTCCAAGGCCTATGCGCGTCCAAGGTCTATGTGTCTCTAAGGAAAATACACCCTAGCCTCTCCAACGCATCCTGACCTTATCCCTGCTAGCCTCCGAGGCTCATCTCCTCGGCGTCTTTAGCCAAGGACGCCCATGGCCAATGCGTCATTGGCTTATCATGTCCATACTTAGCGACTTAGCCACAAGTGCATTAGCGTTAATACCTTAGTGCTAACTATACTATTGAAGTGCTAACTTCAAACCTCCTTGACATTAGCTTCCTAGCATTAGTATAATTGCTACCTACTAGAGGTTGTGCATATTGGTCTTATTCCTGAGATGCTAGCACATTAGCCTTTTATATCAAAAGAGCTAGCACATTCTTATTTGCGCTAAGTAGATAATGCTAGCTTTGCTGGCCACTTTCCTCATAAATATACATTTATTCTCAATATGGGTCCAACATTAAATCTTATATGAATTCTAATAGGTCTCCCTGCTTAAGAGGCCCTCTACAACATTTGGCCTCAAACGCCTCTCATACTTACGATAAGTTACTTATGAGATAATACTTAGCCATTAAATATGCTATGTTACTTTCAAGAAAGTACATTACCATTAAACTTCCTAGACTCGATATTAATCAGTCTGATTATCAATCTAGTGAGTCACACAACTTGCCTCACAGACTTAGCAAGTCATTTGACTTGACTTGACTTAATCAAAACCATAGTGGCTTATGATTCCACTATTTTCACGAGACATCAAATATAACATGGGGGATTCTCATTTGGGTAATTGTCTGGCGGTCTTGGGCAATCGTCGGTGGTGGCACCACCTCCACGAATAAGTAGGTAATAAGTAGTGGGCGTTACAGAGTAGTTGAGAGGATGAGGATTAATGGTGACAAGTCTTCCCTACTTTCAGGGACCACCCCACTACAATCTCCATAATCATCACTTCTCCACCTCTCCCTAAATTCTACGGCTTACGAGAAATTAGTGTGTCTCCTTTGAACAATAAATTAATGATTCTCATCTATTCGAAACAATACAAGACACTCGGTCTGGAGAAACAAAACCTACTGAATTAGAGATTCCTCTAAGAGAAACTATTTTCTCCTTCATACACTATCACACTGATATTTTCTCAACCTTCTTTGTTTCCCTTCTCTGAGAGCTACCCAATCCTTTCCATCTTTGTAATCAAAGTATGATGTAAATGACTATTTCTTGTTTTAGGCTCGTCCTGTTCGAGCTTGATCTCTCGAACCTACTTGAAAGTACGATTTTACCGTACATGATTTTCACCCTAAAAAAATTGGCGACCACAGCGGGAGATCAACCTCTCAATTACAAAAGCTAATTTTCAGTTATTCTAGATGGTAGATCCAAAGTCTGGAGCAGTTACAACTCTTATTGTCAGTTCAGGTAGCAATGGTGCTGGCGATTCTGAAAACACCCCTCCTGCTACAAATCCTTCTCACACCAATGTTGCTACTGACGCAACTACCATATCTCCTCTTGTTAACAAGATCGATGAAACCACCGAGAATACTCAAACTCCACCCAGCATGGATGGTTGCCAGAACATAGGTGGACATGGTCACTACTCGGAAGGAAGTACTTGCTTGCCTCAAAACTTTGACGGAGCGACTCTCCCCGGAACAATGCCATCGCCTGACAGAGAAAACCAGAAGTACCAATAACTCGATTTTATCACCCGTGGATATCTGGAGAGACTCATATGAAATCATGGAGCACCCAAACGTCGCTCTACATTGTCGATCTGATACGGAAACAGTAGGTTCCTGCCAGAACACAGAAAGATGTGGCTACCACTTGAGAGAGGTACTTACTTTCCTCAAGACTCTAACAGAAAAATTCTTCTTAGAATAGATCTGTTACCATTTGCAGCAAGCAACGATTCCAATCCTACCAACGTCAACAATACCAGAATCAATATTCAAGATAATGACAATATCTGCATTCAAAGAAGACAATCGGGAGCCAGCGATCCAACCTTGTCGCCCATAAAGACCTATAAATACTTTTATAATTTCAAGGCAAAGAGGGACCAGTCTCACTTCATCAGCACCAACCATTTTACCCTCTCGACATCCAAAAGATCATTTCATCAGGGGGAATATATCTCTTGTTATTCTCCTTCTATAATGGGGATAAAAAATATGCAGATCTGAAAAGATTGTTCCAGAAGAACGACGAATACCTTGGTGACTACATATATCGATTCAAGGTCCAAAAGTCATAGAGATATCTGTTGGAGCAGTCATCTGGTCAATAAGTACTAAAACATCCAATCATCCATGAGGTCCTGTTATAATGAAGGGGTCAAGAGGGAGGCTTTATTTCAGCAAGCGTCACGAATCAAATGCTCACCATTATCCTCAACCCCAGCTCCAGCCTCAGTCTCAGTACCATCCAAAAGACAAGCTCTTCTCCACGTCCTAGACAAAACTCTACAACAACAAAATCCAAAGCCAGCTATCACATTCTCAAATTTTTGTTTTCACGGGGAAACCTTTCATTATGGTACGAGTCCCTTCACTCATGTACTAGTCCCTTTCATTCTGGTACGAGTCCCTTCCACTTCGATACCAGTCGCTTCACTCCGGTACCAGTCCCTTCAGCAAGGCGTTACTTACTTTACGCTCCCGTGCAGCTCCTAGATGATGACAAATCTATGCAATGCCAAGATCATAATTCTGATCTTCATCTACAGCTTCTTTCCATTTCAAGAACGATCCAGATTTCACTCTGAGGGAGATGGATCATTACAAACCAGCATAAACCGATGGAGTGGTAAAAAACCCCATCACATGAGTACCCTGGGAGGGTCCTAGTGAATAGGAATCAACGAAAATACCCGCATTAGGATACTCAACTAACACATCCCCTGCTATAATACAATTCTGCACATCAACGTCAGTAGGAGCATCATCCTCAACAAGTACGCGAAGGGGATCCTGCATATGGTTTTCAGTATGGGGAAGTACACTATCCACATCAAAATCAATGGTAACTCTGTTTCCTTCTCTAACAAGCTCATCTCACTGATTTTGCTTATTCCACCCCTAAAAGTAGAGAGGTTACATGCATATTAGGTCAGAGTATCTCAAACATGAAATTCTTGAGCATGAACCACAAAACCTACTATATATGTCCATAAATATCATTATAATATAATATTTGAAGCATTTCATGAGCTCAACCCATTACAAGACGTTTTAAAAAAAAAACGCCTCATAAGCAATTTTCACTACCTCTCGGAAACTCTGAAGCTGATAAAAATTAGTGACGAATATGGGCATGGTTATTATATCAAAAGTTTCATATTTTTGTACACTACAACTTGTTAAAAGGGTGTATTAATCAGGAAAGCGAACTAAGAATTGTGGCAAAAACGGCTAGCGGAGTCGAGTCTGAAAACTGTCAGGATTTCCTGGATACTTCCTGAGTTCTACTGTTCGGTCGTTTTGAACCCCCAAACAGGATCAAAACCTGGGTTTATTCCTATCAGGAAGTAGGAAATTGTTTTCTAATAAGGATAGATGGGTTAATCATTAAAAACGGAGGTCGTATGAAGATTCAACAACGTTTTTTCCCAGGCACTATTTTCTGATGACGAAAATGCATAAAGTTTTACAAATTCGGATACAACTATGCTTATATGAGAAGTTTGAAGAATTCACATGTCCTGTCATGTTCAAAAAGAGAAAAAGCTTATTTGAGAAGGATCCAAGTTAACGGAAGATTCTCGAATTATTTGCCTCACTCTATTACCTGCCTTTCAGGGACACATCAACAAATAGAGACGGAGCCAGCCGCTCTCAGACTTGTTGCAGGGATACGTCACTGCGTCTTCGTCGAAAACAACTCTGTTGCATCTCAACAGCCCGGACGACAATGATGGATTCAACTTCAGTTCAGATGCTCGCTCCAGTCCCAACATTTCAACGAAATCAAAAGACGGCTCTAACTTTTATGATTTCCCATGTCCTCTTAAATTCTTGGAAGCATGGACCTGTGACGACACCCAAAAGTTATCTTCTTCCAGGTAGCGGATCTAAGTGAATCACACTTTAGGACTGACGACTCTTTCACTTTTGAAAGTTTAACAAAGTAACATCCCTTAACTAGAAGGTATGATCAGCAACGGTACAAGCAACACGACTTTTCTACATCAGTACCGCACGACTGGGAAGCCTCCTCTTCTTACCTGATCACGTCCAGAACGATAACCCTACTCTTGTTGATGACATTTACTTCAACCACATGGTCCTACTGTTGGAAACGAACCATAATTGGAAAACACAACCATCTCCAACTCAGAACTTCAAAGACACAGTCACCTCAGACTCAGGCTTCTCCTCTCAACTTCTCGAATATTGGTTTACAAGTTGCCAGTCAGAAATCCAGTAAAATTCTCACCATGGAGAAAATCGCACACCTTATCTTCATGGTACATGTCCTGTCTCCTGGTACCTGTCCCATCTCTTGGTGTTTTTCATACTTCCTGGTACCTATCTTGTCTGATGGTACTTGTCTTGCTTCCTGGTACCTGTCCTGTCTCCAGGTACCTGTCATGTTCCTTGGTACTTGTCTTGCTCTCTGATACCTATCATGTCGCCTAGTGCATGTCTGCTCTCTAGCACCTGTTATGCTCTCTGAGCTAGCATCATCACGAAGCCAGCATCTTTATGACGACAACATCTCACGACATCACCTTCAGGCACCAGCTCGATCAACTCCTTTATTCCTTGATGCTCTTGTCAGTACCTCTTCAATTTACAAATTCAGAAATCGAAAAAAATCGGTGAAGAAAGGGTCAAAACATCCTTTACGAGAAATATTCTTCTATGTTTCTACTATGACATACCAGAAGGGCATCTCAATCGGAGACATGGGCTGAGATATGGCTTTTACACTAAAGTCTACAGGGTCTGAAAATTCACACGGGATTACTAATCACAAATGTTTACACATGGTTGGATGGCCTAGAAAACTCTGAATTGAGTTTTTCCTTTTGCATATGATATCTTCGTCTTTTAGCTTCAAAATTTAGGGTAAAACGTCAAAATCCGACATTGTATGAAACTTCAACAGCTTCGGAAGCGAATAGTGTGCAAACTAAGGTTCCCAAACGAGAATCAGAAGACTCAGCTTTATAGAGACCTCATCTTCCCGTGAACTTTCATCTTTTCAGACATACCATAATGTCAAGTCGCACTGCTTCTCCCAAGCAGACATCATCAACCTTTTTACGACAAGAGCACTGGAGTCCACCGCCAACCTCACCTGCAGTTCTGATCTACCACCAGCTTCTTCTGCCGGTTTCTAATATTTCCAACTATGCTGCTACTAGCTACAACTCAAAGCTTTGTCTCCGCGTGTCTTTCCTATCATCCACTTCCAATTTACTGATGCTATCACTAGCACTTGATCGCTGCATACTCAAAACCTAAGCAAGCACCAAAACCAACTACTTGTTTACAAGAAAGTTTAAATCTAAGTCTTAACTCTGCAAAGACATTGCCTGGAGGAGACAAAGATAAAAATGTTTTTTGCTGGACACATACATGAAGAATCGGTCCAGCTTACTTGATACTATATTTGAGATGAGGCGGACATGTTTCAAAAGAAAGAAAGAGAAAAATTGTCGACCATATCCCCTCTCTACTCACGGGCAAGCTAGCATTCCTAACAAGAACATGACATCTATTAATCCCAACCAGGATTAATGCTAAGGGGTGCATATCACAATCTCGGGTAAGACAGAGCTAACCAAGTTTCTTCTTCGACGAATGGTGTTCCTCATAGACGTACTCTCCATGACACTGCTGGTAGCTACTACACCAACGTGAATGGATCATAAGTTCAACCCAGCTAAGCTTCCCTTGGATCACGAATTAGAAATTTCGGGCAAGAACGTGGCATCTACTAATCCCATCCAAGATTCACGCTAAGGGGCAATTATCCCATTACCTAGAAGCAAGAAACTAAGTATTCTTCTTGTACTCTTAAAATTTAAATTATGCATATATAATCATTATAAGCATATTGTCACCATCTAGTGCTTACTGTGCAACATTACCGTTCCTCACTAATCAGGGGACTTAATGTAAATGGTGAGTTTTTGACAAGGGTCAGAATTGTAAAATCACCTTTTTGCCTAGTTGCAGGAACATAGAAGTATCCGCAAATACTTATGCGCTACTTTTTACTTCACATCAAGACACTAAATATTGTATTCCTCCTTATATTCATAGGCGAATTGAGGATACAGTCTCTACAAAAGGCTACATGCGTTCTTCCCTAAACAACTACAAACATTCTAAACTAGCTTCACAGCCTCCTCAATACTCACAATATTTATGCCATATCGAACTAGTCGCAAGTCGTATAAAATTCCACAGTTGAATTCCTTGAACTGTCCTCGAGTGTGCATCGATGTTCTGGTAACATCTATCAAATTCGGGAATATCTAATGCTTAAACCCCAAAATTTACTCTAGCTTAATGCTTTGTTCGCAACGAACTCCGCACAAATTACTTCTCTAAGCTCAAATACGCTACTTTAGCATTTTTCTTAAAAATAAGCCACAAATTATGCGCAACTCCCCTAGGACGCGCCAAAAACAAGGAGCAATGCTTCGAAAGGCGCATTGAACCTCTGAGCTAGGCTAACCCTAGACTTTTCTCTTATCAACACCAAGTTAGCACCATTTTTTTGGCTTATCACTACATTGGCACTAAGTTACACCCTAGCTAAAAGCGATAACTTTCCTAGAACTAAACCCCAACGCTTGAGAAAGCCAACTAGTCTAACATGGCCTTAGCTAGCACATCTTTCCCTGATGAGGCCTTAGCTAGCACGCCACTTACCTAATACGCCCCATGTATGGTGCGTCCCTAACCCAACGCGTCTTCCTTGGCTGGCAGGTCCCTTAGGCCTAGTGCTCCCGGCCTGATGTGTCTCAAAGGCCTAGCGCTCCCGGCCTGATGAGTGCCATGAGCCTAGCGCTCTCATCCTAATGTGCCCCTTGGATCTCCAACACTCCCCCAAATCCTGATGCACCTCTAACAAAACCTAGCACGTCCCGAGTGGCTACCGCGTCCAAGGCTAGTGCGTCTCCAATGCCAATACGTCCCTAGATTCTCTAGTACGTCCCTTAGCTCCTATGTGTCTCTATCTAAATGCTAGCACGTCCCATAGTGGCTAGCGTGTCCCTAGCTTCTCTAGCGCGTCTCCAAGGCCTATGGGCGTCCAAGGTCTATGCGTCTCCAAGGCCAATACGCCCCTAGCCTCTCCATCGCGTCCCTACCTTGGCCCTACTAGCCTCCGCATCTCATCTCCTCAACATCTTTATCCTAGCATGCCCATCTCCAATGAGCCCTTTCCTTAGTTATGGTCATATTTAACGACTTAGCCACAAGTGCATTAGCGCTAATACCTTAGTGCTAACTATACTATTAAAGTGCTAACTTCAAACCTCCTTGACATTAGCTTCCTAGACTTAGTATAATTGATATTTACTAGAGGTTGTGCATATTGGTCTTATTCCTAAGGCGCTAGCAGATTAGTCTTTTATATCAAAAGAGCTAGCACATTCTTATTTGCACTAAGTAGCTAATGCAAGCTTTGCTGGCCACTTTCCTCAGAAATATGCCTTTGTTCTCAATATGGGTCCAACATGAAATCTTATATGAATTCTAATAGGTTTCCCTGCTTAAGAGGCCCTCTACAACATTTGGCCTCAAACACCTCTTAGACTTACGATAAGTAAGTTTTTAGCTAATACGTAGCCATTAAATTTGCCATGTTACTTTCAAGAAAATACATGACCATTAAAATTCCCAGACTCGACATAAACAGTCTTATTATCAATTCAATGAGTATTTTCACGATACATCACATACAATATGGGGGGATTCTCATTGGGGTATTGGTATGGCGGTCTACGGCAATCGTCGGTGGTGGCACCACCTCCAAGAACAAAAAGGTAATAAGTAATGGGTGGTTATAAAGTAGTTGAGAGGATGAGGAGGAGTGGCAAGATAAGTCTTCTTTACTTTCAGGGCACCACCCCACTACAATCTCCATAATCATTACTTCTCCATCTCTCCTAACTTCTACGACTTACGAGAAATCAGTACATCTTATTTGAACTATAAATAGATGATTCTCATATATTCTAAACAAGACAAGACACTCGGTTTGGAGAAAGAAAACCTACAAAATTAGTGATTCCTCTCAGAGAATCCATTTTCTCCTTCATGCACTATCACACTGATATTTTCTCAACCTTCTTTGTTTCCCTCCCCTAAGACCTACCAAATCCTTTCCATCTTTGTAATTGAAGCAGGACGTGAACGTCCATTTCTTGGTTTAGGCTCGTCCTGTTCGAGATTGATCTCTCGAACCTACTTGAAAGTACGATTCTACCGTACATTTGTTTTCATCCTAAAACAGAAGGTAATCGCTCCCTTTGGCGTCGGGTTGTATGGTTTACCGGCCTCTATTTCCGTGATGTCTTTTGCTACTTCTCGAGTTTGGTTCTCACTGAAACCTACTGAGTCGAAGAATTGCTGATCCAAGATTGTCTTGGAAAACTTTCTAGCTACGCTTTCGGTGTTGTCAAAACCTGAGATCTCTTCCTCTGCTTCGTACGCCTTTTTTCCTACCGAATCCCATGGTCTCCAGATCTCCTCTACTGAGTCGTGTGACAATAACATATTCTGGTGTTGAGATAGAGGATTTTCGTTAATCGCCTGGCTTCCCATCTCAATATTTCTCGGCGATGATAATGACAGTATATAGCATTATTTTTGTCGACCTTATTGATATCCACGACCAAACGTGGTAAGGTTACTTCATGATTCGCAACACACTGCTCGAGGAGGCCAAAGATCTGTTCTTGACTACAGGGATAGGTGGTAATCGGTTCATATTTATTCTAGGCCCCTTATTGCCTCGTCCCGCGTTGTAAGGATGGTATGCGGGCGGTCTCCTTATGTCGGGGTTAATCATAACACGGTTATTGAATGTAGATGCTGACGCTGTATTAACCGAATATTTCCAAGCGTGATCTAGACTTCCCAAGCTCAAAATGTATGCACAATCTGTTATTCTAGCGTCCACTTATTCTAACTCTACGAATGTCTGGAAAATAAAATTGGTTAGATTCAACTTAAACATAGACGTCATTCCTCGTACACAGATGTCCATCAGAGTCTCTTCCTTACTGTCTTCGTGGCATTTGAGAGAAAGATTCCTGAATCGTATGATGAACTTTCCTATTTCCTCCTCTACTAGTTGGTTACACCTGCTGAGATGGATCACCTGACCTTCTTCTTTGCTGAGTAAAATTTCCTAAAGAACAATCTGCTCATTGCCAACCATGAATCTATACTCCCAGGCTTCAGGTTATCATACCAGGTGAAATATGTATCTGATAATAGCTTTAGGAGTTCCCTTAGGCACAACTTTCCATCGGATGAATACGCATTCATTGTTGACAGGAACTGATCGAGGTGCTCAAGAGCGTTTTCCCTTCCTTCGAAGGTCTTGAACTTGGAATATGTGTATTCCTCTAGGTACTGATACTCGGCTACCTCATCCGAGTACGGGGTGTTCATGGAATAATAGTTACCATGCTTGACTACTCGGTTGTTTTTTTTCCAATTACATAGCGATCGCCTCCTTGGATACTCCACGTGAGGATCCATCATCATCAGATGCTTTCCTTGTAACCGATACTTCTTCTTCTTCTTCATGTATCATAAGATTCTAAAACTTTTATTGGCGCCAATTATGTCCTTCCATCTCGGCTTGCATGTCTTATAAAGTTTGTTTATGTTGGCCATTTTTCTTTGGATGTTGTTTGTTCTTGTTGGCCAGCACCTCTACCTTCTCTACTTGAGACGTTTGTACAATCGGCATGTTGACGATGGCCTTCCTCGACGACTCTTCATCACTTTCATCTTCTACTATTACTTACTCGTTATTTGGCTTGTCGGGTGGTATAACTGGAGCGTCATTCCCTTAGTGCATCTTGCTAGACTAGAGACGAGTCTCCCACTGTGGTCGCCAAATGTTTTAGGGTAAATCCGTAAATGAGAGACCAATCCTTGTCATAACAAGGACTACACCTTTCCTTCTTGGGTCAGAGAGAGAGAAAAAAGATCCCTAAGATCAACCCATCATTTCCACCTTTGTGACCGAAGCAGGACGTGAACGGCCATTTCTTGGTTTAGGCACGTCCTGTATATATAATTTTGATGTCTCGAATCTACGTACTTTTACAGTATATCATTTTGCCCTAAAAACAATTGTTTGACAAGAATCTATGATCTATCCTTTTTACACAACATTTGGAGATCGTTAAATATATTTTAGACCAGGTACAATTCAGGAAATACAGTGTAAATCTTAATTATGTTTGTGTAATTATATCTCTGTATTGTATAAGAGACTTTATAAAGATTTGTATGCCTAGATTCTCGTGCTTCCTCATCTAATTTTTAAGTTGGGCACAAAGTGAAGGTGCACATACCAACACGTTTAGTTTGTGTTGGGGTGAGATACAATTTTCTCACCAAGATTTACTGAGACAATATCATCATAATTTTTCTCATCTTTGGAAGTGCGTTTTCAATTACCTTTTGTTAGAGCATCACTCGGTGAAACTCACAAGTTTCGGTATGTTAAGATTATTGTCAAATTTAGTTGATCAAAACTATATCTTGATTTTTAATTTACTAAGGTTGGTCTCAAACTTGGAATATAGCATGGTAGTTGAATATCATAATTCACCAATCGACCATGAAGATTGAAGACCGAATGACAATGAAGACATCTACATCAACAAAGGTATGTGAATACTGACTATCTTATTTACTGATATTATCTATCAATCTATCTACTAAGACATGTCGTATGAATTTGAAAAGATGAGGGTACCAAGTACACCACAGATCTTTTCGATATCAACCTATGCAAGAAACACCTTTTTTAATCTAATAAAGACAAGAACTGTCAAGGAGATTACTTAAACAAGATATATGCTTCGTATATATCGTAAGTTCGAAACCGAACCAATCTATGGGATCAAACCAAGTGTTGATTAACGTATAGTGCAATTACTTTAATTATAACTATAACAATAATTATAATGCAAAAAGTAAAGTAAATGTACACACAAGATTTTGTTAATGAGGAAAGCTGCAAGACAAAAAAACCCTGGGATCTAGTTCAGTTTTGAATACTCTCAGAATTAAGCCGCTATACAAATTGACTACAAAAACTTCGTATAGTTGAGACCAAGTAAACACTACTTCGCTACTCAGTTCCTTCAGTATCCATGCGCTTACAACCAATCTGGTCTACGCACATAATCTCAAGATAGAGTCCACTATCTCAAGTTGCTTCACCTGTTGTGATGACTTCAGAAAATCAACTTATTTGGATCGTAATCCGAAAAAGTAAAGGGGTAACCTGTTTCAGTAACCACTATAATCAATCTCCTAGATCAACAAGTTAATCATAGATAAAGTTGATCGCAAAGGATTTTTCGTTAATCAATATAAACTCCTTTGTTGGTCGAAGATCAACTAAGACAAAGATTATCGAAATAATCAATCTTAGTTTACAAACTATCAAAGTAAATCTCAAATAGAAATAACTAGATAGATTGCCAATCTATAAAAACAAGCCTGATGTCTATCAAGATAAATTTGCTTGTCGGATCCCAGTCAATCAAGTGTGCAAGAAGTATCACAAAGATCATAATCCCAAAAATAAAATCTTCTAGTCTTCAATCTTCAAAGTACCTTCACAAACAACTTGATTCCCACTAATGATCGATCACGCACAGGATGGAGTATGTTAACAATGGATGATCAATAATCCTATCTTCATATCTAGAATCAGTAAAGAAGATCTGAAATCGTTGATCCTTGAACTAGTTCGAGTGACCTTATATTAGAAGAGAAGGATCACAAAATAAACAAACTAGATCGATCTATCAACCTCCTTGGTCAATTTTAGTTGACAAACCTCTTTACATATGGAGAATATAAGAATTAAAAGACAAAGATATTACATAGAAATCTCTTAACTCTATCTTCATACGCTTGATTCCAAGTTTCAACAACACAAAGTCCTGCAAATATTCAAAAAATGAATGTCGTTGTTAAAGCATTTGAATAACAAAAATTTTACTCCCCCTACAGGTAAGCTAGGTATATATTCAATCCGAACATATTTTCTATTCAGTTCCATAGTAAGTGACACTATACAACATGATATGCTTCTCCCCCTTGATCAACGTTTTACTCTTTGTCGTTTAGATATATATACTTTTCAGAACATATATCCTTTCTCAGTGATTATAAGTCACCATATACTTTATATATTTCTCCCCCTTTTTTTCACAAAAATGACAAAGGTACGAAAAATACGACAAGTATTTTGAAAGGACCCTCAAGTTCATAAGAACTCGATATAACCTATAAGAGCTTAAGAAAATTGAAGGTCTAATACATTACTTTCGATAAGCACCACTAAAACCAAAACTACCTAAGTAATTTTTTTTAGCCTCAATTCACTTAGTTACTCATCAGGATCCAATTATGAAATAAATGTACCTATTTCGGTAAGCAAAAACTAATATCAGGATTAACTTAGTTTTCTTATCATGAAAGTGATTAAGCAGAGTAAAATTTCCCTAACTTCTATAAGCCACACTATAAATGGAACCAATCTAGTTACTTATCAGGAAAAAGGTTATCAAAAACAATTTTTCCCTCGATTTCCTCAACCACACTTCCTAGAAAGATATATTATTAAGCGCAAGTTCAAAGTAGAACTCTCCCCCATTGTATGTTATTCCCTACCAAACAAAAGAATAACACAAAAACAATCTTTAGCACGGAAAGACATATGATCTTAGCCATCACCTGCCACAAGAGAAAGACCAAAATTGAAACAACTCATATGTATATCGAATATACAATTTATAGAATATAAATAGATACTAGTATATATGTGGCTCCATATATGAGTTAAATCACCATCATCTTCTTATGATTCTTTAATAAATCAACCCAAAAGGTTAGATATGAAATCTAGTAGATCAAAAAGTCACAAAATCATAAAAGATAAGGCACTATGAGACCAAAACTTTTAGTTAAAGAAAACCGTATTTATTATCATATAACCGAAAGCAGAACAAATAGACATTAAATTGGAACAAGCAATGCAATCTCAATTATCAAAAGAATGACACAAGGATTTATAAAAAATTATTATTCATGATTTATTGATAATTTGAATAAACTTTACACAAATATTGCCATTAATCAACAGTTAGTTAGTTTATTCATATGAAAGGCATAAATAAGAAAAATCTTATCAATCTTAGTTGCATCTTGATCTTTATTCGTTTGTTGAGAAAGAGTTTGCTTGATATCTTCTACAACATATCTAAGATATTCTTTACCACTTTGAAAAGTCTGAAAATGAATTCTTGGGGACAACACTTGATTAGCATGTATTTAAAAGATGCATTATTCACAAGTATAATTTTGGGAACAATGAGAATTTCTAACAGACATTCTTGATATTTCGGTACCTTTTAATGGTTTTAAGACTCATAATATATAATACTCCCTCTGTTTCAGCAAAAGTGATAGTAACACTTTTGCTGAAACGGAGGTAGTATTAGTTGTCTACCAAAAAATAGAATTTTCGATATATCAAGAAATTTTATTAAGTTGGGACCAAAGATCGATCCAGACATCCTTGTGGTGATTAAGAGATTCTTCAAGAAAGAGAATGTTGTCTGAATAATGTTGGATCTGCAACAATAAAAAACTTGCAAACAAATGATGTTAAAGTGAAACAAAATCTCTGAATTGAAATCATTGATTTGCACACAAAGGACAGAGCTACCTGCTTAGTAAATTGTCCTTAACACAATAGTCCGCGGGTACTCCTCAAGAATGAGAGATGTTATACCCCCACAACGGAGATGTGTCCAGGATAGAACTGTCCGTTATGACTAGTATAAGCACAATACTAGTCACCCACTTAAACGAACTCAACAACAATTGCAGAGAGGAAGTAAACATGCAAAGCGCAAAACAAAGCAGGAAAAGGGAAAAAACGACGGGATAGTAGTCGCTTCTGGGACTAAAAGTTTCATTCATAAATAGTAAAAATTATCTAGTGTCCTTGATGACCCCTTGGTCCTAAGTTCCAATCAATCCAAGACTAAAAAAAACACATGAAATCATTTTCTTCAACAATCCCCCACATGAATAAAAAACCGATAAAAAACAGAAATCAAAAAGTGAGAAATACCACTATAGGCAATAGGTGTCCATAAGGTCTTGAACCTTTGCTTAGTGAGAAATTACTGGAACTAATTGATGGACAGTGAACGCAAGGTCTTGAACTGCCATTGTTTGGTGTAGTTCATCAATAACTTTCACGCGTGATATCACTCTAGGCGCTGTCAAGTTAGTGCCGCTGTGTCCATTTTGTCCCTGGAATTATCCCGTTTTTCAGAATGCTCTAGAGAATCAGCTTCATTCTCATAGGAAGCGGACCACTTCCTCATTCAGATAGGTAAGTTCCATCAAAAGTGTTTACTGCTACACCCCACTTCAATCTTAAATTGAAACTATAGAAATCACTAAGACTTAATAAAGAGTCATCCTCACATGCAGTCACACTATCACGTCTACACCATAGGGAAGGGACAGAGAATGAAATTCTCTGATAGTTTTTCCTTTAACCCACCACAAATTAGTTGTCTCAATCGAAACCTTGATCTTGGGATCTCCAGTCAGCAAGGTTGAGTATCCTTCATGAAAAGTTTAATTGATGAGCTTAAGCCTCATCCCCCTTGATGCATTACTAACTATACTTGGACAAACCTTTCTTCAAAGGGTCCGTGATATTATCCTTAGACCTCAAAAAGTCAACAAAAATAACGTCAGTTGAGATTAGTTGTTTCAGGGAATTATGTCTTCTACGAATATGTATAGACTTCCCATTATAGTTGATGTTTTGAGCATTATCTATTGCAACTTGACTATCACAATGTATAGATATAGCTTGTACAGGCCTATGCAAGAGAGGAATATCTTCGAAAAAATATCTTAGCCATACGGCTTCCTCTCCTGCTTTATTTAACGTAATAAACTCTGATTCCATAGTGGATCGAGCTATACAAGTTTGTTTGGAACTCTTCCAAGAAACAGACGCTCTTGCTAGAGTGAAAACATATCCATTTGTAGACTTAGACTCTTCTGAGTCGAGTATCCAATTTGCAATTATAAAATCCTTCAAGGACGGCAGGGTACCTTTCATAATTCAAACAAAAGGTGAAAGTGTACTTTAAGTACCTCAACACTCTAATAAGTGCATCCCAATTTCCTGCCCTGGATTACAAGTATACCTACTCAACCTACTCACAACATAAGTAATGTATGGTGTCGTACAGTTCATCAAATACATCAGACTTCCTATAACACGTGAGTATTCAAGTTGTGAAACTACATTGCCCTTATTCTTTTTGAGTCTAAAAAAAGGATCATACGGAGTACAAGCAGGTTTACAATCAAAATGATTATATTTTCTAAGCACAGATTCAACATTGAGATTGACTAAGACTGTACCCATTCGAATTTCTTCTAATCTTCATCCCTAAGATCACATCAGCGGGGCCTAAGTGTTTCATGTCAAAGTTCTCATTTAGAATGGTCTTAGTGGAATTAATTACATCCATATTTGTACCAAGTATAAGCATATCATCAACATACAAGCATACAATCACACATGAATAATTCACAAGTTTAGTATAAACACACTTGTCAGATTCATTGATTTTAAAACCACTAGAAATTATTACATGATCAAATTTTTCATGCCACTGTTTAGGTGCTTGTTTCAAACCATACAAAGATTTTTTCAGTTTACAAACTTTGTTTTCACAACCTTTCAGTACAAAGCCCTCATGTTGGTCCATGTAAATTTCTTCATCTAATTCACCATTTAAAAAAGTTGTCTTTACATCCATTTGATGTATCTCTAAGTTATGAACATAAACTATACCAATCAATATCCTAATGGAAGTAATTCTCATAACAGGTGAATAAGTATCAAATAAATATACACCTTCTTTCTGTTTATAGCCTTTAGATACTAACCTAGCTTTGTATTTTTTCCATAGTTCCATCTACCTTATGTTTCCTTTTGAAGATCCATTTACAACCTATGGGTTTACACCCTAGAGGTAAATCTACAATATCCCACGTACCATTCTGTATAATGGAATCCATTTCACTAATGGCAAATTCTTTCCACCATGGAGCTTCAGAAGAAGTCATGGCTTATCTATAAGTCTGTGGATCAGTCTCAGCTAAGCATGTTATGAAGTCTGGCCTAAAATACTTTTCAATTCTAAGCCTTTTACCTCTTCTAGGCTCAAATTCAACTTCATCTTCCTATAAAGGTAATGTATGACTGGTCAAAGGGACATCTAGGGGATCAACACATATCATGCGAGAATCATATTTTAATGGAAAAATATTTTCAAATAGCACAATATCCCTAGATTTTATAATAGTATTCACAACAATTTCATAAATTTCAGAACTTATAACCATAAATATATATGAAGTAGTATGCTCAGAATACCCTCTGAAGACACAGTCAATAGTTTTGGGTCCTATCTTGGTTCTCTTAGTAGGAGGAATGGAAACCTTAGCCAAAGACCCCCACACTTTAAAGTATGCATAAGAAGGTTGTCTACATTTCCATAACTCATATGCAGTTTTTTCTGATCCTTTCAAGGGTACTATGTTCAAGACATAGCAAGCCGAGAGGACGGTCTCCCCCCACAAGTGTGTAGGTAATCCTGAACTTATTAATATTTCATTCATCATCTCCTTAAGTGTTTCATTCTTCTGTTCAGCCACACCATTAGATTGTGGTGAATAAGAAGGGTTTACTTCGTGTATAATGCCATGTTCTATGCAAAAATCTCATAGGAATTACATACTCACTACCACGGTTAGACCTAAAAGTTTTAATGGTAGCACTCATTTGGTTTTCAACTTCTAGTTTATACATCTTAAAGGTTTCTAAGGTATCATTCTTAACTTTAAGCAAATATATGTGACAATACCTCGTACAATCATCTGTAAAAGTGACAAACCATTTTTACCACCTCTAGTTTGAACTGATTTCATGTCAACTAGGTCTAAATAAATTAATTTTAATGGTTTAGAATTTCACTGAATATTTTTTCTAAAAGGTTTTTTAGCATATTTTGATTCTACACATGCTTTACATTTATGTTCATTATCCAAACTAAATTTGGGTATGCAGCCTACGCTATATATGCATTGACTTATAGTTTACATGTCCAAGTCTACCATGCCAAATATTTAATGACACACAAACATATGTACAAGAATCAATTTATTCATTTCATCAGAGGTTACATTAAGTTTATAGAGACCCTCAGTCTTATAACCCTTACCCATATAATCCTTACCCTTAGTGACAACAACTTTTCCAGATTCAATTACAATTTTAAAACCCTTATCATCTAAAACACCACAAGAAACAAGATTTTCGCAGATGTCCGGAACAGGAAAAAATTCATTCAATGTGAGAGTCTTGCCAGAAGTGAGCTTCATCCCAACTTTGCCTTTTATTGCAACTTGTGTTGTAGATTAGTTACCCCTGTAGAGTTTCTCCCCTTCCCCTACCTTATGATAGGAGGAGAACATATCTTTGTTTCCACAGACATGCTTGGTAGCACCAGAGTCTACTGATACGTCAAAAAATCGACTTTGTTTTACCGCAAGCGCACAATGTCAAAAGATGTAGACAAGATAAAATACGGTTCGTTCCTACGAGGAGTGTGTATTATTTATACTAATTAACTCAAGTAACTTTCAGGTCAAAAGATGTTTTTCCAATTTTTGTAAAGAATTAAACTAATGAATGAATTAAAACTATTTAATAAAGATTGAAATCAATAATACAAAAGCGTTAAGGTTTCGGGAATCCGTTGTAGATTAGAGTTTACTTGCATTTATCACAAAGGGTATAGATTTTACTCGTGCAAAATAGCAAATCTATCTACTAATACAAAGAAGATATTTCGTTTAAGAATCGAAGAAAAGAATTTTCAAAAAGAATTGTTTGTTCTCAACCTAAGGTAGAATTTTGAAGTATTAAGTATACATGGCATAATAGTCAAAGAATATTCATAAATCGATTCAAATCAAGGTTTCAACGAGTTCTTCTGCTAATCAAACAATGAACTATACATGGCATAGAACATGAAAAATCATCTAGAAAGATAAAACATTGAAAGAGAGACAAAACATTAATATTCAGCTTTTATAGTTGAAAACCCTAGTTTTAGAACACAAGAAAATCTATTTCTAAAAGTTCATCCTTTCACCCTAACAAAGAAATTTAGCTAGACATAGCTTTATTAAAAGCCATTAAAATTTACTATGAAAATATTCTATCTGTGAGAACTTGTGTAGAAAATTGTATCTATGCTCCTCTTTATATAGGCTTTGATAACCTTATTTTGATCTTTATCCAACTAGGAAACCTAATTTCATTAAACTTTTCCACCTCCTTTTGATCCTTATCCAATTAGGAGACTTAACCTCCTCAAAAACCAACAAAAACCCTAATTTTCACGTCAAAAGAGATCCCAAAACGCTTCCCTTATTTCTCTTCCCGCGCAGGCCCAATAAGGCCAACAGATACCAAATCCAAGTTGGTTTCACGGTTTTGCTCATAACTTTATCAAACAAAGTCAGAATGACCTCGTTCTTTCTTCGTTGGCTTCATAATTCAATCTTGGTATAGACTGAGTTCCACTGGATCTTTAGCAATTCTTCCTTGTAGAGTTCAATTCACTTCTTTCAGAGATGTAACCTAATAAAACACATAAAATATAAAAATAATAATAACACACAGTAATTCACAAAAAATATGGCAAATAAGTATAAGGAAATGATACTTAAAATGTGTAAATTATGCACTTATCATATACCCACCAGTCTCTCACATTGGTTACCAAATTAACTTCAGACATCGTACCAGAAAACTCGTTCTTGTTGTTTTCAACCAAATTAACATTGTTTTTCTTATTATTAAAGTCCTTACGTTTTCTACAGTGAATTTCCATATGGCCAGGAGTTCCACAAACATAACAAGCACCTTTAATTTTACCAATGCCATATTTGGGTTTCTGAAATATTCTTGTGAGGACCATGCTTATGGTTGTATTTGCTGCTCTGATCCTTTTCAGTATTGGAAGACTTTTGTTCAATTACATGAGCCTTGTTGGACATGTCCCTTGCAGAATATTCTTGTCTTTGGAGCATAAAAATTCTTCCATTTGAATCTTCTTACCCAAATCAACCATACTGACTTCACAAGTTTCATGTCTCAATCTACTTTTGTATTCTGACCAGGAAGACGGTAATTTCTCAATCACAATAAACACTTGAAAAGTTCCATCAGTCACCATGCCTTCAACAAGAATTTCATTGATAATACGCTGAGGTAAAAGGAGTTGATCAACCACATATTTGTCACCCGATATTTTGTATTCCAAGAACCTAGCTACCAAGAATTTCTTACTTCCAGCAGTTTCTGCTTGGTATTTTGACTCTAAAGCATCCCATAAATCATAAGCAGAAAAGTTCTCTTTTGCATTATAAAAGTCATACAATGCATCCTCTAAACAATTCACAATATGGTTTTTAGCCATATCACTGAATTTTTCTGGTCTGTCAGCATCATTTTTACCCATTGTTACAGATTAAGTGATATTGTGTTAAGAATGTTGGATCTGCAACAATAAAAAGCTTGAAAACAAATGATGTGAAAGTGAAATAAAATCTCTGAATTGAGATCACTGATTTGCATACAAAGGACAGAGCCCCCTGCTTAGCAAATTGTTCTTAACACAATAGTCCGCTGGTACTCCTCAAGAATGAGAGATGTTATACCCCCACAACGGAGATGTGTCCAGGATAGAACTGCCTGTTATGACTAGTATTAGTACAATACTATTCACCCAATCAAACAAACTCAACATCAATTGGAGAAGGGAAGTAAACATGCAAAGCGCAAAACAAAGCCGGAAGAGGGGAAAAGCAGACGAGATAGAAGCCGCTTCTGGTATGAATTGGAATGAAAAATTCTGAGTTATTTTATAGGCAGAAATCAGAGACAGGTAGTAAGGGAAATCAATGACAATTGATTCCCAATCAATTCCGTGCATGGAGCGTGGACATAAAAGATAAAACGGAAAGAAAACGAGCAGAATTCAAAACAGTCATTACTCCAAGAGAAAAATTTTGGTAAGTAAAATATATTTCACCGGGTCAGACGCCCTCCTATTAAGATAATTTATTTTTATATTTAAATTCATTTGGAAAATATATCAAAAGAATTTTGTCCAAAAATATAAGTCTTGGTTGACCCACACCCGAGATCAAGCTCGAGCTCGGCCCGGCCTGCTCGACCGGATGGCGGCGACGTGCATGCTTCGGTGCGAAGCACCGTGCGTGTGTGAAATATGCGGCTGCACCAACTAGCCGATTACCTAAGTCCTCTCCCTCACACAAAAATGTGTTGACCCAAATTGCCACTCTTAGATGCAATTTTCTTAGTAATATGGAGAGGCAACATCCTTAGTTTCTCTTATATGGGACTAAAGGTTTCATTCACAAATTGTGAAAATAAGCTAGCTTCCTTAATGACCCCATGTCCTAAGTTCCAATCAATCCAAGACCAAAAACAAAACACATAAAATCATTTTCTCCAACAAATAGTTCTCTACACTTTGCTTAAAAGATGTTCATAGGAAATTATATGGTCCCTTTCGACAATTATCTTTTCTTTAAGCAGTTCTCGTGTTCCGATAAAATCCAATACTCCTTCGAGTAAACTGGAAGTTATAACTTTAGAGGAGGAAGATAGAAGAATAGTATGCAAACAATATTTAGCAAAAAGATCAAATCTTTCTTTTCCTAAAGAGTCAAGGCGTTTTTCAACCCTTTTAAGACAGTGATTACTAACGAATTCACCACAAGTAACATCGTTATTTCTGTAGAGAATTTGATGAACATTCCATTTATCCATTCGAGAAAGTTTGTTAGACTTGATCAATTATGTTAACTCTTTACTTAAATCTCCGGAAAAATCTTCTAATGCCATTTTTGAACCACCGATAAATCTTCAGAAAGATCAGTTACCGAAACCCTGAGAACTAATGATTTGAAAAAGTTTCAAAATATTTTTCTCATATTTTCGAACAAAAATCTAAAACTTATTTAAGGTTTTATGAAGATTTCTTAATAATAGGAATACTCTTGATTGTTTATGGAGACAGTATATTTTCGGAAAATCAGAAACCAGAACTTCTAAGAAGGGTTCGATTATCCACAAAGTATATGGGTTTTTTAGAACCAAAGGAGATACATAATATATGAATATAATGCCCATGCATAATATCATATTGTTTGATTACTACATGGGTATTATATAGTATGTTCAAAGGATTTTGAAGCATCAAAATGCCAATTTTCTCGAAATCCTTTTAGCCTGTCACTGGTTGCAAAAAAACCATTATGTGGAGAGTGCATCATTCCAGTTCAGCAAAACAAATGAATATACACTTCTTGGTAATGTTTCTGATGAGGTATCTTTTTCATCAAAACAGTTTCTTAACTCGAAACATATTGCAGCACATAAGGATCCTTATTACAAAGTAACAAAGAATGCAATATTTATAGTTTTTTAACAGAAATTGTTTCTTTTTTCTGCTAAGACTTTCGAATCAATAGAGAATATTTAATACCAGTATAGGTTCCTTGATTCTTTTGAGGTGGTAAGATCTCTCCTCCTTTGTCTTTGAAAACTAATCCATTGGGATTATCAGTGGATAACAGATTTGAGATATAAGTCTTTTTTTCAAGAGACATAAGATTTCCTTTCTCATATCATGGGAGATGAAAAGGAGAGGGTACCAAATACACCACCAAATTTTTCGGTCGACAACATGTATGGACAAAACCCAATACAATTGCAAGTAGGTCTAAGGAAAAGACCCTTCACTACAAGAAAAACGGGCTTAAGCGTCTAAAATCTTAGCAAGAGTTCAGAAATTTAGTCGCTTAAACAGTTTAAGCGTCTAAAATTGCAACTGCCAGAAATTTTGACGGCAATAAACATGTGTCCACTATTACTTAGCAACGAAAAAATATACTTAATCGCTAGATCTATTGTACAAGTAATTTATAGCAACTAAAATAGTGATCATGTAGCTATTTACTTTGAGGCACCGAGTCGTAGCAACAACAAAATAAATTGGTTGGTCAAATCTCTCTCAGCAACTAAGTTTGAGCCACAACCGAATATGTTTAATTGCTAGATCTGTTTTTCAAGTAATTTATAGCAGCTAAATGTTGATCATGTAGCTATTC
>JAJJMC010005141.1:3464422-3519219 GCA_023531435.1 Papaver californicum
TTTTTCAAGTAATTTATAGCAGCTAAATGTTGATCATGTAGCTATTCTGTTTGAGGCACCGATTCGTAGCAACAACAAAATAAATTGGTTGCTCAAACCTCTCTCAGCAACTAAGTTTGAGCCACTACCAAATATGTTTAATTGCTAGATGCGTTTTGCAAGTAACTTGTAGCATCTAAAAAGTGATCATGTAGCTATTCAATTTGAGGCACAGACTGGTAGCAACAGAAAATGAATTGGTTGCTCAAACCTCTCTCAGCAACTAAGTTTAAGCCACCACCACATGTTAAAAAATGAATTACTTGGTAAAATCTCTCTCAGCAACCAAGTTTAAGCCGCTACCATCATTTCAAAAGAAATCAGTTTTTAAAGTACATTTGAGAACTTAATTAGTATTAATCTAACAATCTTATTAGGATTTGTTTAATAGAAACATGAAAACTTGTTCAAATCATTGTTTTCATTCACTATGAGCAAATGTTTGGATGCACAAATTGATTTTTTTTTAACATGAGTCGATTAAATTAACTATAATTATAACCAAATATTTTTACAAATCTCACAACCCATATCATTCCAGTCAAAATTTGAAACTTTTAACACTCAGTTCAACAATTTCAAATATTAAAACCAAATATTGTCATATCCTTGTCTTCTCTTAGAAATTAACCATTCCAACATCCAAAAAGCTATTTGTTCAATATTTTTCAAGAACTACAACAGTTTGCACATAGATTTTTGTACTAAACATTACTCAAAAAAGAGATTATCATAAATAGTTCAAGAAATGTTATGTTTTTACTTTTTTATTCCAATTTTAGATTTTAAAGATATATGTACATTGAGGTAGTTCATAATTACATGTTATGTTACAGGTCCAAGCTTAAATATTTATGCATCTGAAAGTAAAGAAATGCTCTATTTCGGGCAAACAAGACGACAAGAAAACTCTGTGTTGCTGGGTATATGCATTTCCTCCTCGTCCGTAACTACTTGTGTAGTCTCCAATTTATCTCTTGAATTGGAATGGTCAAAGTCACCGCAAACGATCTCCTGAGATTTCTCGAGTTCACTATCAGACTGTGAAGTTGGACAATCAAAGTCACCAAGCAGGACATCAGGAGATACCTCATGTTGAATTATCAGTCTGTGAAGTTGTTTTGGGATTTTAGCTGTGACAATTAAGAAATAGGAAAAAATTAGTAAACAATTAAGCAAATACAAACAGATAGACTTAAATGATTGAGGAAAATATTAGTAAACAATTAAGCAAATACAATAAAGTGATTGAGGGTGCTCGTACCAATAAAGTGCAGTGCAAAATTTTGCCCAATTCAAGGACTATGATAGCATTTTAAAGGGGAAAAAGACTTACAGCAATCGCCAGCAGCAAATGTATCCACCAGAAATATATGGCAAAGGATATGGTATCCAGTCCATCTTATAAGGATGACCTCTTATTAAAAATACTCCGACCAAATCGGAGTGTATTAAAGTAAGCAATCCAATACAAAAAGAACATGAACCATTACAGAAACATAAATACTTGAAGTTAAATCATGCATACTCAATCTAAAAATCTATGCAGTTATAAGCAAATCACTAATAAAAAAACATTTCATATGTTGATTGCTCTATGGAACTCACCAGTCCAATATTACATAAAATCATCCGCAAGACCTTCCTGATGAAGAAGCCCTCAAAACTCCAATTGGAACACGTTATGGTTTTTGTAAGACACGAAATGCTCGATTAAGACCACTTCTAAGACATGTCACAACAAGTCTATTTGTATAGCCACCATCTTTTTCACTCACCTGTATACACAATGATGCATATCAGCACAAGGACATAATTGAACTGAGAGGAACCACAGCACAAGTAAACCTAGAAAGAAAAAGTGAAAACATAAAGCATATGGAATGGGAGCATGTCCCAAGATATGAATATGATATACTTACATAAACATACTCTATACATACACTGATACGAACAGGGACGGAGCCAAGACATTTATACTATGGGGTCATATTAAAAAAAATTCAGCATTCACCAAAAAAAGTTTGATCCATAACTAAATTACACATAATATTATAGAAACCTTGTTTTCTGGAGGTACTTCCTTTTCCATACGGGATGACTAGCCATGGGCTGCTGCTGCTGATGGAAACATTCTGCGTTCACTTTTTTCAATTGCATTTTCTTCACCCATCAAAGACACTGTATGGTACTGAATCTGAATCTGAATCTAAATTAGTTTCACTTAAAAAAGGAGCTGCCTTTTATCTGAATCTAAGAGGAGAAGAATAATTGATCGTAAACCTAGCAAATATTTCATCTTGAACTACTTTTAATTACATTGTAAATTCCTTCCAGGAAGAACCCTCACATACACCATACTGAACAACCTTTTCTTGGACACAAACACATGTAACTCTGTAAGACTCATTATTCACATATGCATAACTAGATCATGTAATAGCTCCTCCAAGTTTCATAATGGCTATCAAAGAAACGTAACCATCATAGGTAAAAATTTAACATTTTGCTGAACAAACAAGAGAATAGAGACTAAACCCAATTTTCAGAACATATTATTCAACCATACTATAACAGGAAGAAGCAAAAAAAAACAAAAACAATGTTTACTTATCGGTGATGTGTTTCATATCTTTAGATTTGTTAGATCGATAACAAAATAAATAAGTTTGATTGAGATTAAATAAAATTCAATAAATCAAAGTGAAATCGAGTGAAATTGATGAAAAATTGATATAATTTGAGTAAGATCGATCATAATTGAGTGTATTCAAGTGAGTTCGATAAAAAAATGAGTGAATTTTAGTGAGATTGATGAAATCATAGTTTGATATCTTTAGATTTGTTAGATCGATAAAAAATGAATAAGTTTGATTGAGATTAAATAAAATTCAATAAATCAAAGTGAAATTGATAAGAAAATTAATATAATTTGAGTAAGATCGATCAAAATTGAGTGTATTCAAGTCGGTTCGATAAAAAATTGAGTGAATTTTAGTGAGATTGATGAAATCATAGTTTCATATCGTTAGATTTGTTAGATCGATAACAAAATGAATAAGTTTGATTGAGATTGAATAAAATTCAATAAATCAAAGTGAAATCGAGTGAAATTGATGAAAAATTGATATAATTTGAGTAAGATCGATCAAAATTGAGTGTATTCAAGTCGGTTCGATAAAAAATTGAGTGAAATTTAGTGAGATTGATGAAATCATAGTTTCATATCGTTAGATTTGTTAGATCGATAACAAAATGAATAAGTTTGATTGAGATTGAATAAAATTCAATAAATCAAAGTGGAATCGAGTGAAATTGATGAAAATTTGATATAATTTGAGTAAGATCGATCAAAATTGAGTGTATTCAAGTCGGTTCGATATAAAGTTGAGTGAATTTTAGTGAGATTGATGAAATCATAGTTTAACTCACACATTTGTCTCAATCCGTATGATAATCCAACATCAAATCTAGACCATCCAAAACCTTCATGATCCGTATGAGGTGGCTTATCCACCGTTCAAATTTTCCTTTTTAACACAAAGAAAAACACACATTTAACTTACTCATTTGTCTCAATCCGTATGAAACCGAATCTGAACCATCCAAAACCTGTTAAGATCTGTATGACACCGAATCTGTACCACATATTATCAAAACCGTGAGAACCGTTCAATGTTTTTGTTTTTGACACATGGAAAGAATCTAACCATCAGATCTTAGTGGTCCAATTAAATTGGTGTCGAAGGTAATGATCGTCCAGCTCTATTACACTATAACTGAGTTAAGATACACGTAGGGAACACACAAAAAAAAAATCATGTCCGTCAATCTCTTTGATCAGTTACTCGAGGGAAAGATTAACTTTTCATATATAAGCATAGAAGAGAGAGAAAATCACTAAACCTAATATCTTTTTCCTTCTCGTCCACCTCCCACCCTCTCCCTTTTCTCTATAAACCCTAACCCATGTCAAGAGAGGAAATCTGATCGAAGTAAAAAAACTGATGTTTTTTAACTTCTCCTAGCCATCAAACTCTCCAATCTATGGTTCCTCTCTATTTTAGATTCCTCAAGATCATGTACTAGCGGATTATAGAAAAACTAGGGCAAAATCTTTCCTTTGAAATACTCATATTCTTACTCTTCTTAGTCATAACCAAAACATTATCATCGTCATCAGCATCAGAAGAATGTAACCCCCTTTTCCTTTTCCACTTTTGATTATCATCATACATATTATACCTTTTCAAAATCTCCTGATATTTATCTTCACAACCTGGTAATATGTAGACAGTTCCTTCGAAATTACATACCGAAACAGCATCAACATCACATAATGTTGTGAATTCAGTATATTTCTTTTTTACACCCGACCATCTAGATCTGAAAACTTTCCTCTTTTTCTTAGAATCAACAACAAAACCATGAGTAGAAGATGACAATGATGGTAATTTACACGTTAATTCTGAATTAGAAAGGGAACCCATGTTTAGAGACTCAGAGAAATCCATATCAAGCGCAAGAACCAAAGAGTTTTGGTTGATGGTGTAAGTATAATTTTAATTATATGATGTCCAGCAAGCGGTTACTTTTATTCAAGAAAAAACAAGTAAGTGTATATATGGGTGTATCTAATTACAGGATTGGTTCTTGGTTGCCTTCTGACTGGAATTGCATTCTATATGAAGGTAGAGCTAAACAACTTTACTAATAAACAAGAATCTTCATGGCTAATTTTTGTTTTTTTTAAACTTGACATATTATGTGAATCAGGACCATGGTTTGCTGCTCAATGCAGTACCATCCCTCACTGTAACAGGAATACTGGTAAGACTGATAGAACTTAATGCTTCACAAGCAAGTCTTTTTCTACTCTAGGTATAAAGTTATTCATATTTGTGGGTTTATTATAGGTGTACATTGGATCATTCTCGGTAGGAATGGGTGCAGTTCCATGGGTTGTGATGTCTGAGGTAATTTCAATCTTCTTAAATTGTTCTTCCCAATTTTACTAACATGTTAAGCAAGAGGTTGCAGTTACGCATCTATTTCTCTTGCAGGTTTTTCCAATAAATGTTAAAGGGGTAGCTGGAAGTCTAGCGAAACTAGTGAACTGGTTTGGTTCATGGGTGATTTCCTACATTCAATTACCTCATGAGCTGGAGCTCTTCTGGTAACTAATCTCCATTTTTGAACTAGTGAAACCAAACTTTTAAAACACGAGTACTCACCATTACTTGTTTTTTGTGTGCTTTGCAGGTACATTTATCATTTATGTTGTGGTTAACGGACTAGCTATAGTATTTATCGCCATGTTAGTACCTGAAACAAAGGGAAGAACTCTAGAAGAGATTCAAGCTACCATCAGCAAGTCGTGATGATGAAAACCAAAAGGAAGTTAGCTGATGAACAGTCACAAGCATTTATTTCGTTTATTCTGCCCAAAGTAAACAAAAATGTAAACTCAAATAATGATTAAGCGTTCACTGCCTAGCTATATTCTCAATAGTATCATCCAAATTCATTTCATATTCATTTCAATGCCTAGCTAGGGGTTTATTTTGATCAGCAAGTTCTATGTTGACACAAGATTTTGTCATCCAACATGCTTATTTTCATCGTTGAACTTTTAGATTTGTAGTATTGAAGGAGTACCTATGAACTGTCATTTTTTAAAGTCATTCTTATGTACGACCATTGATCAGGTTGGAAAAGGAAAATCCTGGGAAGTCATAATAAAAGAAGAGAAAATCAGTGTTGGAAAAGCCAAGAAAGGAAAAGGTCATAGAACAAGAATTTGATAGTACTATTTTGATTCCATTCTTTTTAGTGAGATTTCCATGGTTTGTTTATGTCTTTTAGATTGAATTCTAATGGATTACTTATGTGCTACTATTTCAGGGCTTGAATGACTTATGATGGAGAAGTATTATCCGAAGGTTAAGGGTACAGAGAATTGGGTATCTTGTGGAACAGGTGTTCCAGCTTGCATTCTTGCTATAGTGAGTGTTCTCATGTAACTTAAAAGAGTACATACAGAGCAGTTGTCAATATCAAAAAAAGAGTGATTTGGTACCATTCAACTGTTTAATAAAGCCAACTCTCTGTTAATATGTCTGTATAGGTTTCAGATCTTATGTTGGTAGCTTTTCCTAATGCCTTTTATTGTTAAGCTGTTTACCCAAATACTAGTACTATAGGTATTATATAAAGTGTAAACTACTATTTTATTTATCTGGTTGGTTTATTTTCTTTTTAATTTTACAGGGTCAGTCGTTCCCTGGTGTATCCTTAATGAAGCCTGTGCAGTATCCTTTAACGGGTCCAGCTGAAAGGGGATTCTGTCCTAATCGGGGACTTTCTGGTGCACATGTGACAAATGGACGTGTCGGGGACTTTCTGGTGCACATGTGACCAGAATTGGTTGGTACTGGATGAAGCTGTTCAAATTGGCTTTGTATCAGGCTTAGGAAAAAAACTCAGCTCTATCTTCATCAAGATTGTGGAGATTGTAAATATTTTTTAAAGAAATAATTAATTGTATTTTTTTTCCTTTTCTGTAAAGAGTGTAACTTTTTTAACAAATGACATAAATTGAATTATGTGTTATAATAAAATTTAATTTTGTTTTTAATTTGGTTCATAATTTTAATATTAATTTGGGATTATTAAAATTAGAATATGTGGAGTAATTTGTGGAGTAATTGAGCATAAAAATTTGGCAGCTTAGAAACTTGAGCAACCAACTCAAACACAAAATTTTGGCAGCTTAAAAGTTTGAGCAATCAATTTCAGGCAAGCTTAAAAGCTTAAGCAACCAACTTCAGGACAATCAAAACCAAAAATCGCTTGTAGCAAGCAAAATCATTTGATCGCTTAAAATTTTAACCAAGTAACATCAGGTTTAGTTGTTCCATGTATCTTCCAACTAGGTAGTTTAATAGCTCCTAAGTCACAAGTTGCTTCTAGAGAGTAAAAAATTTTGTACCTTAAAAGCTTGAGCAACCAACTTCAGGCCAATCAAAATCAGAAATCACTTTTAGCGAGCAAAATTATTTGATCGCTTAAAACCTTAACCAAACAATTTCAGAAAGAGTTGCTCCATGTATCTATCAACTAAGTAGTTTACTTGCTTTAGAATGATTGGTATATCTGAAGCGATTGATATTTTACTTGGTATATTGGTTGGTCTAAATGTTAAGCGATCACAATTTTACTTGCTCCATGTTAGTTGGTCTAAATGTTAAGCAATGAGAAAAGTACTCGTTTTAGGTTAGTTGGTTTATTACTAGAGCGATTGCATGGTCGCTCAAGGTTTTGACATACATGGCTTTGGGCAACCAACGGAGCGAGTGCCACTTTTAGTCGCTATAACGGTTATAGCGACTTAAAAGGGGCTTTAAGCGACTAAAAATGAGTAGTCGCTTAAACCCATTTTTTTTGTAGTGCTTGAACAAATTGTATATAGAGTTTTTCTCTTTTCTCTTCCACAATCAATATGTATATACCAAAGGTCCATGTACCTGATTGTGTAGAAGAGATCTTGGATCAGTCTAGTTGTATCCGAATTAAAAGGATCCGAATTCGAACAAGCATGAAACTTGCATTCTATCTTTTAAGATATATGAATTCAACAAGAACGAGTCTTATTTTTTATATCAATTAATAAGGACTTAACTATCTATATTGATTAAGTACTACTTGTGTTATTCCTATTATAAAGATAAAACAATATAATATGGAAAAGGAAACACAAGATACCAAAAGTTTTGTTAACGAGAAAAACCATGGGACCTCGTCTAGCTTTGAACACCATATCGTATTAAAACTGCTATAAACACTAGCCACTATCAGACTTCAGACTAGAATGTAGTTGAGACCGAATTCACCCTCCAAGTAATTCAGATGCAGTCGTGTTCCTTACGTCTCTTGAACCTTGCAAGGTTCTACGCACTTGATTCCCTTAGCTGACGTCCTTTACATCCTAATAGTTGTTTCAACCTTAGTGAAGACTTTTGTTACCTATCTGCCTCTAACAGACAAGCCTATTTGATTTCCCTTTTGATTTTTTAATCTAGGCTTGGAAATATGTTTGCAATAGAAAAAGTCCAGCAAACCTCACAAATACGCAACACTGACTCTTAGTTAGATGGGAATCCTAGATTACTAACCACATCTCAAGAACAATCCGAACAAATCAAGAAAGAGTCTAGATATCTATCTTGAGGAACCCAAAGTCTAAGATGAAAAGAATTTTGTGATTTCTATTTATCTCGTTCCTGATCTGCGATTACGAAAACCTTAAAGATCAATAAGAACAAGATCCATATACAAGAACTATCATGTAAAGGATAGTCTGACCGGGCTTCACGAATCCCTAAGTGAACTCTTTAAGTCGTAACCTAATTATATTTCTCATAGAAAACCTAGGATTTAGAGGACGATTTTAGCTTAGTAACTAGGAGACATGAGTGCCAGATATTGAGAAATCCAGTTATAATAGTTTCTCTATTTATAGATTTTCAAGGCTTCAGATAGCTTTTGATTAAGGCTAGGGTTGCTTGAAATTCAAGAAAACACTTTTTCGGTTTAGATGAAATTATTATTAGGAATCCATGTAAACATGTGAGATGTCTGCCTTGAAATTGCGCAGAAGAATATGCACAATGTTCCAGGGTTCTAGAACCGTGCACAATGATAGTTCATGATGGAAAGTATGCCTTTTGAACTTACAATAACAAGTTGTGTTCAATAACACTCAAGACTTAAATCATAATCCACAAGCCCAAAAGATTTTGTGAATAAAGTTGTCTTATAAGTGTTTATAAGAGTTTTTGGGCTTCTGGTATAATAGAACTGGGTAGCTATGCATACCTATGGGCAGTTCAGAACTCAGGCTCAAGGGATATGCATACTTATGCCAGTTTGTGAAGTCGGATCCAAGGGGTACGCGTACTGGATATGCTTACATCCCCCCATTATCGAACTCAGATCTAGGAATATGCTACCTTTGCAATGATATTGAAGAGTCGCTTGATCGTATTCTTTGGCATTATAGTTTGACAAGACGGGTATGGCAGTGGATTGGAGGTATTTTTGATCTTAATCCTTGTTGTATTTTATCTAATTCTTATAAGGATACTAAGGGTCGTAGTCGTAGGATCAAGGATTTGTGGCTAACTGTTATTTTAGTAGTGAGGCCTGATTTGTGGCGTTTTGAGAGTTTGAACCTTATTTTACTATTGTATTCAAAAAACATCAGATAACACTATTTGGTAATTCGTTACTAGTTAGTGTATTGAACGTTCGGGTTGATTACATGACAAGAAAACTATGTTTAACTACATGAATTTAAGGAAATATACTTGATAAAACAATTTCATAGTTGAAAGGAATCAAAGGATCTTTTCTAGGACCGATCCCTTAACAATGATCTATACTAAGACCGATCCCTTATTAAGGATCTCTACTAGGATCGGTCCCAAGGATCTCTACTAGGACCCGTCCCAAGGATCTCTACTAGGACCGATCCTTAAGATAACCAATTAAACGTTTTCGGTTTTCTATTACTTTAGGGTTTGCATAGATACCGGAAATGTATTTGGTTAATATGGAAATCTCATTAAGATATCAACATAATATTTTGAATATGTGCCAAACTCTTATTACTTAATGTTCAAGTATTTTCCTTGGTACTCAAGGTGTGATCCCAAAACCAAAATATTCTAAATATCTTTTTGATATCGTAATGGGTTAATTAGACTTTGGTACTCCGTTTTTGACCCGATTTAGTGTTTGGTCTAACATTTGTCCAACGTTAGTGTTTGGTACCTGGACTGACGGTTGACCCGAGTTGAAAATGTTAAAGTACTGAATTATGTTTAGAATTTAAGAAAAAATAAATAAATAATTAGTAGTTAACGTCGTTAACAGTGTCGTTAACACGTGAGTGTTTTAAAACTCACATGCCTTCTGATACATAGTACGGCTATGATTCTTCAGATCCAACGGTCGGATTTTTAGATTTTCAAAAATCATGACCGTCGGCTAGACTTTATAAAAGCACACCATCACCTGCAAATTCTCATCTTCTTCTTCAACAACTCAATTCTTGAAAAAATTTCACACAAAAGCATACATAATGGAGGGTTCAAGCTCATCACCAATTACCAAGTGTTCTCTATGTATTTCTACTGGTCATGTTGCCATAGATTTCCTTGGGAAGGTACAAAATGCACACTCACCAATTGCAAGGGGTACGTGTTTCTTAGAAAAGCAGTAAAAAGAAAAAATGGATCTCAACCTTATGTGAAGTGCAACTACTATGGAGTTTTCATCTGGTTAGATGCTTATGTAGCTTCACACCAAGGTACTCCACCAACTTTACCAGATGATGAAAAGTGGTTAAAAGAGAAGCAATTTTACTGCTACTCATGCGGGGAAAACCAACCTCTTACCATGCACAGATCCATGTTGTGATGATAAGATGAAGCTACTCACTTCTACAAAACCAGAATCTATTAGAAACAGATACTACTTATATCAAACATGTAAGAAGGTTAAGTTTCAATAAATTTGTAAGCAAGTGTTGGAATATGTATGAACCTAGTAAGATGTATGAACCTAGTAAGTTGTAATGAAGACGATAAAGATGACAACTAAGATACTCTCATAAGTAGGTAATAAAGAAAATAACTTAGCAACTGCATATGTTGTTCACAACCTTTAAACATGTACTCCTAAGCAACTGCAGTGGTCCAAACAATAATAACTAAGCAACCTAAAGCATAAATGATAGCTCATCAGTTAGGTCAATAGTAATTACATTAAGGTAATTACCTATGGCTCTTTGAATTCTTCTGCTCCTTGGTGGTGAAGGCAGATCAGGTTGAAGCAGTTCTACAGGTTCAAGAAATGTTGCAGGCTTAGGAAAATCTGCAGTTTCAAGCAATGATGCAGTCTCAGTGAATTTTTTCCTCTTTTGTTGTACAGCACCACCTCTGGTTCTAAAACCACCACCTCTTGGACCACCATTGCCACCTCTCATATCAACTCCTGGAATTCTAATACCAACAATGTTGCCTCTTTTTCTATACACAATACCTGAACCACCTATAGTTCCTGGAGTCCAACCACCTACACCACCTCTTCCTCTTGTAGAAGATCTACCAGGAGGTACCCAAACTGGTGGTGCAGATGGTGCTGGTGGTACAGATGATCCTGATGTTGTTGGTTCTTCAACATTATTCCCAAACAACAAGTACTCAGATCCCCTCCTCATGGTCCCATTCCTTCCACCTCTAGTTCTTGGACCACCTCGAATAGTGGCAGTTATAGGTCCACCTGGAATTCCACCTTCCTGTCCACCTGTCACCTCAGACCCATCACTTCTGCCACCTCTCCCGCCACCTCTACCCCCACCTGCTATTGTTCTATCGTTGACTTTGGTACTCCTCAAAATCCTTTGTTAGATTCCTTCTCACATGTGGTTCACCATCTACAAACAAAGAAAAAGTTAGAGACAAAGAAAAAGTTATAGTAAAAGATAAAGTAAACAAAACTATAAAGCTTGTCACCTTCTTGTTTTTCAATTTCATCCTTTTTAGGACAACCTTTTTTGTTGTGTTCAAACTCTTTGCATTGGGAATATTGCTTCCTTTGCAAATTTCCAACTCTAGCCTCATCTGCATCTTCCTTTGTGTTCTTGGTCTGCCTTTTTGCTTTTTAAAAGAAGGTGGTGCAACCTTGTGTTGTATGTCATCCTTTGCCATACACTTAGACTCATTATCAATGGGACCAACCATTCTTTCATAAGTTGCTCTATATTTGTCCACATTGTGGTAATCATCAAACAACCTGTAAAACCATTGTGAATCATAAAGAAAGATGAAAAAGTGGTATCATATAAAGTTTAACCAAAAGGAATTAAAGTGGTGAAGATAAACTTACTTTTTCCAGTCTGCATTCCTGTTATAAAAAGAGGCATTGATTGCATGTTCACAAGGAATCCCAGTGACATCCCAAAACCTACAGTCAAATTCATGCTTGCAAAGTGTTAGCACCCAAGATTGTTTATTTCTGTCATCAAGGATTGTCCACACATATCTGCTAGTAGGTACTCTTTCAAATGCAGTTGCATTTTCTCTATTCAACTTGTATTTCTCTTCTGCCCTAGGTACCACTCCTCCATCTTCATAACCCTAACCTTGTATTTTCCTGTCAAACATCAACCTTGTCACCATAAAATGATATTTCTCAAGAAACTTGCATATAGGCAACCCTCTTATGTCCATAATCCAAGCATTAAAAGCTTCACAGAAATTTTTAAGTTATGTGTTCACAACATGATGAAGTATCAAATATATCTCTTGCCCACTGTGCTAAATCTTCTTTATGTAGATAACTCACTGCTTCTGGTCTTAAATCCTTCATCTTGTTCATGTTAATATCATGGTCTTCCTTTACATATGAACTAGCTTCATTCCATATTAGTGCCTCTGGATGCTTGCCTGGGTGATACCTCTAAAAGTTTTTGTACATGTGCCTAACACAAAACCTATGGTGATGGTTCACATCACTAAAATTTGTGTCAACAGCTGATATAAATCCATTCTCCCTATCAGATATGAATGTAAGTGCTCTAGTATGCTCTTTCAAATAAGGTGCAATAATCCTAAGAAATCCAGTCCAATTCTCTTTGTCTTCTTTTCTACACAAGAAAATAGAAACGGTAAACAATTCATTGTTTGCATCTAATGACATGATAGACAAACACACACCACCATATTTACCTTTCAGAAAACACCCATCTAAACCTTGAATTGGTCTACAACCATTCTTAAAACCATCCAGGGAACATTTATAAATTATACATACATGCTTGAACTTACCACTTTCATCTGTTGCACAACTACAAATGCTACCTGCATTCCTCTTTAGTATTTGGTTGCAACACTCAGGGATCATTACATAGCTGTCTTCATAGTTACCAAAAACTCTCTCCATACACATATGCCAAGCAGACCAAGCTGTCCAGTAAGAGATCTCTACATGATAAACCCTCTTAACTTCATCCCTGAAATCCTTTGGTTTATAGTTTGGATGAGCTTTGAACACATCTAACATAACCCTGAATACCCACCTGCAAAACATTACAACTAAATAAGTATAACAATGTTGTGACAATATAAATAACTTAGGAAAAAAATCAAGAAATAAATTAGAAAAAGTCAAGCCAAAAGTTATTTCACACCTTGAATTGGCTAAAAGATTTTTGATTCCATGTGTTAGTGTACATGTGTGCTCAAAATCACCATTCTTGGACCTAAATGTCACTTTATCCCAAATCCTGGAGCAGTATACATTCCATTTGCATTTTGGTTTGTTCTTGCATTCATAATGCTGTTGAATCTGGGTATTTTTCTTCTGGACAATGTCAAAATTCTGAAAGATGTTCTGATCCTTGTGGAAATCCCTGCATTCTAGTCTGCCCAACAAATATCTTGTCCAATATTGTTGTGTTACTCTTCCAAGTATTCAACTCTTCCTTTTCATAAACTTTGCATGTCTCCTTCACATAATCCTTATACTCTGCACTCTTCTTAATCGCACTTGTTAACTGCACAGTCAAGGCATCTTCTTTATCATTGGAGTTTTCCTGTGGAACTATTATTTGCTCTTCTTCTTGGTCTGACTCACCAGCAGAGATATACTCCTCTTCAGGTCTACAATCATCAATGATGGCTAGTTTTTCTTAGTTGGTTACACATCTGTTATTTCTACTTGAGTAACTGACTGAACAGGGGTAACATCCACATCAACATTTATAGTTGGTTCTACTTGAGTACCAGTACCACCATTTCCAATACAATCATTTACAACACTACTAGACCCACCCACCAATTTAACACTTTTCTTTACAATTTTCTTTAATTTTCTTCCACTACTAACCTTTTCTACACCTTTCCTAACTTCATTTACGACAATACTTGATCCAACTGCATTAGACCCACCATTTGTGTCCACATTTACATTGTCATCAACATTTACAACACCGCCCACATTTACAACATCCCCCTGACTTGAAACAGATCCATCTTGATTACCTGTAGTACTACTTGGCTTGTCATACTTGTGTAACTGAGACAACCAATCTAATTCCTCTTCCAACAAACAATCAACCCTTTTAACATTTTTATCAGGATCCCTCTTATCCCTACTTTCCCCTACCAGATAACCATCTTTAGAGGGGTAAAACTTAGGGAATTCAGAACCATCCATTTCTGCATATCACCATCACACAAAAGTTAAAATTACAACATACTTTAATCAATAACCAATGATAATACTTCATAAAGATAAAATTTTGAAAATAAAATAAAATTTTGAAACAAACAAAATTCGACAAACCCACGTTATATTTCCCCTTTTCAATCATTTAAAAACACCCAAATCGAAAAAAACCCAATTTTTATAAACCCTAAATTAATTTAATCGAAAAATTGAAGATATTAAACAAAACCCAATACATAAAGTACTCTTATAATTACTATTGATATCATAATTATGAATCTAATGTAGACAAAAAACAAATGGTAAAGAAATCGAACCACTTAACACTGAAATCGATTGAACAGTGGTAACAAGACCTTGAATAACTTCGTACTACTAATAACCCTGAAAATAACACCTCAATAATCTCTTCAAATATCAGTGGATCACGATCACTATCTTCAACTTCCGAAAACACTCAAGATTTTCTCAGATCTTCTTCTCTGATAGATGGAGACGGAGAAGCAGAAAACTGATTAGGGTATGGAATCGTTTTGGGATGGTTATAATAGTTAGGTCGAACGTAACCGTTCATCTTTGAGATGGAACAAGATCTAATATAAACCGTACACGTGTTTGATGAACTAATCTGTTAGGGACTTGGTTTGTCATTGTTAGCATATTTTTTTTAGTAATTCAATATTTAATTGACGAAAAAACAGGACACGTCATCAGTTCACGTGGTCAACTATCGTCAGCATCAGTCTAGGTACCAAACACTAACGTTGGACAAATGTTAGACCAAACACTAAATCTGGTCAAAACATGAGTACCAAAGTCTAATTAACCCTATCAGAATTTATATGTGACGGACCAAAAAATTCCGCCTCCGGTTATCTGCTGGGTAGGATGGAGCTCCCCGATGCGCCACTCGAACGATGGTAATCGGGACTTAAAACTTCACTTCTCTCTACGAAAATACAGGTTGATTTGCTTTTGCAAGCATGATACTCGAAACGTAGTTTCAATACTGTTCCAAATCACCCTTCTCCTTCAAAGGGTACAAGGTCATTGAAGCTAATGTTGAATGCCTTTGGAAAGCATCACATACTTACGAGCATTGTACAGGCCTAACTCATGCCTTGGACTAGCACATAGGCCATTTCATGCCTATTTTTTGATTCCTCAACTCTGCTTCGACTAAGCACTGGGTGCATGCACTGATCTTGATCTTGACAAGAGTGCAGCAACCAGGCATATTCCGTTCATACCGTATGGCTTGATAAGAAGTATGACCATCCATCAAATGGAACGCAACTACCTCATCAAGTACGGTAAAAATCATCTCCTAGCACTGCCAAGCTAGATGATATGATTTACCAAAGTTTCACAATCATCTCCAAATTAGATGATATGACCGACAAGATGCTGCGCCTTAATGCATTGTATTGCGGCTTCCTACATACCCAACCCATACCTCGAAGGGATCAAGTATGACCGTAGCTCATCCGAAGGATCATTTTGAATGGGATAAGCAACTTAAGCCTATTAAGGCAAAGCCAATATCGATTTCAAGAGCCAATCGTTTCGAAAGGATATGCTTAGGCATATACAATTCGTATAGCCAACAATTTTTAATACGATGTAGCAAGACCAAAGGCCAAGCAAAGCCTAGTCCGAATATGCCAAGGGACTTTCGCAAGATATGCACCAGCTTGTGCAGAACTAATGTCTTTTAGTATGCAAATATGCATTCTCGAGTACGCAACACGAATGAATGATGCTTTCTCATAATACAAGATTCATCAACTAAGATACAAGCACATTGACACTTACGCATCAAGTATGCACCAACGTATAGGTCGCATTGCGTAAATGTGCATTACCACTCATGCACATTCAACCAAGGCCTGGGCCATTCGTTGAAGATAAAAGTACATCGAAGCCATATGAAGTCTTACCATGAGCAAACTGTATCCATTGGGAATATGGGTTCGATCATGATTTGTTTCTCCGGAGTACCAAAAGCAAGCATGACATCGTTATGAACATAAAGTCCCAAAGTATGGAACCCCAGAAAAAGGATGACCCAACTTAAATGGGATTTGATAGCTTCTTTATGGTCTAACATTCTTGCCAATACATTATCTTCATTCTGCTCCGGATTGTAATCTCTAATGAAGAATATCGCTCCATGAGCAAACGCTCCCCCTCCCTATAAATGTCTTAAGCACATTTCTGTAAATTTGGAAAAGAAGGGTAAGGGACATCCATCGACTGCACATACCAGCTTCCACCACTTTCGCGACAAGCATAATAGTGCATTAGCACTATGATGCTTCCTCGGGTAAGTACACGGAACATTGATGCTTCTTTGGGTAAGTATCCTTGAGTAAGCTACATAGCGTCAGTGATGCTTCTTTGAGTAAGCATCATGAGTCTCCAACCAACACCTCCTCCCTATATATGCTTTACTAGCATTTCTAAAAGTATATAAAAGGAGGGTAAGGGACATTCATCTATTGTACTAAGACAAATATACCTTTCTCACTAACGCTAAAGCCAAAGAAGCTTTCTCGGGAAAGCTTCATAGCAACATGGATGCTTCCTTGGGTAAGCATCCTCGGGTAGGCTTCACGGGACAGTTATGCTTCCTTGAGTAAGCATCAACTTATAACCACAACCTCATCCCTATATATTTCTTACCACATTTCTACAAATATATAAAGGAGGGTAAGGGACATTCATCTACTGCACATTAGTGATGCATCATCGAGTATGCATCACGACATAATAATGCATTAGTACTATAATGTGTTCTCGAGTATGCAATATAGAGGCAGTGATGCTTCCTCAAGTATGCATCTCCATTTTTATAAAATTACTAATTTACCCCTGAGTGTACGTTTTGGCCTTTATGTGTAAATTACTATTTTACCCCTTTGTTAAAAATACGGGTGTTACATTATATGTCTTTAATTTCCCAGTAATTAAAGTATATTTATTGTAACTATATTAGTAAAGTATACTTGTATGTTATCTAATATTTAGTTGTCATCCAAGAGATATTTCGGTATATTAGTTGGATTACAGTTGGAATTGTACAAAACCGAAAATAGGCATTTATTGCATATCTTTAGTATTTTCGGATTTGGAAATTCCTTGGTACCCAAACTACCTTAGTCATTATAAATAGTGAAGTTTGTCATTCTTACAAACTCATCCCTTGGACGCACTGATCTAATTGATTGTATGGGAAGCCGACTGGAGTATTCTTATAATGCTCATTCGAGAGGAGAGTATCCTAATTAGATGAAATCTCTTATGTATGATTAGTTTAAAGACTTTTGTGGGATCAAATAAGCACTAGTAGTACCGTTGGTGGGAAACTAAATCGTATTGTTATTTAGTTTTCGATTATTGATTTGATTGACTAACGTCATGTTAAACCTTGATAGATCTAGTTTGTTTATTTTGTGATCCTTATCTTCTGATATAAGGTCACTCGAACTAGTTCAAGGATCAATAATTTCAGATCTGATCTTTTGATTCAAGGTCTGAAGATAGGACTTTTGATCATGCATTGTAACAGACTTCGTTCTTTGCGTGATCGATCACTAGTGGAATGAAGTTGTTTGTGCAGGTACTTTGAAGACTGAAGATTTTCTTTTTGGTATTCTGATCTTTGTGATAACTTTATGCACACTTGATTGACTAGGATCCGACAAGTTTTTTTATCTTGCATAGAATTTTTATAACTTGTTGTATAGATCGACAATCTATTTTTTGGTATTTCTCTTTGAGATCTACTTTGATAGGTTTATCTTGCATGGACTTTTTATAAGTTGTTGTATAGATCGACAATCTATCTTTTGGTATTTCTCTTTGAGATCTACTTTGATAGTTCTCTGATTAACTTGTTGATCTGGGAGATTGATAGAGAGGCTACTGAAACATATTAGTCCTTTAATATTTCAGAATACGATCCAAAGGAGTTGAGTGCTTGAAGTCTTCACAGCAGGTGAAGCGACTTAAGATAGTGGACTCTATCTTAAGATTTACGTGCGTAGACCAGATTGGTTGTAGGCGTAAGGATACTGAAGGAAATGAGTAACCTGGAGTTAGTTTACTTTGTTTTAACTATACGAAGTTAGTTGTAGTATTTGTATAATGGCTTAATTATGAAAGTATTCAAAACTAGACTAGGTCCCATGGGTTTTCGTCATTTGCGGTTTCCTCATTAAGAAAATCTTGTGTCGTCGGATTTTTTTTTTATTTCCGCGTTATATTGATTTGTCTTTGTAATTAAAGTAAATACACTTGTAAGTTAATCAAACACTTGGTTTGATTCCATAGTTAGTTCGGTTTCGAACTTTGACTATATACCTTGTGGTTGTCATCTTCTTGACAGTTCTTGTTAGTATTAGATCACATAAGGTAAGTCTTTAATAGGTTGATATCGAAAATATTATGGTGTACTTGGTACCCTCGTCATTTCAATTGGTATCAGAGAAGGCAAACATAAAAAGATCTAACAATTTTTGTTTAGTGCAAGCCAACCTATAAGACAATAAATTCAAGTTTATACGAATCGATTTCAGTTAACATACCGCCAAGATTTGATGGTACCAACTATATGTGGTGGAAATTGGTTATGAAGTCTTTTCTTAAATCTCAACAACTTTAATACTTGGGTTTTAGTCGTTGATGGATACGAACGTCCAAAAGTGGAAAATTTAAAAAATGAGTTTAAAAGCTTAGCTTCGTATTCTAGTGAAGAAAAGGTTCTTGCAAAGCAGAACTCAGATGGTTTAAATGCCATAATATACGCAGTAAGCCAAGATATTCAGCAGCATGTTTATACATCTGAAACCTCTAAAGTAGCATAGGATAATCTTTGGACTGTGTTCGAAGGTAACTCTTCATAAAAGGAAGCTATACTTCAAACTCTCACTTCTGGGAAAATTTTCGTATGGATGATAACGATACTTTTGAGGTGTTTCACGTCAGAGCATTGAGGAATATCATCATCGTCATTCTAAGTATCCTCATTTTCGAAGACGGGTCAATGATTTCTAGAGGATACAGGATGGCCCTTTACTGTTGAGTAAGGAGAGATAAGTTATTATTTAATTCAGCTTCTTCCTCGTTGTCTAGAGATATTTGATCGTTGGAGTTTTCAGCATTTGGAGTCATCATACTTGAAATGGCTTTGAATATCGTGCCTGTGTCTTTTTGTTTGTTGGAAAAAAACTCATGATGAAAGATCATTAATTTCCCAACAAGTATGCTTCTTGATAGGGATGAAAGATCATTGACTTCAATGATGGCGTGTTTCTTAGACTCGTATCTAGATGGTAACGATCTGAGAATCTTGCATACTATATCTTTTTCAGAAATAGTCTTTCCTAGAGAGAAGGAAGCATTGACAATCTCTATAAATGTCAAGGTATTGGTCATATTTCTCCAGACTGTACTACTAAGGATATTCGTTGGAAGAAATATGAATATACTATAACTCTTGATTGTTCTTCAGATGAAAACGATCAAGTATGTAAGACATAATATATTGCTACCTGTTGACAGTGGATTTTTGACAAGGGAGAAAATTATAATACTGTTTTCTGTCTAGTTGCATAAGCATGAAATAAATGTATATAAATTCCTGACCCGATTATAATTATGAATACATATCGCTATCCTACATTCTGCAAGGAAATCGAGAAAGGGATATTCAACTCATAGCTACAATAGCTCTGTGGCTCTTTATATATTCATGCACTTTCAAGATTCCAGGGTTTTACCTAGCTAAGCCCTCGTTTTTTCATGTGCATTCATATACACTATTTGTATTAATCAGAATACGTTGATTATGCAAAATTGTGAACATTCATAACAGAGGCTAAGCCATATCTGAATAAAAACACTAATTAGATGCATATTATCTAATTGCAGAATCGCATCAAGTATAATTTCAAGTTACAAACTTCCACGGCTGAATCTTTTGGAAATCTTCTGTATGCACTGCATAAAAGTTAAGCATAAAATGTAACGATAAATCTCATACAATTGAGAAACTTTAAACATGCCATAAATATGGCCACAACATTAATGAATGTCAAAGCTAGCGGCGCAAAGGAAATAACCATGGCACTAGCAAGTGCTATCCTTGGAAAACCCTAGTCATACTCCCAACACCAATAAGTAGCACACATATGTGCCAAAAGACCTGGAAAGAGCCAAAAAGCCAAAAAGTCAGCAAAGCCAATATGCTTACGCGCCAAACATACTCTAGATGTGCTAGCGCTAGAGCTAGTCTTCCCCTCTTCCTACTTTAGAGCATCTTTTTCGCTCTTGCTTGTGCTAGCATCACCCTCACAATCTCATTGATACTATATTTGAGTCCTTGAATCTACAGATTCCTACGAGAAATTAAAACATATTACATGGGGGGATTATTCATGGGGTTTTGGTCTGGCGGTTACAGCAACATGTGGCGTGGTAACACCCCGTGACCTGAAATTTACAAAATAATGGTGACGGTTGTAGAAGTTGAAGAGATAGTGGAATCATGTTTTCTCCAGAAACTTCCAAGTATAATGGGCGGTTACACTACTACCCCCACAATCTCCATTACTCCATCTCTTCACTACCTCCACTACTTTACAAGGAAAATACGTGTGTTCCCAATTACTATAAATAAGCTACTTAGCCTTATCCGAAAACACAACAGGCTTCGCATTCTCTCAAGGTCTGTGATTTTCTTAATAGTTCTACATCTCTACACACAATTCAACACATAAATTCCTTCAACTTTCTTTGCTTCCCTCCCCTAAGATCAACCCATTTTATTTCCTTATGACGAAAGCAGAGCGGAACGGCTAGTATCGTGGTTTAGGCTTGCGTTATACGATTTTGATTTCCGAATCTAAATAAAGTACTTCTACAGTACATTGTTTTGCCTATAATCAATTTTTAGGTACTAACACTACTATTACTGAGAACTACAACCTTGATTCATGGTCAACTTTAGATACACATGATGAGTTTAATTCTGAAAGTTTTTCACAAAAACTACTTTGTCAAGATAGGAAGATTCAGTCTTTGGAGTCTGAACTTGAACGAACAAAATCGTTACTCGATCAAATAAGTTCAAATTATCTGAACAACATAGAAGAGTTGAATAAGAGACTTTTAAAATCCAAACTTTTTCTAAATACTGAGAAAAAACTTGTGTCTAGACTTATCAATAATCTTGATAATTGTCATGATGAAATTAGGAAATTGAAAATTGTAAATTCTAATCTAAGGAATTCTCGTGATCTTTATAATAGACCAACCAAACATGTCTCTTACAAATCTGAAAGTCACTCAAGGAAAAGGTTGGATTATTTTCTTAAATATCAGGGTACTTCGACAATGTCAGCACTTTGTTTTGAATGTAAACAGTGGGGACATCATAAGAAACAATGTCAAAACAAGTTCCGAAATTGCATACCCAATATAGAAAAAGGTTCTTACAGTTCATCTGGAACAACTGACTCTAGAAATCCATCTAAGTACAGATCTAAGTTTAAAGATGACGTTAACACGGATCAAATGAGAAAAATGGATAACTTGATTTCAGGGTATCAGGATCTTGTTTCAAAACTAAGGAAAAAACTCAAAAATTCAGGCATTAAGAGTTCTCGGATGGAGGAAACCTGTGAGAAAACAATTTTTTTCTAATAAAGAGGAGTCGTTCAACAATCGAAAATCTGGGTTTCATACCAACTTAACGTAGTTGTTATGATGATGTATCCTTATCACTTGTTTCTCGGTAAGTGATAAGGATTTTTGTGTAATTTTACATTAAATAAAAGATTTTTTAGAATATAGATTTATGTTGAAAAACTATTTTCGGTTAGTGTAATATCTATTACATTAATAAAATATATTCTTTGAATATGTTCTCCCCATGGAAATCTGAGACAACTCTATTATTTAAATAGATAAATAAGAGTAACATTTCATTTCAAAGAAGGTTGGCAAAATTTCTTCCTCCAGTTGTAATTCTCACAAAGTTGAAAATGTCTAGACTATTCTGTTTCTTAATAAGAAACTTCATCTGGAATCATCCGATGTTGAACCAAATCATGTTTTTGATCAGAGCAATGATATTCCTAGTGAAGATCTATCATTTATTCATGATAATATTCTGAAGAATCTGTCACTAAAATAAGATCTAATTTTGTGTGAAGCTCGAAACATGGAAAGGGGATTGCGAAAGAAAGTGAAGGAAGTTTATGATAATCTTGTTAGTCTTGAATCTAGATTGGTAATTATTGAAGCAGATTGGAATATTTTAGGTTTTGAGAAGCTTGTTCCGAAATCTTATGAAAACCCAAAAATATAAGGTTGTGTTTTAGCGTTTTTCAAAGAATGGACTAAGCAATCGTTAATTAATTTTAATATTTGTGTAAAGTTTATTCAAACTATCAACAAAAGTATATTGTCTGAATCACATTTTGCCGATAGTCATGATTATGATTTAAGATCTCTTTGCTTTGCTTTGGATTATGAAATTAACTTTCGGTTTTCATTAACTATAAGTTTCGGTCTCATATTTGGCTATCTTTTTATGATTGTGTGACTTTTTGATTTTAGCAGATTTCATATCTAACCTTTTGGGTTGCTTTATCAAAATACCATAAGAAGATGATGGTGATTAACTCATGTGTGAAAGTCACATATATACTAATATCGATTTATGTTATATAAGTTGTGTATTTGATATACATATGAGTTTCTATTTTAGAATTTTACTTTGGTATGTAATGGATAAGATCTTATGATCTTTCTATGGTAAAGATCGTTTTGTTGTTATTCTTTTGTTTTGAAGGGAATAACAAACACAGGGGGAGAGTTCTACTTTGAACTAGTGCTTAAATGATATACTTTTATGGGGTGTGTGGTTATGGAAATCTAGGGAAAAATTATTTCTGATAATCTCTTTCCTGATAAGTAACTATATCGGTTTTGATTCTAGTTTGGCTTATCGAAGTTAGGTAATGATTATTTTTATTTAATTGTTTCCCTGATAAGAAAACTAAGTTAATTCTGATCTTATTTTTTGGCTTATCAAATATACTAGTGCAACAAGATACCATCTTACTAAATACTACCACTGCCACTTTTTATATTGTTAAGTCATATTTTATTCTTCTAAACTCAAAGTATACTACAAACATAATTACAATTACAATATATAAGTATTGTAGAAAATCTTACCTGCCAAATGCTCGCCTCTGGTCGTTGTTTAGCTTGTCGATAGACAATAAATCTTTTGGGGGAACTGGAATCGATTTTTTATTAATATCCAAATCATTTGTTCCTGAAGTTCCCACGTCTTCTGTGATGGTTGGGAATTCATATGTATATTCATTAAATCTGGACCAAGAGTAGATCTAAGTTCTCATAATAGAAGACTGATAGTACATTGTTCTCTGTTGGAACGGAGGTGATCTTCAATCATGTACAGAGAAAATTTATCTCATAATTCACACTTCGGTAGGGTTGCATAAGACTAACAATGTGCATGTGTACTTGTATTTCTTCGAGAAGTGTATCACAGATGGTATTATCACTTTCTAACAAACCCAGATGTTGCTTTACTTCTCTGTACGTCGAAAAGATAGACCTACCTTTAGCAGGTCCTCGAAAAAAGTTGGGCCCCTAACATTATTCAGCATGAGACTCAAATGGTAATTATCAGTGCGAGTAGAAAAAATACTAACTCTTTCAATGACTCTGTTGTTGCGTCGCCATCTTTCTCATTGTCTTAATGATTGATTCCATATGTAGTGTTCTGAAATTCCTTGTATAAACAAGTTCTTTCAAATTCATCTTCTTGGTTTTTCTTAAAAAACTTAGTTAGTTTTGTACTGGATGCCTTTTCTCGATGCACCATATCTCGCACAGTTCGCCCTTTAGGAAGTAAAATCTTTGATGATCTTTTAGATGTATTTGCAATAAGACAACATGAGGATAAATATTGTTCATCTTGATACTTATATATTTTCCAGAGAGCTTCTTGTAGGTAAATCCAGTGAGCAACTGCAAACTGCTTGATCTTATCTTCGACGCCTTAATTTATCGCTCGAAACCTCCATGCAGACACAATCTACTCCTTCTTACACATATATGTGTACAAATACTTCATAGATTTCATACGTTGAACAAATCTCCACATAGATATGGTAGTCATATTTCTTCAAAATCCACAGATTATACAGATCGACCCAACTGTTGTTTACCACTTTCCCAATGTGAAGTATAACTTCTCTACCGTCATCTCGCTTTCTATAGATTGGATATGAATGTTCGCCATTTAGATTTTCTGGTAAAAATTTCTATGGAAACCGTTTCTTGCACTTTTCATTCTTCTTAGAAACACTATTAGTCGACAATGCACATGGCATATGTAACATATGTTATTGGACAGACTCATACAACTCTGGTTCAACAATGGATTCTAGTGTTTCTGCTCGAACAACTCCATCGTATTAATATGGGAAACGTAGTTTATCTCTTTCATCGAGAATTAAAATAATATATGCATGTGGAAGACCTTTTTTCTAAAACTAAATAACATGAACATGTCCAACAACTTGTCCTAGAACCCCTTAGTGAAAAACTATGTCTTCATTTCTTCAAACTTAGAATGAAACACTCTCGTCGTCAGTTTTTACATGTCATGTGCATGTTTCTCTGGTTTTATTTTATTCTGGATCTCCTTCCAATTAGGATTACATGTCATGGTGATAAAAAAGTCAGGCTTGTCGTACTTCTGAACCGATACCATGGCGTTATAATATTTTTGATATATATCATGTAGGATTCATGTATAAGTAAGAGGCAGAATAACTCGATGTACAATATCACCTGCAAAGGACCACCACAAATTTAGGGAATTGAGAAAGAAAAAAGATTGGAACACCAATTCAAAACCACGTTCACTTTATGTCTTATACACGGTAGTGACGTAGGAGTTCTGTGAGACCCAAAGATTGTCATTTGATATGAAAAACTATGTTATACAGATTATTATTATTACACGGACACGTTATATCAGATTTAAAGACATAGGATACCAATGTGAGATAACACGTGTACGTAACTAAAAGTTAAGTAATGTTGACTAAGTGTAGTCAAACTGGAAGGACGTCTGGCTCGTTGTTCACACAGAATATTTGACCAAAATATTTTATCATTTCTACAATTTGAATTATATGAAATGCTTGAAAGTCATACGATTCAATGGTTAATATCAATTGTTCACACAGAAAAAAAATACAAAAATTAGCTAGATCAAACGACCGAATTTTAAAATTTAACAGATCCAACGGTTTAATTTTTCTCAGGATCAAAATTTCAATTTTGCCTTGTTCCACTTAAAGGAGGGGGGATTTTAGCCTCACTCATTCTTAACCAATTGATTGGACTTTAATCACAATGAAGGACCCAACTCAAACTAGGGGTGGGATTTGATCGGCTTGGTCGGGTTAGGAGGCTTGGCCAGGCCAGACCCGAACTAGAATTTCCATTGCTCAGATTTCCCATTAAACTCGTAAAACCCATGGAAGTTTTTCCCATGGACGAACCATGATATATCTTGGGTTCCTCTGGTTCTTTTGGGTTGGCCCATGGAAGTGTCAGTCGTGTGTTAATAATATCAAATTTAAATACTAATTACATTAGACTATTTGATTTATAACTAATTTTAAAAAAAAATTGTGATCGTACAACTATAGAACAACAAACTTTCATGTTTATAGGGTAATTATTAGTGAGATAACTATACTATATAATATATAATTTTTTATTAAATCTAAGAATTATAGTTAGGATTATATAATTATGCAACTTTTCAGTTTGAATGGGTTGTTTGGGTTAGTAAAATTTATAGCTATGTCTGCCCAACATTTTGAATTACATTTCCCGAGTTTGCCCACCGTTCGGGTTGGGCATGAGTTGGGCGGGTTGACCCAACCCAAGTCCCACCCCTAACTCAAACGGTGTTTTCTTACTCCTCACCGTAGGATCTAAATAAGATGAGCTTAATCCAAATACGGGCCCTACCAACCGATACAGTGTTTCGCTAATACGACCAGTTTCTTAAGTTGAAGGGTGAAAGGAAGATTTCCCCCGCCTCCGTCGATTCCATTGGTTCCCTGAATAATCTTTTATTTTTATCAACGTTACAACTCAAATGATATTTTCTAATCTCTTCAGTCTTCACCCAATTTAATTTTTTTAGGCTAGGGTTTTCATCAGCTTAAACCATAGAAAAACCCCATTCTTTATCTTCTGGGGCATTTTGATTTTATGACTAGTATACTCCTATATCCAATGAGGGGAATCACCATGATGAATTCATTCTTAAAAGACTCTTCGGCTGCCGTGTTTTCAAAGACTATAATGAGGAACTCTTTATTAGGGTTTTCCAATATTTCATCATCTTGGATAACAAGGGTAAATAATGCGTGTGTTAAAACTACTAGTTTAAATAATATGTTGCTGAGATTTGGTGTTCAACATTACTCTTCAGCTGTGCGAAAATCATCGTCCAGAAAATCTAAGAAATTAGGTCCTGAAGCAGTAGTAGTAGAGAAAGATGCTTTTTATGTTGTTCGAAAAGGAGATGTTGTTGGTGTTTACAAGAGTTTAATTGATTGTCAAGCTCAAGTTGGTTCGGTAATTCCCTCATTCAGTTACTATGCATTTGTATATGTTTTATGATCATTGCTTTGTTTAGTTAGCGGTAATGTGAATAAAGGCATATAGCTTATGGGCAGAATAAATTGGTCAAGTTTAGATAATTGAGTTTGGGGAATGCTAAGGTCTTACCACCTTCTTGACTGACTATACTTGAGTCTTTGGAGTACTTTAGGATTATATCCCGTGCTGAGGTTTTGTGCTTGTGGGATTCAATGTGGATGCTCTTGTAACTTGTAGGCAGTTTGTTTGTTTTTGTATGATCTGCTAATTCTTTTATGTGATTGGGATAGGTTTGTGATCGTCTGTTAGCATTTCTTTACCTTAACGTGTTTAAAACAATGGAACCAGTAATCAAGTAGTATCTCAAATTGTGCTTTGTTTTGAATTTAATGTGGATGCTCTTGTAACTTGTAGGCACTTATGTGTTTGTTGTTGTTTGTATCTGCTAATTTTTATGTGATTGTGATAGGTGTGTGATCCGTCTGTTAGCGTGTTTAAAGGGTATTCTTTACCTAAGGAGACTGAAGAATATCTTTGTTCTCGCGGTCTCCAAAATGCAGTCTATACTCTCAGTGTTGTGGATGTGAAGGAGAATCTGTTTGAGAAGCTGGTGCCTTGTCCATTTGAGGTACCGTACTTGAACTGACTTTCGCTTCTTGTTTTGCCATCTCATTTTAGGATCTTATATATGCTGACAACACATCTTTATAAATGGGAAGACATATTATGCATTTAATGAAAAATACGATTCTTAAAGATTGTTTTTGCCTAGCTTAGTGGTTCAGCGTTATTCACATTATAAGCTCCAGATGGGTGACATATTGATGCTCATTAAGAAAGATGTTGCTGAGATCTTTATTTCTGTTGTTGCTATATTGGTTCTGTTTTTGGAACTGCTTAATCTTGTTTCTAACTGGTACATTCTTTTGCGGTGCTAAAGGGGAATGTAGAACCATATTTGGTGTATGGTGTTGGTTTGAATTGTTTTATTCTGATGCTCAATTTATCATTTTAAGATCATCCTGGAAATACAACTATACCAGAAAATACCGACATTCCTGATTTACAGAACACAAATTGCCTTCTTGTTTGAAAAATCCATCTAATTTTGTTTCAGCAACCACCTTCTCAAGGTTATATATCAGACAAGTCTTTGCCACCAAGCAGTATTGATGTAAGTTGAAGGTCAAAAACAAGTCTGTTGGTTTCAGGGCTCGGTTATTTTTTTCTATATTTGGCACTCTAGCCTTCATTAATTTATTTCCTACCTTTATCTGTTCTTTGCATGATATACATGGCCCAACCATTTCAGATAGCGGGCCCGAGCAACATAAGCAAACAAGCTACTGCAGAAGAGGAACAAGTTAGTTTTTGCAAGTGCTATTTTGTGTTTCTGAAGCAGTATTACAGCATGGAATTGACTTTTTTTGTTTTATAAGCATGATTCTTGTTTTGTGGAATTCGACGGTGCTGCAAAAGGAAATCCTGGACCAGCTGGTGCTGGAGCAATACTTCGATCTGAGGATGGGCGTGTGGTATATCTCACTTGGAAACTTTTACATTGGCAATTAACAATGTACTGCTGTCTTTTTGTTTTTGGAAAGAATAGCTCTCTGATTCTGTGTCTCTATAAAGCTCTATCGATTGCGGGAAGGTGTTGGTATTGCAACCAACAATGTGGCTGAATACCGAGCAATGCTTTTAGGGGTGAAGTACGCCCTTAAGAAAGGTTTCAAGCGAATTTCCGTGCGAGGGGACTCCAAACTCATATGTATGCAGGTCTGTTATTCCTTTCTCTGTGGGTGGTTAAACATTTATCTATTTACTGAGTAGTATATATCTGTTATTAGCATGTCAGTTATGGTAAAACGCACTTTTTCTGTTTCTTAAAAGTATCTTTTGATCTCAATTTATGTATTTAACATTACTTATCACCAAGAGATGGTTCATGGGTTGAGGAGGTAAAAATTGAAAGCTTTTAATGTACTGTAAAACACTCTTTATATTATACTCCATATAGTGACAACCTCTCTATTATATTAAAAAATTCAAGTCTGAAACTAGGCCAGTTATAAATAGTAATAACCTCTACATTTTAGTATTAACTGATTTTTTTAGGTTTTGCTTTATAAAGGAATTTACCTCCATATAGTAATAATTGGTGTTACATTGACAAAATGTAGACCTTGTTACATAAAACTTTAAGATAAATTAAAATCTTATCCATGATTTTTGGAGAAAATGATTTTATGTTCATTGCTTGTTACCATGTCCTATATGGATTGTGTTATATCATACATAGTGGTAGTATTTATATGGGGAAATTTCAGTTTGGTCCTAATTTTGCGGTCCCAAGTCAGTTTGGTCCACCGACAGACATGAGAGTTTAGTTTGGTCCTTATTTGTCTAAAAATGTTAAAATAACTAAAATATCATTTTCTCTCTTTTATTTTTCCTCATTTCGTAAAACACAAAAAGAACTAAGCTCCTAGCAATTCAATGGGAGTAGTACTTCATTGCTCTTAGCGGCCTAGATTTATAGCTGCCAGAATGACCTTTTTTAACCATTGATTTTAGGCAAACGTTCTGTAGGCCACTTCTGATAAGGATAACTCATTTTATTTAATTGATGTATCCCCATACCTATCCTATCTCAGATGCTTTGATTTTCACATATTTTGATAGAATTGGTTGGGATCAGGATTGTCAGTTGGAACATCTTAGCATGTCTATACCAAGACCCGCCCCACTCTCTATAGGTTTACTTAATCTATCCCTTCTACTTTTGGGCTAACTAATGCTAATGGTCTCCGCCGGACCAACCCTATCATATCCCGACAAAAAGGAAGAAGATTGAGTCATGCTTGCTAGCTCCGCTTGCTACGGCGATACATCTACACGAACAACCAGTAGGCTGGATCTTCTTTCTTTATGCTATAGCTTGAGCCAAACCTATCTATATGAGAAGGGTACCATACAAGTTTGAATCTATGTGGTTTTCAATTCCTGGTTTTATGGAGAAAGACGAAGAGTGGTGGGGTTAATTTTACTAGCCACTTCCTCTAACTGGAAAACTAAACTCTTGGTCGCTTCGACGTCTCTAGCCGACGTGCGCTTATTTGCTCGCTCAAAAAACTACGTATTCTCAACCCACTTTTATTTGAGGGAAGGTCGGCTAAGCAGTGAATCGTGTCAAGCGTAGCTTTAAGTCCTCGAATTCTTAGTTAAAACGTCTACAACCTGCTTTTTATTGCCAGAAAACCCCGAGTTAGGGGCACCAAATGGGTCATCCACCGCAGACCCTATCTTTTCTTATGGACACTAGATCTTCTTTATGAGAACCGAACTTTAGTATTTTAGTTGAGTAAACATACTTTAGGAACCTGTCTTATTGAGTAACTTTGTCTCTGACACTTTAGCCCTCCCCCTTTTCTAGAGCATGAAAACTATCATAGTAAGTGAGGTGCACAGTACACGGTAGTATATAGTCGCGAAGAAGGAGTAAGCTTTTTCGTTTTTCTACCGATAGTGCGTTCATATAAAACATTTTTTAATGACTTCGTCGTTGATGCAAGGCTTAGCGTTTAAACGAGAGAATGCGTTTATTCAGTTATTGGATTAAGGCACCGTTAACCTGAAAGGAGAAGGGTCGAAACTTCATACGTAAGCCAAGTCTTTTCTTCTGTCTGACCAGGGCATGGCTGTCTCTAAGCTTTGGCCCTTCTACCTACTCTCATTTTATAGCAGACGTCTCGCCGGCCTTTAGCTCTTTTACCTTCGATTCGAGAGTGTCGTAAGACCCCCTCCATTATCAGTCATTGGCCCGTACTCTCTACACGTATCTAAAGCCCGTCACTTTGACTAATCCATTTGCTAGAACTCATTTATCTTCTTACAAGGCATGTTCTCTCCACTAAATAAGGGACTTAAGAACCAATCAGTTAGATTATTGAGAATTCCTCTTTCCTTTCTTCGCACCCATGGCTCTTGTTTCCATTCCCTTTTATTCCCGGTCCTTGAATTCCATATTATTTGTAACCGACTCTTTCTTTGATTCTCTATGTTAGCTGGTCCTATATTAAGTAAAGAAGAAGGTAAAATTAAATCTCTCGAACCATAAGTAAAAAATTAATAAATTTTATATATTTGGAAATCTCTTGACGAGATCACAACGAGTACCAATTTCATACCTATCTATCTATCGACCTACTTACCTAGTCTTGCATTGTCTTGTTGCTTCCTAATCGAATTTCTTTGCCTATCGTTCCACTATTTTCTATTATGAACTCACGTCTCACCTTTGAAGATATCATATTTTATATGAGAATCCCAATAGTTTAATACAGCTTATCCAAGGGAGGACAACCTTGCCTTTTTTGTAGCTTCGACTGAGTTTTAATGATCATTCCTTGCGTTTTTCGCTTTTATAAAGTGTCGAGGATGCTTTACTTGAACAGGTACAGGATCTTTGGAAAACAAAGAGTGAGAACATGAAAATCTTGTGCAAGGAGGCTAAGGAACTTAAAGAGAAGTTTGATTCGTTCAAGATCCTCCATGTTCTAAGGGTATGTGACAAAACGAATTCTTCCCATGTCGGTCAAATAATGATATGAGTAACTCAATTGGTTATCTAGTGGGAATAATAGCAGTTTGTAATATATTTCTGAACCCATCTTAGGATCTCAACTCGGCAGCTGATGCTGAAGCCAACTTGGCTGTTCTCCTAGCAGGTTAGACAAGTTAACGCAGTTAAATGCTTATCAGCAGTTTAGTCTGATGTGCAAAATGTGTAATAATGTTCCTGTTCTTGTCCAGAGGGTCAAATTGAGGAGGATTGCCAGTAATCAAACTTGGATCCTGTGATGCTGCTCTTTTTGAAGGATCGCTGACATTGTGCCACCTACTGTTGTTTGGCTCAGTTTTTGTCAGCCTTATGACTGATTAGTCCAATAATTCACGAGCAGGACGATACCAAATTTTGACCGAGCTCAAGACACCGTTACCCCTTGGCTAAGGAAACTTGATTCAACTTGGCTACATTTTGGTAGCTGATTCCAGGATTTTGAAGGTTTATGTATTGTATATGAAAAAAGAAAAGAAATTGTCTCTCATAGATATCATATGATAGTGAGCGATTAATTGGTACAGTTTCCCACTTAAAGGTTCAGTGTTTGTAAGCTAATATTTTCCTCATATTGTTCAGTAAGTTCAATAAGATGTAAAAGTAATGCAGGCAATATTACATTCTGGGATTCTGCTCTTCATTAGCTCTTGATGATATGAAGGGAAATTCACCAGGCAGAGAGTTGTTAAGAAAGGTGTTTGAATCAGTAGATTATAGTAGTTCTTCTATAAGCATATATCTGGTGGCCTCCAAACCTAGTCTTGCAGGCCAAATAAGACAGTTAACAAGAGAATGTACTTGAGTTGCCATTTTATCTAGGAGTTTGAAGAAATGTTCAACAGTTCTCCTCCTGAACCCTCGTCTTTGATTTCGCTCCTAACTTCCACTGAAATTTCATTCAGTTGCCTTGCATTATTGATTTCTTTATAGTGAAAATCATCTCTATGGGTCTTGATTGTCTGTTACCAACTGATCTTACAAGGAATCCAGTTTGTCTTCATCATCTTAAGGCTGCTTCCATCTTCTAAACTAGTTCCCACCTCCTCAGACTTTGAGATAGAGATTGGAAGATAAAGCCTTATGCTCACCAATCCAAAGCGTTGAGTCATTTAATGGAACATGCCTAGGAATTGGCCCATTTGGAATTTCAACTGGAATCATATGGCTTGCCATTTCCAAGGTTTTCTTACTTTTTGAACAAACTCTATAGGGAGTAGGACATAACTCAAAGAAGACGGATCCGTTGACAGTGTCAATTTTGACAATATCTAACAGGGGATTTCAATTGTTGGATCAGATAAAAACAACGGTCTATATTATCTAGACTCTTTAAATTTTAGGGATAATTATAGAAATGCCCCAATTTTGGGGGTCATTATATACTTCTACCCCGGGTTTTCAGAATTAATAGAAATGTCCCATTCCGTTAGATTTTCAGTTAACTTTGAGCATGCGAGTTCGCATGTGCGAAAAATGACCAAAATACCCCTCTAAAATTAGTACTTATAATATTTTTTGAAAAATATCATTTTTTTATACTCTTATAATATTTTTTTTAATACATTTATAATATATTTTCTTGTACATTTATAAAAAAAAATTGTCCTTTTATAAAAAAAAATATATTATAAATGTATAAAAGAAAAATATTATAAAAGTATAAAAAAAAATTATAAGTACTAATTATATAGGGGTATTTTGGTCATTTTTCGCCCATGCGAACTCGCATGCTCAAAGTTAACTGAAAATCTAACGGAATGGGGCATTTCTATAATTCTGAAAACCCGGGGCAGAAGTATATAATGACCCCCCAAAATTGGGGCATTTCTATAATTATCCCTAAATTTTATCTTGGTATTTCGGTGACCCACGACTTTGAATCTCTATCGACTTCTCTTTTTAGATTTTCTGGCGTCTTAGATTCTTTAAATCTTATCATTCGTCGTGATCTCTCTCTTTCCTGTAACATTATTATGTGATTCCAGAGACACAATTTCTATATATGTTTTTTTTTTTATCTTTCAAAGAGAATAGATTAAAAAGCACAAAAATCGTGTACGGGCGAAGACAACCAACAAAGAGCAAAATGCCAACAAAAACAAAACCAAAAAACTAAAGAACAAAAAGCAAAAAGCCAACATGAAGACACAACTTGTGAATCCTAACAATCCAAGAGCAGCTTGCAGACCGCAATGAGTGACAATTGCCTATTGTCAATTAGCTGACTCGTCAACATCTTCTATAATTAAATCATCGTGGTTTTTTGCGAGATCACTAAACGTTTCTTCACGATTAGTCTTTAAAGGTGGAAATTCTAAGCCCCATAAAAAACCAAACTCGACGAGTTTTATCTGCCGAGATTTTATTAGGAACTTTAGATTTACGAGGCTTTTGCTTTTTTATGCTTGAAAGGGAACCATTTGGGAACAAACCTTTACCTTTGCATTTCATACTCAATTTCATACCAATTCCTGCAATTGTCTTGGACGATGACGGCTTTGCGATGCTTACTTTTGAGTCTTTCAAAACTAACTGGGAAGTGGCTATCTCCCCTTCTTCTTCTTCTTCTTCTTCTTCTTCTTCTTCTAAATCATGAAACTTGTTATGGGATTCAAATCCGGGGGGGGTGGCAGGATTTGCACCTTTCACAACCGATTGATCATTTTCAGGAATATTATACGGGTTCGTTGAATGATTCTGTAAATGCTTTTCTTTTTCTTTTTCCTGCGCCTTTCTTTCTTTTAAAAGAAATCCACTCGCCAAGAACATTTTCTTGTCCAATTACCCTCTCACCATTCACACATCTATGCAAAGCAGAAGTCATGGCCTCATCATAAGTCTTATATTCAGATTCTCCATCAGAATTTTCACAATTATCAACTGTAAGAGTATCTTCAACAGTCATCCCATTAACCCCATTGTTAGATCTGAAAGTTGTCCCTTCTGCCATTACCATTTCCACAACCTTATTTCCCTGTACCTGCATATTTTCATTTATAATGGTATCTACTTCAGAGCCATTTACTCCAATCATTTCCCCAAATCCATCCAAATATTTCACCACCTTACCAGAGCTTTAGTTCTCTTTCAATGCCTCAGTGCTTGCTTTAGCATTCTCTTTTGGATTAGGCAGCCACACTTTCTTATTCCTCCACCTACATTAACATTTGGTTCAACCTCTTTCTGAGCCATGACCCTTCTAATTGACCTGCACTCCGCAACTAAATGACCCACTACTTTGCAGTGGTTACAAAATTTAGGTAACTTAGGTATCTGAATGGCTTGATAGAAACCTCCAAACTTATTTTCAACCCATACTTTATCTGGAATTGCTTTAGCTAAATCCACTTCAACCAGAACACTAGCATAATATCCCACTTCCTTCTTCAAAGTTACCTCATCCACTTTGATTGGTCTTCCAACTGCTTTCCCTAGTGATAGAACTATTTGTTCCATCCAATATTCAATACTCAATCCAGGGAAGTGAGCCCATACAAAAGCTGTTGATGACTTTTGATTTTTCGATTTAAAATTCTGCTCTCATTCAAAAATTCTCAAGATTTGAGTGTCTACAACCCAATAACCACTCCAAACATGCTGTTTATCTTCTTCGTTATTAAGCTTAATAATGAAAAAACCTTTTCCAACTGAAATCAATTGAAAATTCCCTTTCAATTTCCACTGACTTCTCAAACTGATTTCCGCAGTCTCCATTTGCAGCTTAACAAGGTCCAATCTCCCAATCAAACTAAAACACCACTCATTCACACTCTCCTCTATCACATCATCAGGTATGCGAATAGCAGGATCATCACCATGCTTTCCACACTCTGGTAAACTTGATGTATCAATCGAAGTAACAATTTTTCAGATCTAGGGTTTTCCATTGTCAAACCCTTATTTGAATTATTATTTGACAAAAAAACCATCAATCTTCATGTATTCACTATGATTTGCACATCAATCATTAAAGAAAAGATTAATGATGGAGAGAGACGATACCTTGATCTTTTTAATGGTGGAGTTAAGATTAATTGGGGTCTAACTTTTCAGATGAAGCTAATTGTTGATCTTAATTTTGTGTTTAGGAACATGAGTTTCTCACTCTATCGGCTCTGAATCGTACTATGAACTCTCGAGCGATTGTGTTTTAGGGTGGGGCTGTTGGTTTAAGATTTACAGGAAAGATGGGTTAGGTCGAGAGGCTGCTCGAGAAGAAAAAAGGGTTTGTTGTGAGACTCAGATCGAAGGAGTTAGGGTTTGATTGTAAATCTGAAGAAGATAGTGAGATTGCAGAGAAGAATCATGGCAGAGGAAGGAAGAGCTGCTGATTATCTAAACTACTAGACGAGTTCTACTCAATTTTACTGTTAGTTGGGAAACAATTCTAGTACCCTCTTTCTGGTCACTCGAACATGACTAGCAGCCTACAATTTCTAAACTTAAATCACTTGAAATTTGAGTGGAAAGATCTAACATACGTGTAATAACCGGAGATATATTACATCTCTTTTTTCTTATCCGCACCGGTTGTTAACCAAAAATCACGAAACTTGTAACTTAGAATTTTATGTCTAGGATCATCAAGACCCTCAATAGAAATTAAAGCAAGACTTTCAATTTCTCTTCTATAAAAAAAAATTTGAACCATAGATATGTTGTAAGAGTGTTGTAATCAGATTTTAGACTCACATTCTAATCAAATTATTTTGCTGATCTTCACCAATTATGAGATGATGATCAATGACTTGATAAATATTATTGTGGTTATCAAATCCTCCATTGAGGAAATGGGTTTATCATCTTTTATTCTTTTATACTGATTTCTAAGTATCCCATCTTTCTTTTTTTATGGTTTGAGAATTGTCAAATTGACAATATCCCCATCTAAATCACGAAATTATGAATATATTATTGTGGAAGGTTAAATTGAATAAACCGCAAATTTAATATAGATCTAGAAATATTTCGGGTCACGAATTGTTCTAGAATGCCCATCTAAGGTTTGTTAAATCTGGATAATCTAAGCTGTCATTTTTATCCGATCCAACAATTGAAATCCCCTATCAGATATTATCAAAATTGGCACTGTCAATGGATCCGTCCTCTAACTCAAAAGTGAGTTAGTTGTGGCAAATTAGAGCAAATTTGGTGTTACTGTGTTAGGAGACGAACTCCCAAAACACTAAATCTCAATGGGTTTCATCTGGAAAAATGTTGAAAAACAAAGTTAGAGAGACAACAGAAAGGAAGAAAAACGGAAACAATAGGAGGCTAAATGGTGTTAAACATTTTCACTTTAATTCAAATGATGATAACCAGACCACCATTACTGTATATAGGTGAGGATCTGAACATGAACACCACCACTAACTTGCTCACACAACACAACTTAGACAGCTTAGTGGTCGACCCTACCAACAACTATTGCTAAAAACAAGGAAACAATGAAGAGGTAGGTATACTGCACAATCTTACTAACACATTATCCTACAAAAATATGTCAGCTTTTCAATAAAACCTAAACAATAATAAGTTTAAAATTAATATTTTAACTATACATTTGACTTATAAAACTCTACGATCATATTAAAAATAATTATAATATAAAATATTAAACCTCATCATCTACTAATTTTAATTTCGATCATTAATTTTTAACATCTAATTTCAAAGTGGTAGATGATGATGTTATACGTCTCGGATTGTACTTATGTTTTTGTAGGAATATATAGTTTTATAAAAAGAACGTATCATCAAAATATTAATTTCAAATTTATCATCGTTTGAGTTTTATAGAAAAACTGACACAAATTTATGAGATAATGTGTAAATAAGAGTGTACACGGATCTTCCCTATATAATAAACATGTGTGGAGGAAATAATCAATTCCCAGACTTTAATGATTTGAGTTTAATCTAGACTCTGATAGAAAAAATATTTAGGGCTGCTTAAGATATGCCTCATGGCATTTAGGCTGGTAAAATCCATTATGTTGGCCACAATGAAGTACGAATACTTTAAAAATGGTAACGAATCTGTATCGACGCCGTATCAGTATCGGATAATTGGGGATACCTGAGGATATATATCAGATACTCCATTTAAAGTATCTCATTTATATAATTACGAAAAGGGTAGGGGATATCATGGGATGTTCTAGGAGGGGATATTTCCAATAACTTGACATATACTTTTATATACAAAATTTATATATTTAAAATTCTGTATACAAAATCTATGTATTTATAGATATTTGAACTTATCAATATACCATATAATTATAAGCCTAATAGTAAATTTTTCGTTATAAATTAGAGCACATATAATGTTATCCATTCTATGAAGATAAACAAGGTTGAACCCCAATGTGCTAAGAATTTAGTGTTTGTTTATAGTAATCTTCGTCTCCTTTCACGAAAAAGTGAAAATTATACGAAATGAGAAAGTAGAATGTGGGATATTATTGGAGATGCATTTGATCCACTTGACGATGTGGGAGAACTTGAAGTTGCAAATCTTTCACTTGAAGGGCCAGAACTAGAAATTATGCTATTTGATGAAGACAATATTGATGAGTGATGGGTGAGCGAGATGTTAGATAGTTTTTATTTAATTTTTAATATTCCAACTTCCAAATAATATTCATGACTTTTTTTATTTTATGTGATTCTTTTACTACTGTATAATGAATTATTATTATATAAAATACTTTTAATAAATAAGAGTATCCCACCGTATCCCGTATTCCTATTTTTTGAAAATTGAAAAATCCTCGTATCGTTATCGGTGCTTCATAGGTTGGCCACCTTCACTATTTCAAAGTCAAAGATAAAATGTGTTTTTTTTTTTTAAATACTCTATCCCATAACCCTTGTTCTAAACCAAAAAAATTGAGACCCAAATTACCCAACAAGTGTGAGTGCAAGTGCGGCCTTGAATATTACCAACCATCGATTTTAACCATGGAAACTCTTTAGTCTCTTGAGATCCGTTTGGCACGCTTAATCAGAGGTAATAGGAGGTTGTGGTGGAATCAAAGGGAGTAGCTAAAAGATGCATTCAAATGTTGTTTGGCATAGAACAAATTACACGACAAGTCAACTACAGGTAATTCCTACCATCTCCAAATGACTACATCGAATACTCATCTTTTGAGGTGTGCATTGAAAGCAGCCATGTATTACGCCATCAAATTACACCGTTGACCAATATTTATTTACATAATCAAATATATTTTTATTTTAATTTTTTTAAAATTATTATTTTTAATTTATTATTACCGTTTTATCTTATTTTTGTTTTCTTGTTTATTTTTTTTGTCGTTTCAGGTTTTATTATTTTTTTAACTTTTTTTTTAGTTTATAACTTTATTTCATATTTTTTTTTAAAATATTTTTTAACATATTCTTTCAATTTATTTATTATTTTTATTTTTCTCCTAATTAGATTTTAAAGTTGGAATTTCATCTTTGTATTATATCTATTTTATATTTTTATGCCAAACACCATACATTCAACTACATGTCGTTCTTAGGCTAACCGCTATGGCTCTTCAAATTCAAGATTCAAGTTGACGACACATCATCTTGAATCAGCTCCTAAAACCTGTGGGAATTCAACTTTCAAGCTAGAAGCGCCCAATCGTTTGGCGCAACCGTGTAATAAAAAAAGCCATTAAATTTGAACTCATAAAATCAAATTTGAGGGCTCATAAAATAGAAAAATGATGGAATACGCTCAATGATTGGATGTAAATAGATGATTCATTAGATTTTAACTCATAAAGTAAAATCTGATGGTTCAGATTTGATATTGATCGCAAAAGGTAAAAAAATTTATTATGCGCAACAAACTTGATTCAAGCTTTGTTCGGTATTGTTGTGAGATTTGTAAAAGCACTTTTCTGATGTACGTTGATGTGTTGTGCTGTGTAAAAAAAGTAGTTGAGCGTTTGATAAACTATAAACTAAAAGCTAGAGCTGATTAAAAAAGTGATCAAATTGTGTTTGATAAAATATCAGGTTTAACAATTGTTCTTGTAATAAATGATAAAAACATACATATCTTTCAAAATAGTTTTATTCTAATTTATAGTATTTAAAAATAAATATTTATATATTAAATATATATTTGGTTCTTTATATATATATAATAATAATTATTATTATTATTGTTAAAAAGTATTATTTTGAATAACCGTATTTTTATTATAGACATAATTTTGAGAGAAAAAAAATCAATCTATAATTAGATATTATTTAATATTTACTCTTATTTTTATTATTAATAATTTTTTTTATAGATTTCATTACAGATCCATGCGCTATATATACACATAGTGTAGAATGATTATCAAGAATACACAAATCATTTATGAATAGACAAATATAATTTCATTGAAATGATGTATAAAATATAATTTTAAAATTGAAAATAATAATCTTTAAAGAATATATGATATAAAGATGTAAAAATTGATTGTAAAAGATTTAAGGGTAATTTTTGTCATTTATAATATAAAGTGGGGATAAAAAAAAAGGTATGAAAATAAGGCAGGGCCACAACTTTTGCTTTTATAGCTTTTAAAATCTCATCTTCTCCATCTTTTAAAAGTTACGGAATTTTAGAAGTGCTTTGTATAAAAAATTACCAAACACCAATATGAAAAATTATTATTATATATGTGATTTGAAAGTGTTTTTTGGGGAAAAAAACATTATTAAACTCAACCTCAAGCTCACGTTCAAACAATCCCTTGAACGCCAACTTGAATCAAAATATTTCGTAACACTTTGGTCAAGTTGAATCTTAAATGTAATCACCATAGGGGTTAGTCTGACATTACAACTGCGTATAATTGGCAATGACTTAGTATTGGCATGCCAAACGGACCCTTACTACTTACCTGTTAACTGAAACCAAGGTTTAAAAAGCGGGTTACAGGTCGGATAACGACCTATGGCCGTGACTGTTATACGCGTTTTGACGGGTATGAGCACTTTTCAGGCAAAAAACGTGTTTTTTGATGTTTTTTTTTTAAATAACGGGTGTGATAATGGTTAAATAGGATAAATAAATAAATTATGATTTGAATTTCCTAACTAACGATTTTAACATGCATGAAAACGGTTATAATGGGTCTAAATAATGTTGTTGCTACGTTTCTGTGATTTTATTTGTTTATTCTTTTTTTCTTTTTCTTTTTTTTAATTGTAATTTTTTTTAAAAAAAAATTAAAAATTGGATAAAAAGTATTTTTATATTCTTTTTTTACTTCTAAAAAACGGATATAACGGATGTGAAAACGGAAAAAAACGGTCTAAAAAACTTATGTTAAAATGTTATTTAGAAGAAAAAAACGTAAAAATTAATTAAAAAATGGTTATCATAGACATGAAAACAGTTATAACGGATCTAAATAACACCATTTTTTCCTATTTAACGGTATTATTTTGACATGAATATCAGTGACCCTTACATGCATGCTACATAGGCATGACCGTTTTAACGGTCGTTTTCTCGAAAAAAACGGTCGTTTTCGAACGTTGAACGAAAGTAGCACTACTTCCTTTGTGGATAGGGAGGAAGATAAAACATTACCATCGGATAGATAGGAGGAGATAATCCGTTTCCTTGTTGTTTTTCTACAGAGAAGAGCGATAATGGCAGCAGTTTCTACACTACATTCATCAATCTGCAGAACTAATCCTCTCGGATATTCTATTCCTTCTTCTTCTCCATCAATTCCTTCAGTTCCATTTCTTAGTTTTCGAAGAACAAATGGGGTTACTGCAAGTCTTACTTGTCAATATTTCCCAAAAACGAAATCCTTTGGTACTCATATTACAACAAGGATAAGAGCCGTCGAAGAAGAAACCCTAGTTTCTGAGACTGAGCCAGAAACTGCTTCTACCACAGTAGAAGAAGCTTCTCCCGTTTCTGTTCCTGTCTCTCCTTCTGATTTGCTCACCATGTTATTTCAGGTAACTTCCCTCAATCCCTAATTAAAATCTTAGTTTTCCTTCTATAATGCCTTGTTAATTACATACTATGAACCAATTCTGGCCCGGAAATGAGTGATTTTTGTGAATAAGCCCTAACATGTCTATTGGTACTTGAATTTATGCCCATTCAGCTTTTTGTGTTACTGTAATTTGTCGGTATTCTGTTTAAAAAAGATTTGTCTTGAAAATGTAGGCTGAAGGGACAATGAGTGAAGCAGATGTCCTTAAGGTGATCAATGCTTTAGAGGTATGTAAAATTCTCATCTTAGAATGTATTTCTTGTATCTGTGGGTAGCTTTGTTCATTTCTTATGAAAATCATGATGTGTCGTCGTCTTGCTACCCAAAAGTTTCTAATCCGGACTATAATCTCTAAAACAAAATAAAAGGTTAGGAAGAGTGTTAGTAGTTGGGGGGAAAGGGTTAGCAGAACAAGTTGTAAAATGACGTTGAGAAGAGTATGGAGACTGGTGGCATAGTATAGACTTAGAAAATAAACTGTCATGCAATTTTGAGTACGGAATACAAGTGCACTCTCTTAATAGCTTCACATTAAGGCGGAGAAGATTCTTTTTCGTTCTAATCCCGAACTTGGTGGTTAAACTCTACTGCGGTGACTGTGTTCGTTATATTTATGTTTTGGCATATGGCAAACCTATGTGCTGTTTATGTGTGATTCCGACCACTTTCTACTTGCATTCCCTGGAGGAATTCTTAGACAGGGTTGAAGCCAAATGCTCGTCTAGTTTAACTTTGGCAGTTGATATTTCTGTTTGTATTTCAGGAAGTAGAGGGTGTTAGTGATTTGCAAGTTCGGATTATTGAGAGCATTGCAAGTGTTGAGGTATGTTATGTAAACGTACTTGTTGGATAAACCAAATTAAATTCTTTATCTATTTGGTATTGGCAGGCTATATGCCTATATTTCTCTATGATATATAGCTATGTCGTAGGAGATCATATATTTGAAGCATGTGTGTATTTTTTAACCAGGAATATCCTCTTCAATATACTTTTATAATGGTATCGATTTCTTTCTTGTTCGGGGTACAATGTCATGACAGACTTAATCGTCAAACTAGGAAAGGAGAATGGCATTAGAAATGTAGGGATCGTATTGAGATATTATTTGAATAAGATGGAAGCATTTAGGCTCAAAATTTGCAATATCGAGATATTGTTTTCAAGTTTTTTTCACAATGTGATCATAACTGATGTAAAAATACAGTAATGTAAATACTCTCTATGGGTCTGTTCATGTTATAGTGTGAAGTCAGGTTCATAACCATGGTCCATGGCTCATTAAACAAGTATCTTATCCTTCAGTTCGTAGCCAGAAATTATAGCTATAGCCCATATGCGTAAAGTTGGAAACTGCTTGAAAAAGACACGAGCATATAGAGCTCTTTCCTACACAAGCCACTACTCATGTCTTAAGGGATAGATGTATCAATAGTTCAAATGCCTCAGTGACAAATATAACAAGCTCAGGCCATGAGCTACCGCCATTCTTACTGATTACATGTTCTGTCCTTAATGATTAACCGTTCTTGTATTTATAAAACAGAAAATTCGCCAGCATTAAGTAAGATTCGCTTATTAGTGAATGATAACTCTGATTATTTCCTCCTGTAGTTATCAAAGCAAACAACAGTGCAAGCTACAGGAGTCGCTTCAAACTTAGTAGAAGTCATTCAGGGATCTGGATTCAAGTTACAAACTCTGAATTTGAGCTTCAAGGATGAAGAAGACAATGTTGAATAGAATTTTGTACAATGTCCTAATTTATGTACTTTTTTTTTTATATTCTTTTTATTTATCCCGAACTTTCTCAACTTGGTCGATCATCCTAAAAGTTTGTATGAACATTTTGTGTATTGCCCACTTTATTGATTGTTACAGGTCTGCAGCTAAACTTCGTTCTTCCTCCTGCTAGCATTACCGTTACTTTAAACTCTTATAAGTTACATGTTACAACCGTTACAAACTAAAGTTTTTCCCGATACATAGAGAAATGACAGATATAACAGTTAAAGATGTGTTCAAAGAAACGGAAAATCCCCACTAAAAAACAAAATAGGGTTGTATGTGCAGAGTATTACTCTGTAGCGGCAGCCTAGAATTTGGTCCCTGTACTTCTGAGTCTCTGACCTCCTCTTCTTTCACCAAAGTACTGGAGAGTGGAGACTCATTTTCTGTTTTGAAAAAAGCAAACAAGAAATCTTGCAAGAGAGGAAAAGAAAGAAAGAAAAGAGAAATAACTTAATCTAGGAGATTTTATAGAGAAACTCTAACATTGTGATGCAGAGAAAATAACGATGCTGAAGATGTTGGGAAGGAGAGTGATTCCTTCAACTTATTTTTCTTTGAGATGTTGTTTCTTTTCTACTTCTGCTACTTTACCATCTAGAGCTGATTATGTTGGAAAAGGATTATGTAAAGATAATTGTGTTGCTCCTACTGCTGCTGTTTCTGATGGAGTTTTAGTGGATGAAGTAGTTTCAGAATTGCAAGCTGGTTTTCTTCAACCTCGTGTTGTTGTCTACGATGGTGGCTGCCGTTTCTGTCATAATGGTCTCTCTCTCTCTCTCTCTCTATATATATATATATATATATATATATGCTGGTGTTTATCTATTTTTCAGATTGTTCTCCTTTTATTATGTGTGACCAAGATATTCGATCATTTGCCTGTTCATTGTTTTGTATGATCATACTATTTAGGAACAATTTTTCACTGCCAATCGTTTATTTTATTTAGGGGGTTTTGACAATGCTTTGACTTTGCCACCGTTGTGAACTTTTAGAAATCGTATCATGTTTGCTATACTAGTATTAGTATGTGAAATGGGGGAACTGTTCATATTCTGTCAGCATTTTTTTGTTCTGCTGTTTTATGCAATTCTGAGTTTTATGATTGTAAATTTTTTAAAACCCTTTATTCCCCATTTTTTGTCCTGGTCTTCTAAATCTGTACATTTGTTGTGTATACCAAAGTTAAGATTATTTTTTATCTGATCAAAATATGGGGTTAAACCCCAAATTCATGTTTAGGCTTTCATCTGGAATCCCTTTTATTTTAGGGCAAAGCTCATTTACTTGACATTTTTTGCATATGTTCTTAGCAACTTTATTGGAATGAACGATATACTGTATCTTGTTATACTGAACCTGATCTGATGGTACAGGGATAAAGAGGTTGATCAAGATCGACAAGTTTAGGAAGATCAAATTCTGTTGCCTTCAGTCTCAGGTAGCTGAACGATACATGGATTACTGCGGTGTTGATCGAGAAAGTGTTCTTCGCCGGTTCTTGTTTGTTGAAGGCCCAAATACATTCTCCCAAGGTTCCACAGGTAAGATGGTGTGATAAGTTCTTTTCCTGCATACTGTTCGGTATCTTCTAAGCAATGTCTGTCCCTTCTTGTTAAATTTCATACGCAGATGCTTATTATTCTTCTACTCAAGCTTAGGATGCGACAACTTTTTATATCAGTTTGAAAGCAGTGATGCTAGTGGTTTTCCCACCTTCATTTTCCTTCGTACATTTTAGTTGGTTATACAAATTTAGCTGTTCAAATTAGACTTTGCCTCTCTGGTCAAGCTAGATTGGTGGCCTTTTGTATTTCTTGAGTGGCTAAATGGAAGTGTTACTCACTTTTGACTCATGTTATAACTTATACGCGCATTTTCTGAGTTTGACTAGTTATGATCTACTTATACATGTTCTAAGTAGTTGGTGTTTGTGAATGTTAAAAGTATACTTGCATTGGCCACTGTTAGATCAGATGATTAGAAATAGCATATATTCTGAAACCACTAACATAGATTTGATGGTAGTCTTATCAATCAGTACTGACAGAAGAACACGAAACCTTGAAACCTTCAATCGCTTCTGATATATTGCCATTATTATCCTTTAATGTCTACATTTGCAAATACAAAACTCCTGTCTGTTATTCCAAACTCTCTAGGGTTAACATTAAATTGTACATTGTACCTGATGAAGTGGTGGCTTTTGAGAAGCACACTTGGGAATATTGAACTTGTATGGATGAGTGGATGTCAAAAACTTGGTTAGGTAAATTTGTGAGAGATTTGTTGAGGAGGAAACAATCAAGTGGCTCCATCTCTATACTCATCCTTTGGGAGGTGGACGATACATACACATGGGCAAACAGACACATGTATTTATGATGCCCCTAACAGCTCAAGTTTTAAATATCTTCCTGTAATGAGTCGTCTAATGACATGGTTTTGCAGCTGCATTGCGGGTCGCATCTTATTTACCATTGCCGTACTCGGCGTTAGAAGCTCTGTTGATTATTCCAGCTCCAGTGAGAGATGCGGTATATGACTATGTTGCCAAACACCGTTATGATTGGTTCGGGAAGCAAGAAGATTGCGAAGCTTTGCTAGATCCAGAAATACTTAAGCGTTTTGTTGACAGAAAAGAAATTTGGGATAGGTGTCGCGAGAAGTACCATGAAGATCAGTCAGACTAGGCATTCTCTCAGTGCTGTGTAGTTAAAAGGCTCAAGAGGTGTTTGGTCATACGTGGACGCAGCTGATTTTTGTGTGTTAGAGTAACACGATTATTGGTGGTGGTTGTGATCATTTTGAAAATATGTCAATATTTTGTTTCAGTCTTTACGTCAGATGAAAAAAAGTAAAGATGCTTCATACATAATGCCCCGTTTTAACATATAAAATTTGTTACTAAAGCTTACTATATTCTACACTGAATTTGATTTTGTTCAGAATGTTGTTCAATGAATTAGTTTTGCACCTGCATTGCAGATTGCTTCTTGTATACCATTACCATAATCAGCCTTAAAAAGTTCTGGTTATTATCCCTTCTCCAGTGAGAGATGCTGTTTATGACTACATTGCCAAACACCGCTATGATTGGTTTGAAGGAACAACATTGCCTAGCTCTGCAAGATCTAGAACTACTACAGCGTTCTGCAGAAAAGAAACATTTCTGGGATAGGTCCTAGGTGTTGGCTAAGTACCAAAATCATTTGCGATAGGCATACCTTACTGTGGTTAGCAGCTAGATGGCTCAAGGAAGAAGTGCTGGGTCATATTTGGATGCAGCTGCTTTTTGTGTTAGTGAGTAGGTCGCACTAATCACGAATGGTGGCTGTAGAGATTGTGTATACAGACTCGTTAGAACGTACAAAAACTTGTTTATCCTATTCCTACCTACCTGTATTTACACTGAAATGAGTTGAGAAGTTGAAACAAGATAAAAATTTATTCATCGTTTTCGAAATGTCTCCATATGCATAGTGTTAACATAATCTAGCCTGATGAATTCATCCGGTGTATTCTCTATGATATGGCTCATATATCATATTTAAACCCTAGGAAGAACATGACCTATCTCCAAAACTACAAGATTGAACTACTGTGAAGCATTTAGAGCCCAAAACTACAAAATTTGGAAGACGAATGTCCTGCTAAAGAAGAAAAATTTCAACTAGTTATCATCACCATCATCCTCGCCAGTCCACTTGTTCCAGTCCTTATCCACATGTTTTTGCGCCCACACAACTGCTGCACGTGCGGCTTGTGGAGCACCAGGAAGTCCTCTTTCAGTCAGTGTATCAGCCATGTCGATAAAAGGAATGACTAGAAGTGTGCCAGGACCTCCATACTCGGTCTGTAGAAAAGTATTGAAGATCTGTTCGCATGTAAATGATACCAACGAACATTGAGAACCCTTTAAAAACTTCTCTAGAGCTCATAACCACAAAGTTCATTCCTTTGATTACACAAAACCAATAAACAGAACAAATCTAATCTAGTGTTGTATATACAAAACAGCTTGTGCAATTGTGTGTGATATCAGAGGTAGAGACTAGAGACTCAAAATTAAAGGTATGTTCTACTAGGCTAACGTTTATGCATTATAACCAACTTGGAATCGCCGGGACTGACTCTCAGTCTCATACTTGATGTCAGTTGTCGGAGTCCCCCGGATGACCCTATCTGAGTATTTCTGATTCCTAAACTCAAGTTACAGGAAAACAATTGGCTGAGAAGTGAATAATACCTCAGTACAGATTCCAACAACTTCTTCAATAGAATTTCCATAGATATCCTTCTTTGTGAGTTTCTTAATCAGATTAACCCTAAATTTTTCTGTTTCCTGAAACATAAAACATAAAATTCTTAATTAAAAGGAATCACCGTAAAGAAGGAAAATAGAGAAGAAACGAGTGACAGAAAGAACTTACAGCTTCTGCAAATTCATGTATGGGGTCTGGAAACTTATACTCAGAAGCTCCACTAATCTGTTTATTCTTTGAAGAGATAAATGAGAATAGAACTGAAGGAGATGGTGATGTTGTTGTTCTTTTAAGTGTTAACGGAAATGATGAGGAAGAAGAAGATTTAGAGAGAGATGAAAAGAGGGAAACAGATGATGATGATGAAGGGTTTAAAGAAGTTGAAATTTGATTTGAAGTAGTAATTGGAGTAACAGATAAACAAGCTACTGCTTTACTCATTGCCTTTTCTCGCTAAAACCCTCAGTCTCCCTCTTCTGTCTCTCTAGAACCCTCTCTATCTATCAATATATCTATCTTCTGCGATAACTTTTAACGGATGGAATTTCCAATTTGCTCTTGTATAACGTAAGATGTGGTAAAATGGTAGTGAGATGGACAGGTTTGAGTCCAACCTGTGCTTTTTTTGCTTGCTTAGAGTAAGGGCCATGGGCTGAAGATTCTCCTTTAAAATGAAAAGTTTGATCAAAATTATCAAATTAGACTTTATCGTACACTCTTTCAATTGAAAAAGTGAACATCAATCTTCTGGAATCTAAAAAGGTAAAATTCACCCTTCTAGATAAAAAATTTGTCCAATGAGTGAAGTAATAAAAAAGCCCGATGAGTGAAGTAATAAAAAAATTTAAAAACTAGACGGAAGAACTTCACCTATCTAACCTCTTTTTTCCCCACTGCCCCGTAGTGTAAAAAATAATCCTTCACCTAATCACTCATTCATTTTAAAAAGAATAAATATTTGAACACTCTTATAAAGTCCTTCAAGTGAGCAGCTCCCTGGACCGGATAGGTCCCAAGCCAAGGGCTGAAACAGATGATGATGGAGTTATACAAAAGAGTACCTGGGGTTTTGACAAGTCTCTTTACTCCATAAACAGACCCGAATAACTAGTTCAAATATGCATACTTTTATCTTCTTATTTTTTGCTCTACATACAATGATATAAGTACACGTGCCGGAACTGGTACAAAAAAACAAAAAAAAAAAAAGCCGAAAAGCCAACAGACTACTATTACAGAGATACAGACACAAGGTCACAAATTCCTCTCATGTGGTTCAAGCCAAGGAAAGCCCAGGAAGTCAAACACCTCCTTTTCTGTATGGAACCTCAAACTTTTACTTGCTCGTGCACCCTGCATTTATTTAACAGAACTAGTGAGGATTGAGGAACAACCATGAGAAGGAAGGGGAAAATGCCTCCAAAGAAGAAATGAAACTTTGTAACCATGCTTGTTATAATAATTATACCTTTTTCCCATCGGAACCATGAGTAGCCAAAAACAGCCCTGTATCGTCCAGTCGGTAGCCCTTGGATTCAGCAATAATCCTCAACCTAAATCCATTCAGAGAAAAACATCAGTATGAAGGTGCAACTCATAACGTCCACAAACATCTTGCTGAGTTTTCGAAATTCAGTAGGTAGAAATATAAAGAAAAGCTATATCCACCTCCTGTTTAAAACATCATTTCCCGTCCACGCTATTAGTCCAAATGCATATATATCCCTCGGGTACACCTAGAAAAAGATGATGGTTATTTGGTTATACATTCCAGAGAATGATTTCAGTGACCAGATATTGCCATTCAGTTTTTCTATCCATGTGAAGTTCAATCTGGGTAATAAAGGATTGATCAGAGGTTTTAGTTTGATAAGAAGTACTGTTTCCCAAAGTCCATCTCTGTACCAAGACTAATGGAATCTCAAAGTACGTAAGTACACTATTCCATATGATTTTGCAAAATCAACAAGTTAGATTCTATATGATACCTTTAAGTCTATCCTATGCCGCGTCTCTCGACCAGGATATGTACATAGACCAAAATATGTGTCGACCCCTGAATCAGTACCCTGTATGGGTTACAAAACAAACAGAACTCCAGATTAGAATGAGATTAGCAAAACCAAATGACAGAATCCATGTGAGCAGAATACAGCGGTACCAACCCCATATGGAGGCAGGAGCTAGGCGTATCTATTTGTTCACATATAGGATTCAATGAAATAATAAGCTGGGAAAAAACTGTCAGTCTTTGATAGTCGGTTAATGCATTAATTTCAGATTCAGCTATACAAGGGTTTGACAGATAATTTTTGGTATGATTTGACTTGGTCTGAATCGTGAACCATGCAGCATCTTTCACTATGGACACGTGAACACGTAACAATTTTCTTTCAAATAGGAATATGTTTTCCTATAGGGTTTTTACATTAGTTATGCATACATATTGACATTTATTATAACAATGAACCATGAAAATAAACAAAATAAGGGATGCATTTATTATAACAACGAACCATAAAATAAGCCGAAACAAGCAATGCTAATACCTCTTCACTGTGGGTGCTGAAGATCAAATCTTCTCTTAAGAAATTCATATCCTTCAGATGCTTCACGTATTTAGTAAGAAAACCTTTATGACTGCAGATATTGGAAAAAGTGGGTTAGCTTTCCTAAACCAATAAGACAACCACAACCACTGGGAGAAACTAGACAGACGGGATTAAGTGCAGAAAATGCAATTATTTATGGACATATTTATGCTGATAGAAATATCAAAGTAAGGGAAACCATTTTCTTGCAAAGCGAACTTGACCTTGTTCCATCAGGGTGTGTAATTACAATGTCCATGTCCCCACAAGTAGCTTTACCACGTCTAAATGATCCTCCGCATACAACGCTTACCTACAACATGACAATAACGAAATGTAATCATGACAGTCACCAGAGAAACATATATACATGGTGACCGAAGGCTCCTCACTACAAAATATAACACTTGAGAGAAGAGTCACAGTAATTGTCTCTCACCCCAGGTAAAACTTCTTCAGCAGCTTTCTGAAGTAAAAGCTCCATATCTTGAACCTATGACCAAAGGAGAACTAAAACTTAATTGAAGCCACGTGACTATAATCAGTTTGAAGTAAATACTAAATTCCTTCAAGTTCTAAGAGAGACAAGTTTACCAGACCTCATCGCGTGGAATCCTTTTCTTGATATCTTCAAAATACTCCAATCCTACCCTCTGTGAATGTGTTAGTGAGTCCTCGTTCTTCAGATCATTCAGCGTGCGGTGGCCTTTTTCATACAGTTTAAGAGCTGTAGCTGGACCAATACCCCAAACTTCCCCAAATAGGTTGATTGTCCATACCTTTACAATTTTGGAAAAACGAATAGATTTTAAAGTTGTCTAACAGATAACATGAACTTATGAATTCGACTAAGATACAGTAAAAGTGAAATATCCTTCTAAGAACCTGTAAAACACCTTTTCATCGGTCTCAAAATGCTCCAGCTTTGATAGCTTTCCGGTAGTCATGATCTCATGGATCTGTTTGCATGAACTCATGAATCAGTACCAAAATTTAATTTGAAAATTTTGAGTCACCTGGTGGGAAGAAAGCAAGCAACACTGATCCCATTTCTATGTGCATAAACTCTCAATTAAAACATATTAATTCACTGAATTGTGATATAACAAGTAATAGCATTTAAAATCCGACTAAGAGAACATTACATGATCCTGCATCGATTTCCCAATCGTAGGCAAGTGTTTGACCTGGTCCACACTTTCAATTTTAAATGGCAACTTTTCAATCACTGGAATAGCCTTGTAATAGCTAAATGACCTACGATCCTCTCCTAATGCTGTTGATTGACACCAATATCATGTCAGATCTTTGAACGAATAAACTGTAGAGCAGGTTAGGAATATATATAGAGTTAAACTAGATCACATTTACACCTCTATAAATGTTGATAAGTTTTCCAAATATCTCAGTGATGTTCCTGTTTAAATCAGGAGGAGCATATGGCAGCGACACCTGCAATTACATTGTCAACTAAAAGTATTTGTCGGACTGTCAAAAAGCTACAGATATAAATTTGAGCAATAATAGTCAAATCTTACATCCTTATCAGAAGAACTCTGGTTGCTATGTTCAAGCCGAGAATTATAAGCATCAAAAGAGTCTCCACCAGAATTATCTGCCCCATCTCTTGTTTTCACTCCGTCACTCTCTTTACTAACTGCTGGTGAAACACTTGCACGCTCAGGAGAATATCTGACCTTTTGGGCACGTGATGATTCATTATCATTGGATTGGCTGCCTTCAGACTTAATTCTGACATGGTCAATAGATTTAGGTGATTCATTTTCCCCTTCTGCTTCAGCTTCTAGACTGTACAACTCTTCAGAGACCTTTTCTCCTAATTTCAAGCTTTCCTCCAACCACTGGTAAAGAAGCACGCTCTGAAATTTCACAAAGTAAACTCGATCAACATGGATTATTTTTGAAAAAGCAGCTCCTTAAATCAACTTCTGCTTTCCAACATCACATTTTTTATCAGCCAGTTGGAATTTTCGGTCTGAGTTCAAACAATCGAATCGGCAGCTAAATATTGAAGTAAAAGCGAACATAATTCAAAGAGTTGAATTCACAGTATAATACGACAAGTTCAATTTCCCTGAGCATTCACATGGGCGCATAGCAAACCAGAAAATAAAAAGAGAAAAGGCTTAGAATGATAGGAAACTCACTCCTTTAAAGCGCATCAAGCTCTCTTTACCCACTATCTGAAGAAGGGCTTTCGAGTTCATGGCTAAAATATGAGTGACCCTCTTTGAAAATTGATCCTCAACTATCCCTTCCATTTGCACCAACTTTTGCTTCCAAATCTGGGTGGAAAAGAACATCTTCAGTATATTCCTGATGTTTAGTAAGAGTCTAAAATAAAGATTTCTTCTTGGAGGTGTTTCTCACATAATGGCAATGTGATATGCTTGATATATTCTATCTTTTGATTGAAACCTATAGTGGAATTTGAAGTAAACGAATGAACAAAATAGAGAAATACTACATGAAAATCAAGCATTTGGGCTTTTGATTTTGTTCTTAAAAGCAAATAAAAATGGGGGCATGGTTTTTCAACATTAACCTAAAAGCAAATAAAAAAGGGGACATGGGTTTTCGAGAGAAAAGAAATTATAGAAAGAGAAGAGAGACCCAGACCTGCAATCTTCGAGGTTGAACTCCAATGTCGACTAAGAAAAAAATCAAACCATGGAACAGACCACCACCACCACCACCAACAGATTCTTGATCCACTGCAGAAGTTTTCCGCTTCTTTGGGGTTGTTACTCTCTTTGGTGCCATTTATCAATCAACTAATAACTGTATCTGGAAAACTGCGACTGATAACTTCTTTGTCTCTAATGTGCGATTTCTGATTTTTCTCTTCCAGAGCAACAGCGGGAGCGGAAGAGAAACCAAAATATATAAGGGTTATTTAGGCTTCAGTAATAAATTTCTAATCAGAGTTGTGTTTCTGATTGACGGTCTTGACTATTATATAATAGATTAAATATGAAGATGACCAACTTAATATTAGGTTATGATATTCCGAATTTTTGTTCGAGTTTAACCAAACTCATTAACCAAATGGAAAATTTGTTGGACCGTCTAAAAAACCCGGACGTTGTTAATGGTTAGTCCATCCAGGAAACACGTTTATCCATTAGTTTAAAAATCTTTTCAAAAAATTCAATTACCCTTTTACTCATATACTAGTCACGTGGAGATCTCACGTCCTCCACCTCCTACACTACTCTACTTCATAACGGGAAAAAACTTTCATCTACTCCATCAACACCAGTTACACCACTCGACTTCATTACTCTTAAAATCAAAACCTAAAAACTTAAAAACTAGGGCAAAATCAAAAATCGAAAATCAAAACCTTAAAAACAGAGACCAAAAACCGAAACTCAATAGGATTAGCAGCATTTGATTTCTTTCAGCATTATACAACTAAAACCTAACCTACTGTCAGTATTATACTACTTCACACATTCCATCTAGAATGGGTACAAAACGAAAAATCAACAAAAGTATAAAGGAAACAGTGATTGAAGAACACGATACTCCTAAATCTCCACCACAGAAGAAGAACAAGAAAGCTTCTAAAGTAGATTCTATACCCAAAAAATCAAGAAAGAAGAAGCAGAATGAAGTTTGTTGATTCTCCAACAACATCAAAAACAATGAAACAAACTGCTGTTGATTCTCCAGCAAAATCAAAACAGAAAAAGAACAAAAAAGTTATTGGTTCTCAAACAAGATCAAAAACAATGAAACAAATTGTTGTTGATTCACCAGCAAAATCAAAAAACAAGAAACATAATGAAGTTGTTGATTCTCCAACAACATCGGAAGAAAATGTAACAGCTGTTGTAGATTCTCCATCTACAAAGAAGAAGAAGAAAGATCTTGTTGTTCGTTCTCCATCTACATGATAGACACCTTTTAGTGTCTAAATTGCACCTTAATTTCTAGTGAGTTAGTATTCGATTTTGTGTCTATTACGTGTTTTTATGCTTTTGTAGGTACATTAGAAGAATAAAGATTTGTGGAAAAATTAGCTCAAAAAGTGTTCAAAGCACCCCGGGAAAATGGATCAAGGCACCCACACTTTGGATTGGGGCACCCTTGGATCGGGGTGAGCTGGATCGGGTCAACCCAGCGGGTTAACCAGGCGAGTCAACACAGCGAGCTGGATCGGTCCGAGTCACCGAGTTGACTCATCGGGAATCAACTGTCCAGATTGGCAACTCAAATTCACGTGAGAAAACAAGGTTCTGTTGCTTCCAGATTGTTCCAAACACTAATAGTTATCTCACGCAAGTTATAAGCAGCAAAATATCCCGTGAAATCAGCTTGAAAATCATGTATTTGCCCGGAATCATGATTCGATTAAGATTGGGATTTGTGGGCAGTTCTAGAGAGTTCTATTAGGTTT
>JAJJMC010005141.1:3524219-3583515 GCA_023531435.1 Papaver californicum
ATTAAGATTGGGATTTGTGGGCAGTTCTAGAGAGTTCTATTAGGTTTAGAACTCTCTCTAGGGTTTCTACTACCTATATAAACCAAGAGAAGCCAAGAAAATCAAACACGAAAGCCTAGAGAAGAATTTAGAAATTTCCGGTGAAGCTCCGTCGACGTCCGGTCAACTGCTACTGCACCGGCCGGCTGTTCTTCATCCATCACTGTCGGAGAAGAAGACTCAGTAACATTTATAACTGTTGCTGATTTGAATTTTCCTGTTGTCTATTGCTTCAAACCCTTTGTTGCTTAAAACTCTTCTGTAACAGCTGAACCCTCTCCTTTAACGCATATAAGCGTATCAAATCAGCTGTTACAGCGTTATTCACCTTTGTAATTGATATTTTGAGCAATGAAATCAACTTTTGAGCAAGTTTTCTTCACCATGGGCTAAGTCCAATTACTGGGATGATGGATAAGGTAATTTTCTCAATTTTATGTGATTTAATTATTTTCTAATAATTATTTATAATTCTTTTATTATTAGAATTGCATAGTTTTGAATAGTAAAAACGGTTTTCTTTCAACAGTTGTGCTTTTGCTTGATGGATTATGCTTAGTTAATTAATTTTGATAGTCCATGCTTGTGATTTACCTCTGTTTGTTAGCATAACAAAACCAATTTTGGCAATTATTTGTGCTTCAATTAATTTAAAAAGAATTACCTGATTAATCACATAGGTTGTTAGATTTACCTGAATCCTGATTCCTGGTCCTTTTAAAATTATTTAAAAATCATCCTTAGGTTATTTAGTCTTTTTCTTACTCCTGGAATTTTCTAGAGTTAATTAGAATCATTATTTTCTAAAATCATTACCTTCACAAGTTCGAGTAACGAACTCTTTATTTACCACTTCTAAAATTACATCACTACATCACAGAAAAAGAAGAAGGGTGTTGATGTTTCTGCCAAAAAGGTATATATCATTGGTGCATATCAATATATAACTTACTATGTTCATGTCCTAGGAGTTAGATATATATATATATATATATTTTCATGTTTTAGCACATAGATCTAGCATGCAACATAGGGTAAGTATTGATATGTACTTGGTTTTTAGTATATACTGATCAGTACATATCAGTGTATGCTTATTTTCATGTTATAGCATCTAGATATTGGTTGCAGGATAAGTACATATTGATATGTACTTTGTTCTAGATATTGAATTGGATAAGTATATATTGATATGTATTTTGTTCATGCTATAGATATAAAAGCATATATATAGATGTATACTGTTTTATACTAAAGCATCTAACCGAACAGCTTCAACACCACCATGGAAGAGATGGTTTTTATCTTCAAAAAGATTCTTCCAACCATCAGAAAAAAGAACACTTGCAACCTCTTTAGAATCTTTCAAATAACTGTTCCTAGCACTCAAAACCAACTCAGCATTGTTGTCAAGATCAGCACTTCTCAAAGAATTAGATGCACAGGATAACACAACATCAACATGCAACTCAAAGAAATCTGAATTATTCGTAAAATGCAATGCAAGAAGACCTTGAAGAGATACACCAGCAAGGACAGTGACTTTCACTCCATTTTCAACATAATTAACAACAATAGTTGATGGAGTCAACCAGCTCCACGCATTACAAATAGTAAACTTCAAATCTTCCAAAGTCGAAGATAACGTAACCAAATATGCAATATGGTGTTGCTTGTGGTAGCAAAAGCTATTTGGATTAGAACCAACACCTGACATGTTGAACTTGAAGAAATGTGATGCATATAAAATAACACAAAAACACAAAAATCAAAACATATATTTTAAGATGATAGGAATACTAAATCTACAATACAACATAATATGTACTGTTTTAGAAGTATCACACATATTATAGAAACACACATAACATACAAACAGTGCAAACAAAATATGTACTGATTCAAAAAAAGTATACTATAAAAACAGTATATATCAAAAAAGTTAAGAAAAACAGTACGTATTAATATGTAATGAAGAAACATTCAAAACATACAGAAAAAGAAAGAACAAAAATCATGATTCCCAGAAAAAATAAAAGAAAACCAAATAAAACCTATTATCAAACAACATGTAAAAACACTGAATACGACAATATATTGAACAAAATAGAACGATTACAAAATCAGTTTCAAAAGATGAAAAGAAAACTAAAACACGAACAAAAACGAGATCGATCATGGAATTCAACAAAATGTACATCATAGAAAATGTTTCTAATCCGGATTTCAGTATAAGAAAACAAACAAAACATGAAATCTTATAATCCAGTAATTACCATTCGTTCATTTAATTAAATTGCAATTAAACTCCCTCAAGTTGATTATCATGATTTCAGTTAAAAAAAAATAAAAATAGAGATTGACGGTACCTGGAGAAAAATACAGAGATGAAGATTAAAGAAAATACCTGGAGATTGACGATACCTTAAAACTGAAAACACCACTGCAGCAGAAAGAGAAGAAAGAGAAAAAAAATCTGTGAGCTACCAATTGACGATTTTTTTTTTGAAGTTTTGATTTTGGCTAAATTAATAGTTCGTACAAGAGAGGGGTATTTATGGGATATTGAAAATCTGTTTTTCATTCTTCTCACGTGAATTGGACGCGCGAGTAAGAAAACTAGTCAAATTACTTGTTTTTGGATTAATGGTTAAACCGGGTTTTAGGGTAGGATTAGAGGTTAAACGGGTCTCTAATATAGGATTATCTAGTAATTCCTAGTAACCAAATTCCGTACTTAGAGTAATATTATACTCAAATACTTTTAGCATTCTTTGATTGTCCCTTAAACAGTATAATGTGTTTAATTAGTAAAAGATATGGTGAATAAAACTTTTAGCATGTATAACGTGGCCTACATGAACATCTAGGGTGAATTTTTCTTCTCATTTCATAACTTACTCATCCACAGAAAAAGGGTTGGGGGCTTCTTCTACTTTCCCTTTCTCATTTCTTTTTCATTTTGTTCTTGAAAATTAATAAATGATAATACGATTTGAAGCAATCGTTTTATTTACCGAATTGATCCATGTAGTTCTTATTAATTTCATGAAAGAGCTATAAGAAGAATAAGTAAATACCAATCTGTTTGTTTTGTTTTGTTTTAACCGGGTAAATAAGAATAGAAAAGTGATGTTGCTGCTACACTTTTATGGTCATGTAAGAGAGATTATTGGGTTTTTCTGAAGTTAATATGAACATGGAGATTGGGTTAGAGTTTGATATAAGTTTGGTTTAGTTTTGGGCAAGCTTTAGACCCCAAGAAATAGCTAAAGAACACTAGCCGTTGTCGTTGATTCTCAGAAGTTTATGGATGAAATTTTGAATGTGTGCCAGTGTGTATGAATGCTCAGAAGAGTTTGATAGAATCCAAAGATTTCTACATTGTGATAAGAATTGTATTGAATCAAAACTTCAAGATCTTCTTTCTGTTACAGGACAGTCGACTATTTATGCTTCTGTTAGAAGCTTACATGGCACACTTCTCACACGCTTACATGGCATACATCTCACACACTTACATGGCACACATCTCACACATCTCTACACACACATTACACATATGTTATTACCCTCCCTCAATCTCAAGTAGGCTGAAAAAGACAACTTGAAATTGCACGAACAAGTTACAAGAATCTGGATAACAGATGCCCCAGCTTGAGCCGCAGTCGCTGCTTGAGAAAAACTGAAAATGAAAGTCAAATGTGTATTGACGCCTTCAGATTCAAGCAATCTAGAGGCCTGAATATTGAGGGAGAACATCATCAAATTTGCCAAATGTTTCTTTAATAGCTACAGCTGACTGATCCACTTGAACACAGCAAAAGTATGCAATTCTGAGGCTCACACCATCTGAAGTTTTCATATCGAATCAAAATGCCTGGGAGTGTGGGGACTAAAAAATAGAAATGAGAGAGTGGAAATACAACGTGCAGACAATCCCTCTAAAAGAAGTAGAGTATCATCCAAAGTATGCAGTTTTGAGGCTCACACCATCTGAAGTTTTCATATCGAATCAACGACCTGGGTTCAACCCAAGAAGCAAATTGTTACCACCAGGAAGGTAAGAAACATTAGGAGTCCTAGCCAATGTGGATGCAATCTCCGATGCACATGTGTACTGGCAATGACAGGAATAAATCCTCAGCTGCTGATGAAAAATGTGTACAGAAGTTGGATGCTCTTCATTAGGCATAAAGAACTTGAAATGCAATACAAGCTGAAAAAAACTAGTAGCGCAGTGCATGCAAAAATGTGAGGCAACAAAGAGCCTCAACAGATGCAGTTCTTTTTTTTTTCTTTATGTGAAATGTTGCCATTTGCTGTCACTGGCACACATCCATCAAGCATCTCATACACATCTTCCACGAAAAGATTATAGAACTGAACAATTCCTGGATTTCCTAGGATGACTACAACATGCAATGAAGGCTTTTCAGCTCTTAATTCTAGCAATGTCGCTATAAAACTGGAAATTGTACAGCAACAATATTGTGCAGTAGACAAAGAACTGGAAATTGTGCTTAATAAGTCACAGCTTTATCAGGGTTGAAACTCTTGCAAAGTTCTTTTCCCAATAAAAAACTCCTTCGACAATTGCTGCACTTTAGGAATCCTAGTTGATTCACCAAATATAACAACATCATGAACACTATTCTCAACAAGCTCCGTACACTTCCTGGACTTGCAAATGTACCCAACATTGAGGCGGTAGAGAGAGCACAGGAACTTGCTGCGAAGATGGGATTTCACCAGGATCTAGAATTTGCTCATCTCTTAAACATGTTCCCTGGGCAAATGCCAGTTGAGGTTGCTATTCAACAAAGACCAACAATAGATCTTGTTTTACCTCTAGATGCACATGGTAGAGAAGTAGATGAACATGGCAATGTGGTTAATCAGCAAAAGTTGACTAATCTCAGCACCTTAAAGGTTAACATCAACAAACAGAAAAATGATGAATTCCAAATTCTGAAGTCTAAACTTGAGGTGGATCTAGAATCAAACCACCATTATGATGAGAGAATGAGTATCAGCAAGGCAAAGCTGAAGGTAATAATGAACCAGAAACCGAAACAAAGCCTTGTTTACAGGCTACAATTCTGAGTTTCTGAAATTTTATTTACTCACCAAACAGGAACGGATTTAAGATTTGATACCTTTATTTTGAACTAAAATTAAGAAAACATCATAACAAGAAAAATCATAACAAGAAGTCTAAGAAGCATAGAACCAGAACACCCTTGTATTATTTATATACACAATCAGAAGCATAGTACAGAGTTTAACAAGTGAAATATATCACTTACTGCACTAAGGAATCAAAGAAACAACACTCACACACAAAATCATGAAGACTGAAGCAAATAACTAATGAAGCAACAATATGTGGCAGGGAACTAGAAGTAGAAGATGGAATTGAAAAGAATTGTGAACTCAAGAAACACATGAATTGATTGTAGAGGAAATCTGGAAATAAGACTGATCAAGATTGGGAAAATCAGATTGAGAAAATCTTGAAAAACTTAGAAACTTGAAAGAAATCTAAGAGCAAAATAATCTGAAGTATCATTGAACCAAAGTTGGATTGATTGAAATTGAGAAGAAATTTGACAAGAAATTTGACAAGAAAATGAGAAGGAAGCATGGACCAGAGAAGCATGAAACTGAAGTGAAAAATTCAAAAAAAGGACTTGAACTCACATGATTGAAAAGATTATTGAACAATGCTGAGATTACTCAGTCTTACATGTAAAGATGAACAATGCTGGTGATCTTTGCACCAGTCTTACATGTAAAAGATTCATCACTGTTGATGGGACAACATCACACTTACATGGAAAATAATCAATGCTGAAATCATTCATTCAGGCTTACATGAAGATAACAAACAAGATCTGAAGAGATCGATATCAAATCTCAAACATGAATCAAAAGCAAACAAGAAATCAAGGAGAATGTTACCGTGATTTGAGATTGTATCAGAATCAGAAAATTTAAGAAATCAATAGCTTCAACTTGAATCAGAAGAAAACCCCTAGCAAAAACAGATCAAACTTGAAGATTGAATCCATTGGAGTAGTAGAGACATACCAGATTTGATAACCAAAATCATCAACCAAATTGTTGGTAGACAAAGCACAAATTGAAATTGAAAAGAAGAATTAACAACGGAAAAAAAAATCAGAGGCAGAGGATCTTCTGCTCTGATACCATGATAGAATCCAAAGATTTTTACATTATGAATAAGAATTGTATTGAATCAAAACTTCAAGATCTTCTTTCTGTAACAGGACAGTCGACTATTTATGCTTCTGTTAGAAGCTTACATGGCACACTTCTCACACGCTTACATGGCACACATCTCACACATCTCTGCACACACATTACACACATGCTATTAGAGTTGGATTGTCTACCAATCGGAGCTTGCAGGGAAGGAGGGCTATTACTAGAAGCTGAAAATACGATGACAATCCCACCTCTTCACCAACACTAAAATGCCCACACCTGTTTGATAAAATGTTTGGAAGAAGAAAGAATGATTTTATGGGGTAAGAATTGATATGCTTTATACTTGATTGATATTTGGTTGATAATCATTTGGTTATATCAAAATTTAAGATTTAAGCAACATATCAATTAAGTCAATTGTATATAGCTAGTGATTCTTGTCCTGCATAGTTTGTAACTGGTAATGAAATTAAGGCTTCAATTTTAAACTTAATTTTGAAGGTTTTGTTAGCAATTTTGTGTTAATTCATAATCTCTGTGCATCATGGTTGGTATCTATATTTAGGAGTTAAAAGCTTGTAATGAGATTTTTACATTTTATGGCTTGCATTTCAGTCTCTGTGTTGTTTTGCATTCACTTATTGCCTAAATGTTTCTTTATTATTCGAATGATTAGTTTCTTGTGACAAATTAAGGGTTTGGATATATGTATATATATGTGTGTCTTCATTAATTAGCATTTACTTTTATATAGTTAGCCACATAAATTGTAATGGGGGACAATTGAGACTCCTGTGTATGGAATCGGGCTAGCTGACTATTTAAAAAGATGACTCCACTTCTGTTACTCTATTTTTAGTAGTTTTCTTCACCTAACCTTATTTAGGTTTGATGTTTAGTGGTCGGTGTGGGAATGCATATTTAATTTAAATATTTACCTATTTAAGATCTTGCTGGTGTTAACAGTATGTACATAATGTGCCAATTTAACAATGCTTTCTCATATGAATGTGTTCAAATAACCGTTGGTCAATATTGGCTCACCTTTAAATAATTAGTCTGTTGCGAGTTGGTTGTGTTTGGGACTGCATATCTCGCTTTCTTTAACTAGTTAATACTTTTAGTTGTCAGTCTACGGTGGTTATGATACGGATTATGCATGAGCTATATGGTTAACTTCAAAGTTCGGTGTACTATTTAGCTGCCAAAAATGAGTTTTGAATCATGTTTATTATTGTCGTTGTGTTTAGTAATATTTGGTTACGCTGACACTTTGATTGGTTCGTAATGGTATTGGCATGTGATCTTGATTGTGTTGTTGTTCGGTTAATTTGTATTAGCTTTGACATGAAAAGTGAATCTGGAATTTGTTCTATTTATACATTACAATATTATTGCCAGTGATGATATGGTTATATGTTGATGAGATGTTGTACAGATGTTTAGAATGGTTGATAAATAAAATATACCGATGCTAGTAGGAGGATTCACTAATAAGTATGTCTAATTTATTTGTGGAGTTGACTAAATTCGAGTATTCAGAGGCGCTGGTTGTGTTTGGTGGAGCTGCTAGGTAGTTTGGGTAGTAGGTAATTTGTTTATGTACACACACTGTGTATTCTATTGCACTTGTTATCTCTGGCTTATTAGGGTAAATTTGGTTGTACACAATTAACGTTGGTCATTTGAACTGTTTTAGAAGTGAATCTATTTTTTATTATGGCTAAATTTTAGTTGCATATGTGTATTTGAACTGCTGTTTGAACTATGGTCCTCTTGTTGCCTTCTTAGAAATGATAGGCATCGGGGACTAGAAGTTTGAAATTTAAAAAGAAGGAAAGGATAACCTTGAGTTAGCTTGTTTAATTATCTGTATGTAAACCATTTCGTACAAAATGGTACCTGATGAGTTATAGTGGGAAAACATGAGTTTGAACTTAATATTTTGATACTACCTATACTAAGGATTTTGTTTGTATCTTAAGTTTGCACCGTAAAGAAATGGTGGTCATCTCGGAAATAGATATTTACGACTCAGGTAAAACTCATCTCATATAGCGAACTTACTAAGCTGGGTACTAGTTTCATTTGGTGTTGGCATTATGCAGTGTTATTATTCTATGGTTATGTGTAAGTCTATTTGCTTATGATATTATATTGCGCACAAGTGAAGTAAAAAGGGTAAATTGTTATAGCTGGATTTCGTAATAATCTGTTAGTTAGATTAGAGTAAATTCTAAGTGACACAAGTTCATGTTGATGTTAATTAACACAATATGGTCTGTTGGCATATATCAAGTTTGAAATTGTTGAGAGTATAATACTAAATATAACTTTTTTATGCGCCATCATTTTGAAATGCTCAGACACTGTGATATGGACATGCATAACACCTTGAACTTTTGGTTAGATTTGACTTGACTAGTGGTTTTGCCTTAAAACAGGATATTATTTAGTATTCAGTAACTGAGAGCTTTTTTATTAGTATTTGTGTGCACTTGCCTTTAAGTGGCAAATATAGACATTCGGTATCGATGTTGATATTTTGTTATTAACTGATTGTCTTTAAAGGGTTTAAAGGGATCGATGGTTCATAAAACTATAGTGCAGAGATGTGACAAATTAGGGATAGCTGTTGCTACGTGATCCATATTATCCAACGTTAGAGATAATTACTGCTATAGTAAGCAGTTCATACTATCTAATGTAAAAGGTGATTTTTACCAACACGGGTAGTTCAGGATATCTAAAAAGAGCCAATTGTTACCATGGGTAGTTCATGCTATCTAAACAAAGTGATTGACTGCGGTCATGCTTGATCCTTCGAGCTATGGAGGAGGGTACGTAGGTAGCTATTTTGCGGTTCAGCATAACTGCTTTAGGTTGTTCATATCACCGGAATAAGAATTGGTTACTGCTCGGCAGTTCATACCATCTATTTGGGGATGATTATAACCTTGGCAATATATATATATATATATCGTTGGTAAGAGGTAGTTGCAGTAATGGCTCTTTATACTACCTGGTAAAGAGATGATTGCTGCTTTTCATTTCATTTCATTTGGGAAAGATAGTCGGTTGAGCTTGAACAACTATGTGAGTTGTCAGGCCTATTAGAGCTCCCACCTACGGATGGCTACCCGAAAGGCCGTTAGTTGTAACGGTGGCTGGTATCCGACTACACTAATATTGGCACTGGCCATCCCTCACCTGTCTGATACGGTGTGTGCTGTCATGCCTTAATTGGCTCCCACCTACGGGTGACATGTTAGTTGTAACGGTGGCTGGTATCCGACTATCCTGACATTGGCACTGACCATCCCTCACCCATATAAAAGCAATGCTTATCAACTTATAAAGCAGTCTGAGATAAATCTGTGAATATTTGCTTAAGAAATCAAATTAGTCTGATTTTTTTTTAAAATTTGGTTTCTCAAGTGGCGTATTAGAGAGTTGGATTTTTCCAAGCAAGTCGTAACCCGATCAGTTGGAAGCAAGAATTTTCTAGTCCGTCACATAGGTTTTCATTTATTTACTAATCTAGCCATTGTGATATCATGTTTAACATCACCCGCAATAGTTACACAGATTTGCTTGTCATAAACTTTCTTTTTTTTATTCAAAAAGGCAAAATGAATTAAAAAAAAAAAAACAAGATTACCACTAGGTGTGGCTTTCTTGGATAAAAAGTACAAAGTAGTTTTAACGTTACATTGTAGCTGATGAAAGCAATTCATAGAGAACTTACAGAAGAAAATAAAACCCCAAAACTAAGAAATTCCAACTACTTCTTCCCAGTTATGCAAAACAATGTTGGGAGAAATATTTTCGAAAGTCTTAGTACCCAGGAACCAATTGTATAACAAATAGTTCACTTTATTCAGGAGATGATTATACTATTTGTATTTACCCTTAAATGTTCTTCTATTTTTCTCGTTCCAGATTGTCCACCAAATTGCGAAAGGAATCAAATTCCACAACTTATGCTTCATTGAATTGCCCTTCTTTTTATTCCACTCCCAAATAATAGCTCTAACATTCTCTCTAAAAACCCAGACTAACTTGAAACTTATAAAGAAAAAGTTCCAAAGTTTTCTTGTCTCATCACAATGAAGGAACATGTGTATATTAGATTCAGATGCCTTTTTACATATAATGCAACCATTGATAAGAATAGAGTTTCTAAGAGTGTCCATAGTGGGAGCTGCATTGTAACAAAAATTCCAAGAAAAGAAGATTACCTTTTGTGGGATTCTAGGATTCCACAAACTCTTATGAGGAAATCTGAGAAAACCTTCTACATCAATGGCATTATAACAAGATTTCACAGAGGAAAAATTTTCCAGGGTTCCATTGGAGAAAATCATCACCATCTTCAGCTAATCATGGAGTATTTATAATTTGTAATAAATCAGCGCACAAACCCACTTCATCTTCTTTAAGGCTTCTAGAGAAATTGAGATCCCAAGCAGGGATATCATTTGTGTAAACCACCATGTCTTTCAGAGAGGAAAACTTATTTCTAGATAATCTGTACATAACATGAAATATACTAGCTAAAGAGTGATACCCAATCCAAATATCTTTCCAGAAAGACACTCTATTGCCATTTTGCACTTTGATAGAAGAGTGTTACTAAATAATAGTTTTAAATTTAAGCATCCCAGACCATAAACTCTTTCCAACTGCATTTGAAGAATCATTAGGTAGCAGTGCATTTTCATCTTCTCCAAACTTTTGGTGAACTATCTTCCTCCATAAAGCTTTTATCTCATGCCCATATCTCTATACCCATTTAGCATGTAATGCTCTATTTTTGAGTCTTAGCTTCTTAGTTCCAACAACACCCCTTTCTTTGGAAAGACAAATCTTACCCCAGTTGACCCAACCTTTTTTCTTTCCCTAAAGAAAACTCCTCATAATCTTATCCATTTGCTTCTCAACAGAAGCTGGTATATGAAAAAGAGATAAATAGTAGATTGGTAGACTGCACATAATATGTTTAATAAGCATGAGTCAACCTCCTTTAGTTAGATATCTCATCTGCCAAGTTCCAAGCCTCTTCTGAATTTTTGTAATATAACTTCCCAAACTACAGTAGATGTGGATTTATTTCCTAGTGGAATACCAAGGTAGTTTAAAGGAAACTGTACTTTTGGACAACCAAAAATCAAAGCACAGACATCTACATGCCCAGAATTACCCACAACCAGCACTGCACTTTTATTAAAATTCACTTTCAAACATGAAATCATTTCAAATGTTATTAGAATGTTTTTAAAGTTTGAAATTTGCTCTTCATTGTCATCCAGAAAGACAATTAAGTCATCAACAAATTATAAGTCAGTGATTGTGTCTCCAATTGTAGATGGTTGAAATCCATTAATTAGCTTCAATTCAGATGCTCTTTGTAACATCAGATAAAGTACCTCAACAACCATAATGAATAAGAAAGGTGACAGTGGGTCACCTTGTCTTACCCACTTACTGCTTCTAAACAATTCAGAACCAAAACCATTCAGGACAATTGAGAATCTGACATTTGATATGCACTAATGTATCCATTTTCTCCAGAAATTTCCAAACCTAAATCTGTGCATTGTATAATCTAAACAACTCCAGTTGATGTTGTTAAAATCCTTCTGAAAATCCACTTTGACTAACAATCCAGGAATATTTAGTCTTTCTCATGTATCTATCAATTTAGAAGCAATGAGTATGCCATATGTAATCTGTCTTCCATCTATAAAAGGCTCCTTAAAATTTTGAGATTATAGTTGGCATTATAATTTTTATCCTGTCAGCAAGACATTTAGATATAATTTTGTAAATACCACCAATAAGACTTATAGGTCTATAATTATTCATAGAGGTAGCCCCTTCATATTAAGGTAGAAGAATGATATTTGTACAGTTTAACCTCCAATCTAGAGTACCAGTAGAATGAAACTCATTGAATACATTCATTAACCCAGACTTGATAATCTCCCATGTTGCTTTAAAGGATTCCGTAGTATACCCATCTGGTCCAGGTGATTTGTTTAGACCAAAATAATTAATCACTTTTCTAACTTCTTCCTCTTCAAATGGTTTTTCAAGCATGATACTATGTTGAACACTTAAAGAATGAAGGATAAGATCATCAAAATAAGGCCTAAGAACAAAATCTTCAGTGAATACTTCAGAATAATACCTCTTAGCTTCAGAATCTTCAGAACAATACCTCTTGTCATGAATTATTTTAACGCTTTTTTTTTAGTTGATTTATCATCACCATCTTCGATTGATTCTTAATCCACAATTATTATTACCTAAAAACATATATAATTTATAATAAAAACAAGCAAGTATTAACATAGCAAATGTTATTAACGATAACGCAAGTTTTTGATCTACCAGTAGATACGGTATTGGTGAATGCAATGGAAAATGGATTGTTGCTGCTCATGATAATTGATAAAGATGTATGATAGATGGTGCCACCACTTCTCATTTACTAGGTTTTCTATTTCGAGTGATTGTAGAAATGGGTTGTAGATAATTTATATAGCTACGGACGTCAATCGGGATGTGATATGATTTGGTGTTAAACATCATTTATATATTTTTTTTAGCTTTTGTTGCTGATGAACTTAACGAAGAATCTCAAATTTATGTTTTTGATGAAACTCCTAGCTTATAATTTTATTGGTCAATTAAAAAATTACCACTTTTATTGGTAATCAAGTGAAAAGGTAGTTAAATAATTAAGAAGAATGGTTATAGATTCTTGGTTCTTTAATTTATGATTAAATGGACTTTTTCCTGATCAATAATATAATACACATACTGTAATGAAAAAAATAAGTTCATTAAGAAGTTGGATTTTATTAGATTATACCTGTAATGATGTTGTTTTAGATGTTGATAAATACTCTATTATATATAGAGTTCAGATTCATGCAAAATATTTGTGGGTTCTTGATTTTATCCTTTTAACATTTTAATTGAGTATAATTTATTTTTCTTTAGTTGAAGATTGAACCCTTTTCGTTTGTGGAAAAGTCTAAATGTAACTTTGGTTATAAAGTTGAGTACTAAAGTCTAAATATCCAAATATATAAATGGTATTTTCTAAATTTGGCTTAGGTGGACGTGATAAACCATACGTCAAAAGTAAATTAAGGTAAATCATTTTGTGCCCAATAACTCTAGATTGGCCGAGGAATATCCCATACTTATAGGTCCGTCAAAAATCTCGGGATTTTAATTTTGTCTAATCTTATAGATCAATAGTTTCCCATCAACTCCAGTAAGGAGGAAATCAGAGGTTCAATACTCACTGTAAGAGTTTGTATTTGTATTAGTATAGTTGTATAGTTGGGTTTGACGGGGTGGGTGTGTTAGTGGGGCCAGTCTGCCTAGATGAGTTTGGGTAAGGGCCTAGATCCAGCTTGCGCATGTCAAAAGGAAAAAAAAAAACTCAGGATTAAAAGTTAAAAAATTGGCACACAATCACATGACATTTTGTTTAAGATTTAAATAATTGTCCAAAAATGTTTCGCGAGATCCTTTTCTGAGTCTTCCACGACAAGTTACATGTTTTCGCTTAAGATCCCCTTTGGTTGTAACTTATATGTAAATTTTTTTATCTTACAGGGGTGTATTGGATCAAGATTTATATGGATATAAATTGATTATAGTTTCTTAAAAAAATCCTGGATTCTTATAGATATATAGTTTTGGATTATAATAGATTAATTTGGATTTGTAAAGATTAAAACACATTACCAAACACCAAATAGTTTATCAAGAACAAAATTACAATACATATAAAAACAAAAGGGTTTCACAAAAGCTTTTTATATTTTGGGTCAAATGCCAAAATTTGAAGAGGTTATCAACAAGGGCAACATATATATGAAAATGAATGAGAGAAATATATAATTACATTCTAGTCAATAAATGAGAGACTATTTTTAAAATAGAAACTCATGACCAACATCATCAAATATCATAAATCCATGGGAGGAAATGATATATTTCAGTGGGAAAAAATAGTTTATCTTGATATAGAAAGAGAAAAAAAAACAAGTATGTAAACTATCCATAAGAATCCATGAAACTCTCATGGTTTGGGTTGAGATAGATAAAAGATAAGAACATAAACACCTCTTGGCCGTTCAACTCCATCCAACCAATATGATCTCCAGAACCAAGCCAGTGTTATGGATAAAAAAGCATGGTCGGTAGAATCTCTCTACATTAGAACTCCCATACGACTACAAAGTTCCCTCATCTTACTTAATGATCATTTCAGAAAAGTGGTAAAAATTTGTTCGTTCGCTGAGACTTGTGAAGATTCGTTTTAGACGTAATTCTGAATTAAGCTAGAAAAATAGTAAAAGACTTTAACAATATTGGGAAGAACTGGAACTCAGGATTCCACCAAAATCACTTCTGAATGATTTCTACAATGATTCTTTAACAATTATAGCTTTTTATTGACTCTGTTTCTTTGTCAAAAGTAGATTTCTAAAACATTAACTGTAAATCACAAACATGGTGCATCAAAAGCTCTTAAGTCCCAGCATACACCATCAAACAAAATCACAACTAATTAAGGAAAATCATAAATCAATTAAAAATCAATGCAAAAGTCATTCAGAATCAAAAATAGTTATCATTTATTCATGAAATATGGCTTCCTTCATTGTCCCAGTGGTTGGGTTCAGCTCATCATGCTCAAAACACTCTCAAAAGATTGGTACATGGCTCAAAAGTGTTTGAGAAGAAGAAAAGAAGCTAAAAATAATAAAACAGGAAATCTGCAACGTTTATAGGCATTACAGATTAACTGTTATAGTGGAGCTTGAAGATAAATGTTATAAAGAGAAGATAAACGTTGCTGATAGGTTGAAGAAACCGTTGCAGCTGAAGATAAACGTTGCAAAGACGAAGATATCTGTTGCAGATAGGTTGAAGGAATCGTCGTTGTATCCCTGCTCTGCACTAGCAACACAGTTTTTTTTCTCTCCTGTTTTCTTCCTGAGCCTCCCCTCTCGATTTTTCTTACTCCTCTTTGCTATTTATAGGTTCCACAAACCCTAACAACTCATCCTTAATCGATAAGGACCCAAAAACCAATCCAAAACAAACTCAAATTCATATAAATCCGAATCAGAGAAGGAAACTATGTTCTGAAAAAAACATGGATTTTCCAGCTTGTTTCACGGCTTTAAACTCTTGTAATTTATGTGTTTCATCCTCTAATGATTGTTGCTTCATGTTGATAAGGTTTAAACTCTTTAAAATCCCCCAAAAATCGTTTTTGAAACACCTCAGTAACTCTCATACGTGACAAATTAGTTCCCGCCAACTTCAAATTTGAACCAAAAAGGAGGGTGCCCTTAATCCAAAAGTGGGGTGCCTTTATCATATTTTGTGGGTGCCTTTAGTAATTTCCTCTGGGTGCCTTTATCAACTTTTTAAGCCAATTTTTCCATAAATATTTATTTTCTAAAAATACCTACAAACACATAAAATAACACAATAAGTACCAAATTGAGTACTAAAAAAATAGAGATTTGAGAACAATTTAGACACAAAATTGTGTCTATCACTTAATCACGTCCATATTAGGGACTGCACCCCTGCTGCTACTACTTACTTCAACCACACAGGTCTGTTGTTGATGACATGCTACACTGAAGTTGAAGTTCTCAATGTGACTCCATCAAGTCATCCCATTCTTTGAGCAAGCCCTCAGAAAAAGAACCCATAATTATGGTACTCCTTTCAGCTATCAGTTGTAACAAGGAAGCCGCAACCATCTGCATCACATAATGGAAACTCAACAAGCATATCAACTTCAAATTCAGGCTCCTCGTTCGCAAGCTTCTGGAATATTATTTTACAAGTTGTTGTTATCCGAGGATTCAGTGACGTGTTCATCATATTTATTTTGATCATAAATCTCACGCTTGCTTCCGTCGCTTTGGCTTGATCCATGTTAGTCCTGTTATCTTCATCAACTATTTATTCTCTTTATTCGGCTATGGGTTCGACCCAGAAATATGGCTTCGATGGGTTAGAATGCTCCAAGCACAAAAGATTCTATAGAGACATGAAAGTATAAAGATAGATGAATATAAACTCATTCCAAAGCTCCCACGGCGGACAGGAAGATGCCAGAGTATTCTACAAGATGTTCTTACAGCTTCCACAAATGGGCTGCTACATACTTCAGTCCACTAACGAGCAAAGACGTACAAATGGGTGATGAATGAGGCAATGCATCCTTGATAATAAATGTTCACCTATTTCTTCACTTTAACGTGTCAAAATGGCTTGATGTTTTGAGTTATCCTTTGGGAGATATGGCCATCGTGGTGAAATGCATGCAATCTGAAATTTCTAAGGTTTCTTAAGATAATAATTTCAAACGCGTTTTTCACCAGCCAAATCGACTCGAATCAAAATTTCTTCTAGTAGATGAAAGTCGAGTCTTTAATGTTTAAAATTTTGGATCGAACATCGAAATCCGACATCGTATGAAGTTTTTACAGTCTCTGGAGTGAATGATGTGCAAAATTGAGTGTCCAGACGGGATTTAAGGGTCATCACTTCTCTCAGAGACCCAGCTTCTCAGGAATCTAATTACTTAATGCCTCACGCTTCTCAGAGACTCCAACTTTTCTTCTAAGAGAATTCATCACATTGGAAGACGTCATCAACCTTGTTTCTTCACTACTCCGCTACTGATGTCTAATGCCTTCTCGACTCGTAATTGCTACTACTACCATCCCTATTGCTCAGTGCTCGCGTTGACACAAGATAAAACCAGTGGATCTTACGTAATTAAAGAATTGAAGTCAATAACAAGAACACTGGAGTCCACCGCTAACTCCATACATAGATTTGATATACCATCATCTTCTCCTACAGATGGCTTCCGCTATCCTATATTGATGCCACCTCTACAATTTAAAGCATAACCTTTGGGTGTTCTACCTCTTATCAAATGCCGTCATAATGACTTCATCACTAGCACTTGGCGTTGCATACCCAAAGCCTAAGCACCATCGTCTACTGCTTCCGTAGGGTATTGACCAAAACCAAAGGATTGATTTTGATTGTATCCCATGGTTGATTGGAAGTTATTGAAAGATTTAGAATTATAATTAACTGACTACCACCATAATATGCCTGATCTCGTGCATCATACGTGTTATTTCCGTAAGAGAACATGATGACACACAAAGAGTAAGAAAAAAATATGACTAAAAATCTAAAAAGAAAGATAAAAGTGATGTATACAACCTGTTTTCAGAATCTACCTCCCGCTTTTGACGGTTGACGAATTCAACTAACGAGTTGTTTCCACCACAATAACTTAAAACCTGAAAAACACTAACACCTCATTCGGTTGGAAGAATTCAAATCCTAGGAATTCAATTATGGGGTAAACACTATGGCTTGACCCTCCGAGAAAATTGTTTTTCTCGATGGCTTGACCCTCTGAGAAAATTTTGAACTTGTTTTTCTCATTATTTCTCCATACGACGTCGGAATGACCCTCATTCTTTCCTCGTTGGCTTCTTTTATTCATTATCTTCGATATGGTAACAAGAAATCTTGGGTTTGGACAAGTTCCGTTGGGCCTTTGGTATCGCTCCCTTTATAACACTCTCTTTCCACTTCTTTTAGAGATATAACCTAATAAAAGACATAAATACAAATGTAATAATAATACAAGGTAATTCACACAAAATCTAGCAAATAAGTACAAGAAAATAGTGCTAAAAATATGTAAATTATGCACTCATCAAATTCCTCCACACTTACCTTTTGCTAGTCCTCGAGCAAACTACAAATTTAAACTAACCTAAACTATAATAACTCTCTTTCGTTGAGGATAGGTTATACTTAGCATGCTTAACAAGACTTTAAACCCCTAAGTGTCCTTAGTGGACGAGTTATAGTCTCGTGAGGGTTTATAAGAGGTATACCCATAAAACCTAAATTCCAACTTTCAAATATTCCAGAGCACATGCATCCAAAAAACTACGAAGACATAAAGTTTCTGCACACTAATAATAAAAAGTTAGAAGTATAAAGAACGTTATTCTCATGCTTAACTCTTGAGTTAGGAGAAAACCACCGTATGAAAGAATCCAGCCTTGAGAGTGATCGAATAGGCATTCCGCCTCGACTTCTGCCTCACCTATAGGGTTTTATGGAGTTGCACTCAAAAGACGCACTTTCTGGTTCTCATGTGTGCTGGCAGGAATGAAGATAGAAATCATACACAAGTTGAATGTTGGGAAGGAAAAGTAACCCTCTGAATCATATTTTGTTATCTCATAGAAACGTGGGATGAAAAAACCCTTCTTTTGTTTTTCTGATGATCCTTAAGAAAGGAAATCAACCACTCTGCGAGAATGGGAACGCTTATTTATCTTCTCAGTTGATCTACAATCAGCACCACTCTCACAGCGAATACAAACGTCTTTTCCTTCTTCTTCTTCGGCTTCAACTATTGATGATAAACTTCTGAACTTCGACAACTTGTACCCGTTTTTCTTTGATTCCTTGTTGCTTGAAACTTCCTTATATTTCTTCTTTTTCATGGTCATAAATAATGAAATAGCACACTAACTATGAAAATTAAAATGCATATCTTTTTGTATTTTTTTTTTATTTTTTTTTGAATATGCTACAAAAAGATAACAACTACAAGAATAATTAAACTGAAATTAACATGGCAATAGGATAAGGACTTTACCACTTGATTCTTCACAACTTGTATTGTCTCAATAACATAAACTTCAATAACTCTCATCTTATGATTTTCTTCGCTCTTGTACATAAGTCTTCAATATGTATATATAATTCTGCTCTTTGTCTTGTTGCTTTTACTTGAATATGAAATTTGCTCTTTCTTGTATTTTTTTCTTGTACAACTTGAATGTCTTCAAATTTCTTTCAAATTTTTGATGCTTCGCTTGTTGATGATGATGGTGTTTCTATGGACCTGTTGTTGTCGAGAGAGAAAACGGTGCTAACTGCAAACAAGATTACAAGAGATGTTGTAAGTTAGCAATTCTGATGACACCCTCGTGATTGAAGAAATAGTACTCAAGAGATAAAAAAAAAATAGTAATGAAGGGGTGCGAATTTGGGTAGCTCATCATTCTACCCGGAGTTAGCGTAGGATGACAAACCCTCTAAAGGATAATTTTTAGACAGTTAGAAAGAGTTGAAGGTCTGGTGCCTCGCTTGATGTAATAATTGGTAGTCTCTACTAATGATTGATCAACTCCCTAATATTGTATTTTTTTCTGCACCTAATTCGCCATCGGAGGTTTAAGTCCCTTTTTGTCATCTTTTGTTTCTCAACAACTAAGAAACCCGAATGTCGTTCTCTATTATTTCTAAGTTCAATATTCGGTAAGAACTACATATGTAGACCTAGCTAGAAGTATACTAAGTGACTCTAAAATCTCTAGTGGTTGGAGGTTTTCATGCAAATATGTACAAAAAGTTTAAAAATTCCCTACAAAAGTGAATACTAAAAATTATATATATTTAGACACTCCCCCACACATAAACCTTACATTGTCCTCAATGTAAATTGACTCGTCTAAAGTAATATTCAAGGTGGGAAATTTCCACTAATGATATGAAAAATTAAGAAAAATAAAACTAAAAAGATAAATATAGAAATACAAATACAAAACCAACGGGATGCCTCTCATTCAACGCTTGGTTTAACATCCTCAGCCTGACCTTCTGGTTATTGTCCGTACACCAACAATCTGAAAATCTAGGGATCCTCCTAGATAACAATCTGCAATTCTAATAACATCTTCACAGAAATGTTAGCATATGATAGTATTAGTGAAACTATTATCATAAAGAAGTTACCCCATATTAGTTCTTTATACAATTGGAAGTGTATACAAAACATACGGGAACTTCAACAGGTTTCTCGAGGGTAAACTGCACAGTATTAGAATCAAGCATATCTAATAGTGGATAGTTGGAATCAAATAATTTGTTAGAACTTTGGAGGCGCACAACTTCAATCCTAAGTGAGGTCTTTTCCTTAAAGTTGGTTTAGTAACCTTTTGGGAAATTATTTCGATTAAAGGAGGAGGATCATTAAGAATATAATTAAGCAAAGGATTAGATAAATCTTCCACTATCTCTTGTATAATGGGATCCTCATTGTTCTTAAATAACTCCAATAAATTATTTACCTCTTGTGTATCGTGGTCCTCTATCAAACTTTTTAACCAATCTTCGTCAGTTTCTACCACAACCAAAATCTTGGCATAAATGATATCATTGTATTCATTGTCAATCTCAATTGGGTCATCCATAATATTACTCAATCTAGCCTCATTCTCAAATATTTCATCATCTTCGATATCAAGACTCTTCATCAGAATCTTCATCGACCTCATATTCTCCATTAGCAAAATGTTGTTTGAATTCCATACATATGGTACTACTAATTCCTTGGAAAATTTCTTCCGGTGCTTCGTTATCTTCCGGTTGATATAATTTATTGAGAGTTTTCTTATGCTTACACGTTTTCCACCATTACTTACAACGGGATCACTAAACCACGACTCTTCCGTTGAATGGGTGAATAATCATAAATAATATCATGTGTCGGGTAAGGTATACTATTGTAAAATTCGGTTGGTGCAACGTTCTCTCTATTAAGTATTAGATCAAGCCTGTCTAGTCTCTGTTGCATATATTTTAATTGATCTAAAATATACAAACAACTCGAGTGGAGCCAATTATAACTATAACTGATTACCACCATATTATCCTGATCTCGTGCATCATACATGTTATTTCCGTAAGAGAACATGATGACACACAAAGAGTAAGAAAAATATATGAATAAAAATCTAAAATAAAGATAAAAGTGATGTATACAACCTTTTTCAGAATCTACCTCTCGCTTTTGATGGTTGACGAATTCAACTACGAGTTGTTTCCACCACAATAACTTCAAAACCTGAAAAACACTAACACCTCGTTCGGTTGGAAGAATTCAAATCCTAGGAATTCAATTATGGGGTAATCCAATTCTTGGAATTGAATTCCAAGGAATTGAATTCCAAGGAATTGAATTCAAATCCAAAAAATTAGCGTTTGGTTGAGGTAATTCAATTACTTTTGTTTTTACTTGGAATCCAATTCCATTGCACTATTGGACTAGTGCAATGAAAATCAATTATTTTTTAGGGAATCGGATTCCTAGGAATCAAAAATCTTAATTACGTAGAGTTGATTTGTCCCGTTCGGTTTAAGTAATTGGACGCATTCCCTAATAATTGGATTACCAAGCCTTCAATTCCTTAAACCGAACGGGGTGTAAAAAAGAAGAATATAAAATAGAACAAAAAAAAATCTCAAACAAAAACAATTGCCAACTGCTCCCCAGCAACGGCACCAAAATTTGATGCGTGTCATAAGTGCAACAAATTACTTTAGATATTTCCCACTAATACTAACAAGTTATATAGCGGTAGTAAGGATCGTTCCCACAATGAGCTGTGAATTGTTATTTGTCTTTGAATTCTTATGTAACCAAAGGGGATTGTAGTAAATTAAACTAAAGTAAACTAATGAAAATAAAAATAAAATAAATAAAGATTATTAGAAGGGAAAAAATAATGGTTAGAGGTCTCACCTTCCATCACCAAACAAGATCGTCAATCGATTCGATTTAACGTTCAATCCTTCTCATATCAATAACCTTAGAGCATCCTATCGTAGGTATACTCAAGAAAAACTCCTTGTATCATCAAAGGCGCAAGAGCCACTATTTGAATCCTTCCCAATGAATAACTTGGCACAAGAGCCACTCAAGTTTAACCCAATGAAAGTAATGGTCTTCCTGAGTTGAGTTTATTCTAAGCAATCCGGTGCAATAGCCACACGGATTTAACCTAGGTTAAGCTTTTACATGCAATTACATGAAGGTTTTGAATACAATCAGTAATAATACTGTACTACTTGTAACTGGGTCCATCAAATATTATGTATCTCCAAACCCTAGTTTATCTTTAGATGTGAACACATGACCATTCAATTTGCAACTTAAACGAGCAAGTCTCCAATCATACATGACGATATGAACAGTAGGACATAATCGATAAAAGATATCATTAACGTTAAAAACAACCAGCCAGAGTGATTTACATGTCTAGGACTTAGGATTATATCCCCAACCAATAAAATAAAATTACCTACTCATGGATTTCTCAAAACCCATGGAAAATATACAAAAGAAGAGGGAGAAGAAGAAGAATGTGTCACAAACCCCAATTCACTCCAAAACTCATTTTTCTTTTATTGTATATGATATATGATCCTAAGATATATAAAAAGATCTAAAAAGTCTTCTTATATAGGAAACCAAGTATAGGAGTGTCCGTGCTCAAATCCCGGTCATAATAGGTTTTGGAAACTTCAAAATAGCATAAAAAACGTCAAAATACCTAAATCACGTATCTGCCTCGGCCACCTGACCCTCTGAGAATTTTGCTTTTCTCGATGGCTTGACCCTACGAGAAAATTATTTCTTCCTGAGATTTTTCTCGATGGCTTGATCCTTTGAGAAAATTGTCTTTCTCGATTGCTTGACCCTCAAAGAAAATTCTAAACTTGTTTTTCTCATTATTTCTCCATACGACGTCGGAATGACCTCATTGGATCGTCGTTGGCTTTGTTTCTTCATTATCTTTAATATGGTAACAAAAAAACATGGGTTTGGACGAGTTCCGTTGGGTATTTAGTATTCCCTTTGAAGCACTTCATTTTCACTTCTTTTAGAGATGTAACCTAATAAAAGACATAAAATACAAAAGTAATAATAATACAAGGTAATTTACACAAAATCTAGCAAATAAGTGTAAGAAAATAGTACTCAAAATATGTAAATTATGCACTTATCAATATTGTCACCATCTATGCATACTACGAAACATTACTGTTGCACACTAAGTAGGGAACTTAATGTTGATAGTGGCTTTTTGCCAAAGGAGAAAGTTGTAAATTCTTCTCTAAACCCGTATCATAAATACATAGTCCGTGCTTATATGCTCTATCAATGGTCATGTTAGTTCAGTACTGATCCCCATGTCATATATATATGTGCTAGGGATTCACCGGATGAACTCTTAATGTTTTATATATACTTAATATATTTTCTGATATCTCAGTATTGTGCTCACATCTTTATCAAATCTACATTGATTGGACAACTCCTAGATGGATTGGCCATCAATATAAAGTAACACTTCCCTCATAATGCCCCTGGTGCTAGTTGCTACTCCTCCCCAGATGTTCTCTGACTATAAAGAATATACGTTCAGGACATACTCTTTTTATATAATAAATATGTATCTCTTAGATGGATATCCACTAGTATATAGCAATATTGAACCTGTTTCAAGTCGCATCAATTCCATGGATGAATTCCTTGAACTTGTCTTATATACATATTCAGGTTCAAGTTCTCACTTGAGCAATACTGGTTTATTACTGTACTCACATCATCGATATAAACTTTAAATATTTGAAGTCTGATTGTCGATCCAATTACTTATCTAATTCATCACCATTCTCGGTAAAATTCTATGAATTTTTTGAGTTCAGAAAAAAGTGTACATTCAACTCTTGAATTCCAATTCGACGCTTATGGAGGAATTCATTCCATTATTGAAATCAAGTATCAGTATCATCCAAGTACGAATGAAGGAAGAGGAATGACTATTTGATTTGCATCATCAATCTTGCTACGACGCTGGCCTTCCCATCGCGACACTAGCCTAGGCCAGCGAAAGTTCATCCATTACACGACGCTGGGTTAATCCAAAGTCAACCTAATACCTCATGGGGTTAACACTAGCCAGCGCCAACTTAATGTCATACACGGCACTTTCCTAATCAAGTGTCACCCTATACGTGGGTGCTAGGATAGTTCTAGCACCACTACCACCATCCTCATAACACTAGCCCTACCTAGTAATCCTTGTTTTTTTACAATACCAACTTTTTCATCTTGCCCATTAGCCCATCTCAAGTCTAAGCCACCTCTTCGATGCTATGGGTCGCAAATATTCTACGAGTAAGGCTCTTAGATGAGAGCGTTTAAAAAATCATCATTAATAATTCATATTGTTGAGTAGCATCTTACTCCAATGCTCGCGGATGACATCATCATAATAATACAATCTGTTATTAGACTTATTAAAATATAAGTCACTAATATACTTATTATTATATAATCATCAGACTCACATTAGTCAGTCTATACAGAGATTAACATCTGGCCTTATCAAGTCACAACTATGACTTAACCAAAATAGTAGCATGCCGTAACTTTACTATTTTTCTACGAGCCGTCAAACATGTCACATAGGGATATTCACTACAGTATTGGTCTGGTGGTTTACAACATGTATGGTGTAACTGTACACACACGATAAGAAAATCAAGTCGGGCGAAAGTTACTTGATGAAGCGTTCGTGGGCGTTACAGTTTCTAGAGTCTTCCTTACAATCATGGGCAGGACTTCAACCACGCTCTCCACTTCTTCACTTTTTCCACTTCTTACGAGATCATAAATGTGAGTTCAATATTATAAGTAGATGAGTACATCCATTCCAAAAATGACCGAAGTTTATCGAGGTCAAAACAGACTATCATAAATAATTTTTCCTTTTATACTTGAACTCAACTATAATTACTCATGGTTGGTTTGGATGCAAAATTTGAAATGTGAGATTTATGGTCGATGGGATTTGGTGGAATTACGATTCCCTCGGTACGTTTGGTTGCCCGAATCCCCTAGAATCACTTTTCCAGCAAATCCTCTATATGGAGACCGACCCCTCCCCCCTAAGATTTGTTGGGAAACTTATCAAGGGATTTATGGACCCACTTTTTTAATCCTAAAATTCTATATATATATATATATATAATTTTAAGATTCTAAGGATAATGCCAAAAAGTACATGGACTTTAAAACAACGGAATTCTATGAATCGTAGGTATTTTAAGTGAGTTACCAAACACACGAGAGATTTACATGAATCATGGGATTATAAATTCCTCGGAATTATGAATTCTGCAACCAAACTCACCATTATAATCTTCAACTAGAATTTACCATGCTCTGATCTCATCTTTCTATGCTTTCCTCCCTAAGATCAACTCTTCTCCTCCTTTGTGACCGAAGCAAGGCATGAACGGTCATTTTTTGATTTAGGCTAGCCTTGTACGTTTTGATCTCCCGTATTCATTACGATTTACCCTTTAAACTTTTTATATATCTATACCCTAAAACAGTAACCCTCAATGATCTAGTGTTATGAAGATATATGGACTACGAATCTAGAAACATAGGTCAGTTACGTATGGTACGACTACGACGCGAAAGGTCCGAGAGTATGCATGGAGTTAGATACCTGAATGCATAAGATAGGTATTTGGCATCCTCATTCTAAAGTATTTTTTTATAATGGGTTTGATTTTTAGATCTTTACAGTATAATTCGTGGGGAATGATAATTAAGTGCATAGTTTACATGATTTTAGTGTCGAATCCATACTAATATTTACTATAATTCTTGCATATTACTTGTTATTACTCTTGTTTTGTTTTATTTGTTTCCATTAAGTGAATCATCCCAATAAGAGTGAAAGTGGCTACAAAAGAGCTAATAAGTGATTTACTTCAAGTATTCAAGTGTCCAAAGCCACAGAAGAAAAGAGCTCATTGCGATATGAAATGAACAAGGAAATTGAGTTCTACAAGGGAAAAAGTCCTAACACCAAGTTAAACTCGTTCAAATCCAGAATTCCTTATTACCATCTTGAAGAGAATTGAAAAGCGAATCCAAATCAAAAAGGATGAGGTCATTCCGTGTTCTTATGGGGAAGTTATGAGCAAAACATTCGGAGAAAAAAGATGTATTTAGAATCGGTGAATAGAGGTGGTCAAATCAAACGATTATGAAAGTAATTTTTGAAAGATAACTCTGTTTTTTGAGCCTTTAAGAATCGGCACTATGGAGGGTTTTATCCATCGATTCTACGCGATATTTTGGACAGAAAACTCTATTTTTGAGGTTTTAGAATAGGTGTTTATGGAGGATTTTATCGAACGATTCTAGCAGGACGGGGGCCACTTCTAAGACATGTTTTTGACTTCTAAATCAGGGTAACATGGTCCCATTAGGACTATAACACCTATATTTGGTGAGTAATATATAAGAAGACTTCGAAACCCTAAGAAGACACCCTTTTACACAACTTTGCAAGTCTTGAAGGAGATCAACAACACAAGGAGCAAAAGCTAGGGTTTGGAGCGGTTTCATCATCTTAACGAATTCTCTTTACTCTTATGTATAACATGGATGCTTCTACATCCATGAGTAGCTAAAACATAATTGATTGAAGATGAATTCTAAATTCTAAATATGATTTGACTTAATATATGAATTTATTTTGAGTTTTCACATGATTATTGTTTGTTTCTATTATGAAAAATATTTATGATTGATTAATTGATCGTTCTAGGTGGCCAACTAAATCAGTTTCTTGATTTATCTATTGATAGAAAAGGTTAGGATATCCATAATTTTTGAATAAATCCTACACAAGTAGAACACGTGAGACCTTACAAAGGGATTCTGTGGAGTGATCGCGTGTAGAAACAACACTAGAAAGTAGACCTTGTGCTAAGAGTCTAACTACTTGAATCAACCTATAAAGTCACAAAATATAAAGCATTTGACCAAATTACACTTAGAGTGCGTTACTTCTAGGTGATTTAGACGAATAGAATCTGGTATCCGAGCACTTCGGTAACCAGTGACTAAAGGACTTTTGGAGATAGCATTGCTCTAGCTGTTATCCTACGATTGGTAATAATTTGTGATGAATGAAGAATAAATGAGTATACTAATTCAATGATTGCTTAGTAACGAAGAAGGATTGCTTGATCATATCTGTCTCCATTGCTTACAACTTAATTACTTTTAATTGCTTTGTTTACTTTCTTTAAACCTAAAACAAACCCCCTTTGTGACGTTTGACAACTGAAACACCTCGTTCCTCGTAGGAACGAATCTTATTTACTACTATATTATTCATTAGTGAAATGGAAGACAAATGAATTAATTTGTGCATCTACAACATGCATCAGGGAACATCAAGTGCAAAAATTGTCAAAAATGCACTACCATATTTTCCCTTCAAGTGAGTTCCATCTATATGAACCTATCATTTGTTCTACATGAAGCAATATTCTTAGAGTTTTCATCCAAAATTTCCTTACATAATGTAGGGAGCACTTTGTATCCATCTTCATAACCCTATCATTATGTTTTATAAAGTCAAATACCACATATGCTAAGAAGAATAATAAGAAATAATAATTTTATAACTTTTTTTTATCTCAGTCCGAAAATTGTTAGATTTTAGTTAGGATGAGCTTTAAAGGAATTCAACTATGACTTGAATGGAAATTTGGACTTCTACCTGGTCGGGATTTGATCCAAATCACAATCAAATAAAAAAAAAAATATATTCAACTTTAATACAAATGCAATCAATGATGTTTCCTAAACATAAAAGAGAGGCATGCATGTTTGAGAAAAAGAGTTTATAAGCAAAAAATTTAATTCATAGCTAGTTCCAAAAAGAGAAGAAGAAAAGATGACCCAACTAAATATTATACGAGACAAGAAAGACATGAATGAACCGATATACTTCAATAGTACTTGCATTCATAAAATACAAGTTTTGTAAGCAAACAAAGGCATTTAAGTAATTAACAATGTAAGTTTAAAAAAACTGGACAATGTTTCTAAAACACTCTCAAACCCACCTATTAACAAATATAAGGACAATAAAATAAATACCAACTTTGCGTCTCTAGCTTCATTGCCGCAATCTTTTCGTAGCTTACTACTCCAGGTTAAATCCTAACTCTGAACTTCGTGGGAAAATAAAATAAAAAACAAAGTGAGTCACAATGGATACAACGGAAATCTAGTGTCCAAAAAAGGTTATAACCCGAATGGCATAAGTAATTAAGAGCAACAATAATAACATCAAACTTAAATATGAAATTCATAAATAAATGTAAAACATTTGTTCTTAAACATTTGTAAGCTTCCAATCATTTTAATTCAGATAAAATTTACTCTACTATTTATATGGTCAGCGCCAATATCAGGGCAGTCGGATACCAACCAACATTATCAAACGAACGATTTTTCAGGTAGCCATTATAGGTGGGGGTCCAATTAAGACCTGACAGTTCTAAAGTAAAGTACACTAGTTACCAAATCAAATCAGTTTTCATCAAAGAAACATCCACAAACCAAGTTAATAAAACTCGTTAATTGATACGTACTTAATCTATATGCTTTAAGTGTTAATTCCGTCATTATTTTAGCTATATTTCTTGCATTTCACTTTGTATTATCCTTGGAGCTCAATGGTGCTGTTATATATGCTTAATGTGACCTTATTAGCTTATTCGATATGATCTCCTAATTTTGATAGAGCATCGATTACCGAGATAATTTCATTTACCGAACCATGATATTTTCTTTTATTTTTATAGGTAATTTCTGACTGCTAACATAATGACATATGTTTTGGGATGTAAAATGATTGACTTTAGGCTTTTGTCTTTTTGCCACTTTTGTCTTCTAGACACACTCTTTGTTTGTCTCATAAATTGTTTGTTATTTTCTTTCTTTTTTATTAGATTGTTGATTATTCTTTTTAGACTTTAGAATGTTGCGGATTGCAAGAAAAGGAAGGAACTCAAAAATAAAATTTTTTTTGCATCATTTAGGATTCATCAAGGATAAAACGCGATTTTATCAAAGAAGACTATAAAAGTAAATACAAACAAACTCTGAACTACTAATAATGTTAAACCATTTCCCCCTTATTTTCGAAAGTCATTTTATGGTTTCTTAGTTCATTTAAGTTAGACAACTATAGTGGGATAGACTGGATATTAATATTGATGATTTGTCTGAAATACCACACATTATTTTATGTTGATTTTCATTGTTCAGTGGGAACAGTAGAAACTCACGAATCAAAATAACCTACACTGGTATCGTAGTATATAAGAGAAAACATAAGGTAACAACATGGGTTTCGGGTTGTTGTTACTGTTTGATGTGACCTTTACTTATTTGAATGTTGTCGTTGTTTACTTAAAAAAAAAACAAATAAAACCAAAAAAATCTCTAAAATTTATCATCGAGCAGTCATCCTCGCCTGACACAGCAAAGACTACCATTGTTGGAGGTAATTCCTGCATAGCCATATTATATTAATTAGTAGTGTAAACCTCTAAAATACTGAGAATATGAACTTGTACTTCTGGTAACTTGATATTTGAAGGGACAATGGAAAAAATTAAAAAATCCTTGGTGAATTTCGGTATATGCAACCACACCTTTTGGTTATCTTGTTGAGCATGATGAATATGTTGTGGAATGGAACTGTAACATATTCGCTTATATACGAAGTTCTCAGTGGATTGTTTTAAAAGATTCTTGGTAAGATTTTTTTTAAGTTTTTGATAGTTTAAGAAAAGCAAAATGCCGGCTATAAATCCCCATTTTCATGATGAGAATTAAGGTCATACAATATATCCATGATCAATCATTCATACTTTTACAAATATGGAAATGACCTGATGCTTTACGTTTATGTTTTACCTTAATTATCATAAATGATCATCATTCACAGGTATTGGTGACTCAAATAGGGGTGACTGTAGGTGGGTAGGTCCGTGATATTTTAAGGTGCGACTAATCAATAATAATCGTGAAACACTATCCGTAATTAAATTTGATGTTTGATGTCATTCTACACATTTTACATATTTGACATTTGATCTTCACCGTTCTAATTATTTTAAAAAAATTTAATCTTTTTCTGATGCAATATTGATATAGCTGTATAGAGGAGCAGTAGTTGGTATTTGCTAGTGGTGGTGAAAATGTTATAATGTGTGGGTTTGTTTGTTGATGTGTCGGAAAATCGACTTTGTTTTACCGTAAACGCACAGTGTCGAAAGATGTAGACAAGAGCAAATACGGTTCGTTTCCACGAAAAATGTGTATTATTTATACTAATTAATTTAAGTAACTTACAGGTCAAAAGATGTTTTTTCGATTTTTATAAAGAATTAAACTAATAAATGAATTAAAACTATTTAATAAAGATTGAAATTAATAATAGAAAAACGTCAAGGTTTCGGGAATCCGTTGTAGATTATGGTTTATTTGCGTTCATCACAAAGGGTATTAATTTTACTCGTGTAAAATAAAAAATCTAGCTACTAATACACGGAAGATGTTTCGTTTAAGAATAGAAGAAAAGAATTTTTAAAAAGAATTGTTTGTTCTCAACCTAAGGTAGAATTTCGAAGTACTAGGTATGCGTGGCATAAATAGTCAAAAAATATTCATAAAACAATTATCGCGAAAAGGTCAATGAGTTCTTCTATTAATCAAACAATGAACTATACATGGCATAGAACATGAAAAATGTCGAGAAAGAAAAAACATTCAAAGAGAAACAAAACATTAACATTAAGATTTAACAGTTGAAAACCCTAGTTTTGAAACACAAGAAAAAATCTATCTCTACAAGTTCATCCTTTCACCTAACAAAGAAATTTAGCTAGACATGATTTTCTTAGAAGCCATTAAAAATTGATTAAGAAAATATTCTATCAATGAGAAGTTGTGTTGAGAGGAGATATCTCTTGGTTGGTGTTGTGCTCCTCTATTTATAGGCTTTGATAACCTCCTCTTGATCCTTATCCAACGAAACCTAATCTCATTAAAAATTTCCACCTCCTTTTGATCCTTATCCAATTAGGAGACTTAGGGGTTGTTTGGTATGGTTTTTAAAAACAATATTTTATTTTTAAAAACAGAAAAAACAGAAAAGGGTAAAAAACATGTTTGGTGGGGGTATTTTCAGAAAACGTTTTTCATGGGTTTTATGTTTTTAAAAACAAAAAAATGAAAAACGATAATTAATCATTTTCCCAAAAAAAAAAATTCTTCTCTCTGATCTCACTCTGATCTCTTTGTGAATTGGAATGAAATTCCTCTCCTGGTGAAGAAGTTGTACATCAGGAATCGATAAAACCCTAAAATCCCATCAGGTGAGAATCAGCTAAAAAACCCTAGATTTTCATTTCCATAATCCTCTATTGTTTCCTCTTTTGATTATTTTTAGTTTCTAGGGTTTGATCATGTGTACCTCATTTAGGTAAGGTTTGAAACATTATAGAGTGGGAATTATTTATGGTGATTTCACTTAAACTAGTTTCTTGTAGATTTTTTGTTGAACTTTTAGTTTTATGAATAAAGTTTTTATTAACAGGCTTTTAGAATGAAGGTTTGGTTTCGATTTGTGTACGTTGATTTGGTATATCCTTTTTTAAATTACATATATTTTTGATAGTGAATGGTTATTTGGTGAGTTTAAGTTTCTTCATGTTCTTTCTATTGTTTAGGGCTATATAATATAAGTGGGCGTATGTTTTTGATTGACAAAACTGGTATGAGGTGTCAGGATACAGTGCATTAAAAAATACGAAGAAATGGGCACTGTTTTACGTCTTACATGTATGATTGTTTCAATGATTATGTGCATCATAGTCGAACGACATATTTGTTCAAACACTACAATGTGAAGGTAGACACAAGATACGCAGACCTCATATGATATTATTATGTGCAAGTACATGATGAAGTGTTTTTGGACACAAGTGTTGGTGACAGTTGACACGCCAAAAGTATGAGAGTGTACGCCATTGTTACAGGTGTTTTAGTTTGTTCTGCATAATTGCTTTTTTGTGTTAGGTTTGAAAAATTAGGTGGCTTCTAATTCTGCGTCTTTCTCAAACGTTTATACAACTCTCTGCGCTTACTAAATAAAAGTGATGGTTTGTGGCCCTGGTGCATATAATAAACACACATCAAGTAGGTTTATGTCATGAATAACTGCTCTCACAATTGTATATGACAGCGTTGTAGGCTTCAGAGAATTGATGGTTTCTCACAGTTGTGGTTGCCAGTGCAGTAATGACGTTGAATGGGAAAAGTCTTCAGGAACTCGCTGTGGAAGGGCAGAAACATTTAGAAGACACAATTGAAGCAGCATTTCAGATACTTTCATCAATGAATGACGAGCTCTGCAATCCTGCCTTGCGGTCTTCAACGGGTGTGGTTTCATTTCATTCTTCGAATGGCGTCAATATTGATGTTTCTGACTCTTTGCACCAGTCGGAATTAGGTGGTGGAGCTCTTGAAAATGCACGCTTTCGATATTAGTTTGCGGTTGCTTCTCTGTGTTCTGTTTTACTGCCATTCCCAGTCACCCAAAGGTAAGATATACTTTCAGATATATTCAGCGTATTGTCACTATTCCACTATTTTGCTCCTATGATGGTTTTACATGTCCATCAATTTTATAAAAGATTGGATAAGTTATGCTGGATTCAGGGTACTACTGAACCGAATCATATAAGAGTGGTACCATAGTCGGTGATAAAAAATTTGGATCTGCTTGTTGTTCGCATGATGATGTTAATTTCACTGCTGATATCAAAATGTGGTCTGATAGAACCATTAAGTTCATCATGTTTGGAATTATGTTCATGCATGCTACTCCAGAACTCACGTTGGTGTAATTTCCAATCGATGTGTAGTTAGTGCATGTTTGAGTCTTACAATAGCTCGGATCCTCCTACTGGACTTTCCACAGGACTAGGTTCGATATTTATATTGAGTGTTTCTCATGGTTCTCCAAAACTCAAATCCCAGTTGTTCTGTAGTTCGCCCAGGAGTGACTTGATTCCTACTACTAGAACTCACGCAGGACTAGGGTTGCAACTGCTCTTGATCATGCATAGGATTGTCCAGATAATTGTGCTCATGCTACTCCAGAACTTGCTTTGGCACAAATCCAAATTGTTTTCTACTTCACGCAGGAGTGATTTGTATCCTTCTACCAGAACTCGTGCATGACTAGGGTTGCTGTTGTTCTTGAGATGGCATAGGATTGTCCAGATATATTTGGTCATGCTACTCCAGAATTTGCATATGCACAAATCACATTGCTGTGTAGAATGTGCATGAGTGAGCCTAAGAGTGTCTTGATCTCTACTGCTAGTACTCGTGTTAGGCGCAAGAGTAGGGTCCATACTTTTATTTGGTATGCATAAGGCCCCACTGCTTTTCACACGTGCAGGGTCTCTGAATATATCCTTGTTCTAACATCGGATGTTTAACGTTATGTCACCAACTTTAGTGAAACTATGGCAATTTTCTATTATCGTTCTTATGTGCATAAAATAGTAACTATACCCAGGCATGCAAAGAAATGTTTTTTTCATTGTAGTCGCCCTCACTAGCACATACATGTACGAGGGATGTTAGAGAGGTTGTCCCGTTGAGTAAAGATGTCATGTAGTTAAGTTACAGTTTCTGGAGATCATGCTAATACTGGTTGCTTCTCTTCGTTGCTCCATCTTAGTAGGCAAAAGCATATTTTAGTGGTACCACAGTTGGTGGGTCAGAATCCGGAGCAGATCAAGATGGAATGGGGAAGCTGCAAGACCAGGTCATCACTTTAAGAAAGTTACATCAGTTTGTATTTCAAATTTAGATTAACAAAGATATCCGTTTCTTGACAATGTATATTTTGATTCCCCACGTATGTTCATCCTTATTCCATGCTTATTAAGCTTTACCGTATAATGTTCAGATTTCCTTGTGCACTCTTTGTCGAGTATGAATATTCTGTTAATAACTTGTTTGGAAAGGCAATTTGTTGACTGGTTGGTCATGTTTTTCTGTTTTTTGCCGGAATATAGGAAGTTGCAGAAAAGAACAAGCATGTAGAACTTCTCACTGATCAATTTCGAGAACTCATTACAGACATATCCATATGGAAGAGTCCTTGTTCTTTATGACCTTTTGCAGAAGACGAAACACATTTTTAGAATAACTCCTATATTTTGTATCTGAGCCGGGGCAGAGGGTCGGTCGATATGTTCTACGAGTATTATTGTAGTCTGTAGACATGCCATTGTTACAATCGTATCTGTTAATTTATTTATCCTTGTGTGAAAATTTTAAATGCCCTATGAACCTGAGTTTTGCGCAAAATAATAATGGCGGAGGATCTCATAGTGGCAGATGAAGAAGGCGCAAATACTAGTCAAGAAAGCACAACAATTGACATTGATGTAAGTGCGGCGAATATTGAGTTGATGAACAATGTTAGAGATAACATAGCAGGGACAATGTGGCCTTATCATCAACGTTGACATCACCACCAATGCCCTTAGCTTGTATAAATATAAAATTGTTATAATGTGTGAAGTATTTGTGCAAGCTTATAACTAATTTTGAATTGTTTTGAAAAAGATTTATAACTAATTTTTGAATTATCAATTTTAACTTATAACTAATTTTTGAAAAATGTGTTTTTAAAAACAGTCCTTACCAAACAGTTTTTTAAATTTTATTAGAAAATGAAAACAAGGAAAAAAGGTATGTTTTAAAAACACAAAAAAATGATTCTTGAAAACAGTTTTTAAAAAACATACCAAACACGCCCTTAACTCCTCAAAACCCAACAAAAACCCTAATTTTCACGTCAAAGGCGAACCCAAAACATTTCCCTTATTTCTCTTCCCGCGCAGGCCCAATAAAGCCCAACAGATATCAAATCCAAGTTGGTTTCACGGTTTTGCTCAATTCTCATACGAAGTCAGAATGACCTCGTTCTTCCGTCGTTGGCTTCGTAATTCAATTCTCTATAATTCTTCCTTGTAGAGCTCAATTTCACTTCTTTCAGAGAGATATAACCTAATAAAACACATAAACTACAAAAGCAATAATAACACACAGTAATTCACACAAAATCTAGTAAATAAGTATAAGAAAATGATACTTAAAATATGTAAATTATGCACTTACCACTTGTGGAGGTGCATATGTGGTAATGTGTTGGTTTGCCTGTGGGGGCGAGGTGGAAATGTGGTAATGTGTTGGTTTGCCTGTGGGGGCGACGGTGGCTGCTTCTTTGCTAGTGGCGGTGGATTACACCTTGAGTTAATTTTATACACATTATACAACAACAACGTTATAGATGATATTACGTATCTACTCACATTGCAGTAACAACGTTATAGCTGATATCATTTTTCTAAGTAGATAACCGGGAATGTAGAACCAAAAAGATATTTCCTTTGTGCTTGGAATGCGTAAAAATTTAAAAATCAATATCATTTCAAATTCAATCCACAGGTAATTAGTAATAATGTTCGAAAGTATCATGCAATCTCTCTCGTGTTTTGCAAGTATCATGTAATCTCTCTCGTGTTTTGCAAGTATCAAAGAATTACTAATTAGAAATAATGTTTGAAAGTCTAATGTTGATGTTTGGTTCCAACTGCAGTGCACGTTCCACCATCAAGAGTCTCTTATGAGTTTCTTCTGCCGCCCACATTGATTTTGGCTGCAGCAACGTACTATATTTATAGGGGCAGCATCAAGAAGGTAAGCTGCCACCATAGATCATCAGTTGATCATTTATGAAACCAATTCCATTTATTGATTGATTGATGTCTTCGTATAAATTAGAGGTAATTTAAAAATAAACAGATACCTTAGTCAAAGCAATCCCATCAGCCTCGTGAGATGGAATTACTCCCCCTGTGAAAACAATACTATCAGTAAAAATATTTTAGAGAGAAAATAACATGCACTACTTGCTCGTTCATCGTTGGTGTTCCTAATAATTCATCTTTAGTGCTTGTAATGGTGCTAAGTTACTTTCAGACTCCTAACACTATGTATGAGAATATTTTTAATAGAAAAAACATGGTAAAAATGCTTTGGTGAGCATCAAACAAACACATTATTAAGTGGCAATTTCACTTTTCCAATTCTTACCATGACCAAAGTAATCATATCTTTTCAATTGAATTTCTGAATGATCTTCACTATCCACATTAACGGACACACCATGAACTTCTGCCTATACAAAATGCATCAGTTCAGAAACCCGAATTCATTCTACAGTGCTCATCAAAGACTTACAAATAAAACATTGCATAAAAACTTACCTCACCCTGCCAGATAAAGTAAATTCCATAATATCTCCTTCTCGAGAAACATACTCACCTAAATCTATATAAGTAACGCAATTTTAATTCAGTATAAACACACAAATTTAATCCCTGGAAGAAATTGAAGGAAATGTTATTGACTTGATTCAAATTTACATAAAAAAAATAATGATTTCTTACTGTAATGTTTGAATTGAATAAGTTGGTCAATCTTATGGAGTGATGAAGTTGGGAGTCTCTGTAATCACGGAACGTGAGATAGAAACTCGATTATTGTTCTTCACCAAAATATCAAAAATTAGATGAAAGTTTAGGGATCAAACAAACTCATTTCAGAGTCAATATATACAAAAGGACTTAAAGAGGGAAGTGATGATGATTTACCTGATTCGATCTCCAATAGTGAGCCTACTCTCAATTACAGCGAGTCAGAGACAAAGTCTGTGCGTCTAGTATTTTATGGTTTTTCAAGTTTTACACGCAAACCCTGTTTCCTGTTCAATACCACAAAAATAGATCATTAGTGGCAAGAATTTAAGGTATATGAGCAGTTAAGGGTGAAATGTACTCTATTGAGATGTCTAGCAAAAAAAAATACAAATAAATTCAGATGCATACGCTCGATCTAACCTTGTAGAAATTTAATTCTACACAGGGAGCAGAATTAGCCATTTCATTCAGCTCCTTACGGATATCTCCGGGCATATCACTATTCTTCACAGAAAGCTTTCCCGCATACCTGAAACAATTTAAGTTTTTTCTTACTCTAAGAAGACGTTTATAGGGCCGTTCCTACACTGAAAACATTAAGTTAAAGAACTTGATGTATACCGAATGTCTTCTTTCTCGGAATCATAAAGCATTAAAAAAAGCAGAATATGATCATCTTTTATCTTGTGGGGGTTAAAAATTGTGTTTTGCTGCAAAAGTTAAAAGGTAGCTGAAGAATAAAATTCATGGAATTGTCTATGAATCTCTCTGGGAAGAATTCATCTGTTTTTTCCCAATATTTTGGATTCCTTCCTATGGCAAACACATCTACAAAGACCCTAGTTTCGGCAATACATCGTATCCCTTGATCTTACAATGGTGCATACTTCTCGAGGAGTAGTAACGGAAGCGGCGTGTGAAGTCTTAATGTTTCTTTGAATACCATTTTGTGGTACGGAAGGTGATCAAGATCTGCGTCTTCTTCCTTCCCTTTACTTCCTACATAACTTCTAATCTCTTCTTGTATTTTATTCATTGAATCAGGGTTTCTGATCAGTTCGATCATTGCCCAATTTAAGGTAGAGGAAGATGTCTTTACCCCAGCAAGAAATAAATCCTGAAAATTTTCATAGAGAACATATAAGGAACTATTACCTGAATACATCAGAATAATTTTTTTTAAGGTCTTAGACATGGATGTTATTCGAGTTAAATAGGTAGTGCATCCGTGACTCTAGTAGTGTAGAGATTTATGTGGGATTGGTAAGAAATCCACACTCTTTGTTTTAGTCATGTTTCAACACATCAAAGATCGAGTTCAGTCCAAACTCCTAATGGATACATTTATGTGGGAATTAGAAAGAAGTCACAGAGCAATGAGTGAGTGAATAGTTACCATAAGAATTGCCTTGATATGGTCTTTCGTCAGATGAACTGAATTAAGTCCGTCCCTCTCCGGTTTGAGCAGAACATCTATGATGTTTCCGTGACCTGTTTTTTATCTTTGAGTATCGAGATGCTCGTCGATGATTTTCTGATAAAAAGTATCTAAATCAGGGAAGGTCTTCTCAAGTCTTCCACGCAATCCAGTGACTCTGTTAATAATCCAACCTACTCCAGGGAAATAATCGGTGGCAGAGAGAAACTACTCAACATATCTATAGCTTCGAAAATAATAGTTTCAGAATTACCGAATTGCTCTCTTTTATCAATCTACCAAAAGCAGCTTTAAAAATAATTTGTTCGGTAAGAGACAACAACTTTCGAGAGATGTCGACAGGAGTATTAGAAACAACGGATTCAGATATAAAATCAATCATAGTTGCAACTTAATGTACAGTAAGATCACAATTGGACTTTGAACAACCTGTAAAATCCCAACAGAAACAAATTAGGTTATCAAATTAAAAATACAAAAGAAGAAATAATGAATATGAAAAAGTTTAATTTTAATTACCCACAAGAGAATTAGGGTTTGAGTTCGATATGAGATGAGATTAATAGAGAAGAAATTTTGAACAACCTAGTATGTAATTGTTAAGCCTAAAAAGATTCCTTCCCAATTTGATCCGAGTGTTTCTGAAACATGATTGATGAGCAAATGTTAAATGCAGAAGGGCTGATTGATTTTTGGTACTTAGAGCAAGTGCAGCGGTCGACCAGACCAAAGAGCAAAGATCAGGAATGCTCTTTGGTCCGATTTTGTGAGACGCAACGGACGATTAAATGTGGTATTTGGTCCAGAAATTGAACAGTATCCGATCAGGTTTAGTCAAGAAACTGGACCAAAACAGATATAGTCTGACGCTCATGTAAGACAGCGTTTTCCCAAAACGCCATTGTACGAGGACGTTTATAAACACAAACGTCATTTCTGAAAGACGTTTATCAAAACGTTTCTAAAGAATAACGTTTTTGAAACGTTGTATTAAAAGAGCGTTTCTGAATTGAAACGTTGTATTAAAAGAGCGTTTTTGAAACGTTGTTTTGAAACGTTGTATTAAAACGACGTTTCCGAAACGTTGTATTAAACGTTTATTAAGAACAGCGTTTTTAAAACGTTGTATTAAAACAGCGTTTTCAAAATTAACGGTCCTCTACACCAACGTTTAGGCTTTCAAATGTTGTTATATGTGGGCGTTTTTTTTTGAAATGCTGTTTTAGAAGAGCGTTTGAATTTTGACGCTACTTTACTAGGACGTTTTTCTATGTTTTATATCAAAACGCTTCAGTACAGTAACGTTTGACGTTTGAGTACATAACGCTTCATTACAGGAGCGTATGTTCAAAACGCTAATCTAAATGAACGTCAAAAACATAACGTTTGTCTAGTTAAACGTCTGTGTAATATACGTCACTTTAATATAGCGTTTGATAATTAACGCTTATTTACAACAGCGTAATATCATATTTAGTCATGTTTTCGTTGCGTTTTTTTTTTAAACGACCAAACAGATTTGGTCTTTGATCGATGGTCTGGTCCAACCGCTGCAGTTGCTCTTAGGGACGTTAAGATTTGGTATCTGGACTGGACGTTGATATGAATGACTAAGTTAAGTTTAAACTTCCATTTGATAACTATCAAAAAATGGGCTATTTGATGTTTAGTACTCAGGTTTAGACCAAATACTAAATCTGGTCAAAACCTGAGTACCAAATATTAATAAGTCCATTTTTTAATAGTTATTAAACAGAAGTTTCAATTTAACTTAGTCAACTCGGGTTAACGTCTAGTCCAGGTACCAAGCCCTAACGTTGGACAAATGTTAAACCAAATACTAAACTTGATCAAAACCTGGATACCAAAAATCAATTAATCTAATGCAAAAATAGTAGGGTTGTTAATACTAATTAATGAGAATTTTTATTTGAGTAACTGAAGAACAGTTAAGAGGGAAGAATTGAAGATTGGAAACGGAGGAGTAATGTGGGGGGATTAGAGCAGAAACGTGGGAGAATGAGATTGTGACGTTGGATCAGGGCGGAAATCGTGGGAGAATTCTCAACCACGATTTATATATGACATAAACTGAGAAGTGACATCCGTAAATCGCGAAAGAAAGAGTTTTTGGATGGTCGGATGGGTGTGACACCGTTTCTTTTTATAAGTAAAATATTTCTTCAATTTCACTTTGTATTACTCTTGTTTTCTATTTTATTTGTTTCTTTAGACGAATCATCCGAAATCAATGTAAATGATGATAAAAAGAGCTAAGAAGATAGAACGAGTTCATTCCGGCACAAAAAGGAGAAGTTAGAATATAGGATCACAACTCTTAGACACAATTTCCAAGAGAACTTACGACTACGAAAAGTACCCCAATACCTAGTTGTAAAACAAGTAAGTTGCGAAAAAAAGTTCCAGAAGACTTTACGGTTAGGTTGGACCTAGGCGTAAATTTAGTTGAAGATATAGGAAGATTTTGTCATTTCCATATTGTATAGGACGAAGAGATAAAGAAAACCCAAAAGAATGAGGTCAATCGGACATCGGATGAGGGAGATATAGCTGAAACAGTGATATACAAAAAAAGTGTCCAGGAACAATTACGCGCAGGTCCAAGGGACTCGGACCTAGTCGTAAATCTGATGATTTTGACAAGAATTTCTTGTCAGAATTACGGTTGGGTTAGACCTAGCCGTAAATGAGTAGTTTGGCACGCGTTTGGACTTCCGAAACAAGGAAAATACGGTCTTGGATAGATTCTAAACCCTAGAAAGGAAGGATACTTGAGGACCAAGCATTAAATACTATAAAATAATACATCTAGCTTAAATAGAGCCACCTCTTATCTATCATATCACATCTTCTAGGAGGAGCTATCATCTTTTTCCATCTTCTTCTTCTTTGTATTATGAGAAGCTAAACTTTTGTTGATAAAGGATGAATTCAATGTTCTAAGCATGAAGTTTTATTAGTTATACGAGTTTATTCGAATTTTTAATCATCTCGTCGCTTGTCTTATTCATATCTACTGTTTATGATTTATTCTTAGATTGTTTGGAGTGCATGCTCAATTAATTTATTGATTATTATATTAGAGAGTTGTGAGATAAATGTAATAGTCAAACAACGATTTACACAAGTATAAATTGTGAGACCTTGTAGAGGGATTCTGTGGAGCAATTGAGAGTAAAAACAACACTAACAACTGGACCTTGATCTAAGAGTTTAACTACTGGATTACCCTAAATTCATAAATCCTAAAACGATCAATTTGGTTACACCTTGAGTGGTTACTACTTGGTGGTTCAAACGAACTGAATATGGTAGTCGAGAACTTTTGTATCCAGTAATAAAAGAAGTTTGTGGAATAAAACCGATCTAGTTGTTATTCTACGGTTGGTGATGAATGATTTTAATGAAAGATAGATAAGTATATTACTTGAGTTAACGTTTGGTAACGGCGAAGGACTCCCTAATCATATATTTATTTTTATTATTACCCTTTAATTTCTTTAAAGGACCAATCCCCCTTATTATTTGCTTTTATTATAGTTTTGCCAATCTAAATAACATCACAATTATATAGCTCTTTATGGGAACGATCCTTACTACCGCTATATTACTAGTTAATTAGTAGGAAATATCTTGAGTAATTTGTTGCACTTACGACACACATCACTAATCCATAACTAAATATTACACAAATAAAAGCATTGGTAGCAATCACAACATGCATAAGAATCGATTAGTCATACACATACTAAAAGATCAAAATGTAATATTATTCCTTTTTATAAATCCATAAACTTAATCCTTAATTGCTTGATATTAAAATTTCATGAGAACAGTAAATTACAAGATAACCAAAAAGAATGTAACTTATCAAATCATTAAGCGTCAATTGCAAGGTAAAATATAAAATATAAGATGAATATTTAAAGAATTTTCGGTTTTGAATGTCTTTAATAAAAAATTCATACCAGTCTCGTTATACGACGGAATTTAGCAAATTAAGTCTAGTTGGGAATTAGAAAAAAAAAATTCTTTTTTTTCTTTTATATAAAAATAACAAAAAAAGTAATGATGAACATATATGTTTCGAAAAGTCTCAATAAAACAAGACAGGAAATTTGCAGTTTCGTCTCCAGAAATTTGCAGTTTCGGCAGTCTACGAGCAAAATTGGTATAAAATTCATTAGGCGATGGAATTCCGTAAAATTTTGGCCTCGTTGGAAAGGTAAGAAATATCTCTTTAACATAAAAATTATGACAAAAGGTAATAAATTACATAGCTATTTCGAAAAGTCTCAATAAAACAGGGTATAATGACGTTTTCAATTCGACAGTCTACGATCAAAAATTGTACAAAACTCGTTACACAATGAAATTTAGCAAAGTATGGCTCCTTGGAAATCAGAGAATCCCCTATCATATAAAATTTATAATACAATAAGGTTCATATTTATCTCAAAAGGATTCGTCAAAACAGGAAAGGAACACCTCAAGTTTTAGTTTGGACCGTCGGTGGAGTTAAATCAACAACATGAAGAACTTGTTTAATTTCTCAATCATCAATCATAAATATCATAATTAAAGGGAGATTTTAAATATTCATTTAATGGAAACACAAGGATTAAGGTTAAACAAGGAGAACAAGGTCAATTCAGGTTGCATTACATGTTTCAAAAACATAGCTCATTAAGTCATTTTTAAAGTAAGAGTTGATTGGATTTCACCAGTGACCCTTATATATATATATATATATATATATATATATATATATATATTCATCAAGATGAATATGTGGATCTTATACCACTTCATCACCAACCTCATCCAAATCTATTGACTCACATGTGTAGCTAGTTGCAAATAAAACTTCATCATCTAAGGGGATCACATTATCAGCACCAACCACATTACTTTGCAGAGGGTCACCAACAATAGATATATGACCTAACTCACTCTGTCTGCATTGTGGATCCCAACTTTCTCATGGCTCAAAAGAGGGAGAAATTCAATGTCTCATTAAGGGTTATATTCTGCCAGTCTCTCCAAGTTAGAGTGCTCAACCCTTTTGCTTTTACCAACCATATATCCACCTTTAGTAGGAAAATATCTCAATAACTCATCCCCATAGTGACTTCAATTCGATATACACAACAACATATTAGTACACCCAATAATCACACGCATTAGTGCCAAGAAAACTCACATGACATCAATATGGACTATTAACAATTAACAATTTTGTCTACAACTTCAAGATATTCATCAAAAGCAATATTGTGTATACAAAACTCACTTATTCACCTAACGACCGAACCACTAACAATTAACATTTCATTCTACAACTTCGAGTTTTGCAACTAACAATTAAGAAGTCAAGTATCAAAAAATAGACAAAATCGACAAAAGTATAGACAAAAACAAAAATAAACCCTAAAATATTTCTAAATAAAAAAAATCCTAAGTTAACAAAACAGACAAACAAAATTAACCCATTAAACTGTCAATCATACTGTTAAATAACATGGATTTTCATCATAAACAATTAATTTTACAAAACTCCCAAATTCTTTAAACAAATTTAAAAGTTTTCACGTCCCTCTTCTAACCTAAAATCGATAACAATATTAAATCCACCTTCGATATTAACTCTTTGCTTTTTAGTCATGTTAATTCACGACAACTTGTAAAGAAAACCCCAATTGTACGACCGAATTAATTCAACATTGGTCCTTTGTCAGTCCTAATTCTCCCAAGTCGATAATAAATGTGTCTGCAGTTTCAGAGTTGAACTTTAGCACTCACGAAAGTTTAGATCTCAATCATCTATAAACGTGCGACGAGATATTATACCATATGTCTAACTTGGTATAGTTAGTAAATAAATTAAAAATTGGATTTTAATTAGTCACTTTACATTTGTAACTCTTTATCGAATGGTTAACTAAGTCAAACCTGATCAATTCGTTGACAGGATCCAAACACAATTTTGGATAAAGTTAGACCCAAAACTCAAAAATATACTTTCTTCGTTTCAGCAAAAGTGTTACTATCACTTTTTCATTTTAGCCCCCACTTTTGCTGAAACAGAGGTAGTATCATTTAGTAGGACCTAAGTTAAAATTTCCTTTTTTATTAATTGACTTCCTTGGAAGGCAAAATACACTGACCACACTAATTCACGTCCAACCATTATAGTTCCGCCGTGCATGTTAAAGAACGTAATGGGTGACGTACTATTACTTTTATTATTCGAAAAATACAAAAAGGAAGGAATATGTTTAAATAATGAGAAAATGGGCCTATTGCCCGGAAACCTTTAAAATCTGGTTGAAATGGACGAAAATAAGTTTCCAAAAAAACTGACTATACTACCCTTTAGGATTTATACCCCACAAAATCAGTTTCACCCCCACCCCAAAAAATCAGTTTCTCTTATCTTCTCCACCTCCTCCCGAAAGAAACTTCTCCCACCCTCTCCACCATCGACATCATAATTTCTTCACCACCACCACCATCAACTCTTTATTCTATCCACATTCACCACCACCACCACCACACCAAAAAACCTAGTCAGTTTCATCTGCAGAAGTTTCTTTCACCACCACCAACAAAAACCTTAGCACCACGACTCAACCAGAAGTTTTTATCATCACCACCAACAAATACCCTAGTCAATTCTACTCTTAATCATCGAAAAGGGTAATTACTATTTCTATCTACTAATTTCAGGTTTTCTTTGATTTTTTTTTTATGATTGAAATTGGTTTCATCTGCTTTTCAATTTTAGGGAAATTTTATACATTACCCATTTAAAATTGGATGAAACTGGTTTAATCCAGTTATTTCTGTTGAGATGGATTTGTTGTTGTTGTAAATGTGAAATTTGTTGTGAAATTGGTGTGTATGAAACTGGTGTTGTAAGTAGGATGAAACTAGTGTCGTAAGTAGGATGAAACTTGATGTGAAATTGTGTTGAGTAGATATTGGTGAATATTAGTACTATCCAGGTTTAATCTGCAGTTTCAGCAGGTTTAAAGTAGGATGAAACCAGTTTCATCCAGTTTAAACCTTGGTAAGTTGTTTTATCTAGATTTTTGTTTGAAATTAATTTTGTAAGTTGTTAGTGATATGTGCAATTTATCTAGGTTTAGATAGAAAATAAGAAGAAACAAGATTCATATAGGTTTAGTTATTATGAATATATATGCAGTATGAAATTGGTTTCCTTTGGTTACTTTGTTGGTAAATGCTTGTCCTGAATGTATATTATTTCTTTTTTACATTATTTTGTCGAGTTTTCTTCGATGGATAATGCTTGTCCTTATATGCAGTGTGAAATTATACTAACTTCATCCTTGTTGTTTCGGTTACATTCATTGTATTGAGTTGGCTAAAATTGTGTTTTTTTGGTTTTAACAGTTTGTCTAAATTGGTATGAAACAAATGGAGCCCTCAGCTAAAGTTACCACTTTCTGATTTCTTTATGTTTAAATTATTATTGATTATTTGTGCTGATTTAATGGTGGTGAAGAGGTGTTAGTATAAACTATGATGAAACCAGTTTCATCCAGGTTTAATCTGCAGTTTCAGCAGGTTTAACCTAGGATGAAACCAATTTCATCCAGGTTTAATATTTGATATAAATTTAATTGTTGATAGGATGTAACTGGTTTCATCTTTTTGTAGCAAGTAAAAGCAAGAGTAAAGGTGAATTAACAACCAAGAAAAATCATGATGTAAATATGGTTGGCGAAAGTAATGAAGAAGATCATTTGGAGAAAAATGAAAGGAAGAAAACCTTTCGTTCGAGTATGAAAATAATTGTGGATTTACTGGGTACATTGGAAATCATAGAGAAATAAGAGGTTGAATTAAGGAAAATTGAGTTTTGGAGTTTTCTGAATGTGATCAAAGAAGGAAAAATGGGGAAAGTTGAATGGAGCAAAGCTCCAAAGGCATTAGAATACATCATAATGAGTTATAAATGAAACAACTCATTCAAGATTGGTGATCAAATTTTGAAGACGGATCCTAACTCACTTGTTGTTACTTTTGCAATGAAGAGAATACATATGAGTTAAGAAGATAAAGAACTTTATGGGCCAAAGGCTGACCCTAGTCTGAAAACTTCTGAATTTTACATGAAGTGTTTCAAGAAGGAGGATGCAAAGAAAAGTGGAGACAAATTGGAGAAAAAAGACATTGTTAAAGGAATCAAGGTTGTTATCAAAGAAGAAGGCAAAAAAGAAGAGTTGGTGTTCCTTTTGTTGTTGTACATGTTTTGTACAATTTTCTTCACAAACACTAGTGGTATGTATATCAATTACAAGTACTTAAACTGTGTGAAGTCAATTGATAGCATCAATAGAATCTCATGGCCGGATCTCATCCATGGGCATCTAATGGAAAGCGTTGCGAAAGTACATAAGACACCTTACTCCGTAAATGGTTGTAACTTCTATCTGTTGGTGAGTTTCTATGATTTTTTTTTTATCATTCATTATGTTCAATGCAACAAGCATAAAACTAAAAAGATTCATCTTCTTCTTTTTATTGTTACAGTACTGGATGTTTGAACATATTAAAATTATTGAAAACAAAGACAAGAGTGATAACTTACCTAGGTTTGCAAGATGGAACATGTATCAAGTGTCTTCTGATGTCGAGGCGATGTTGAAAATCTTTTAAAAGATCAGGTAAATATATAATATAAAGCCATAATATTTCTGTAATCACTAGATGAAACTAGTTACATCTTTTGTAATGTTTCTGTAATCACTAGATGAAACTAGTTACATCCTATGTAAGCACTGAATGAAACCAAATGCATCTTGAATCTGAAAATGAAAACATGTTGTCTATATGGTTGCAGATGGTTGACTTTGTTGGTAGTTGGACTGAAGAGGAAAGACAATTATGTTTGTTTAACGAGGCAGAAAACAACCATGAAGAAAACATCTCCAACTTGAAGAATGAATTATAAGAGAAAGATAAGATTATCTCTATCTTGAAGGTTAAATTAGAGGCTAAGGATAAGATAATCTTATTGCGATATGAAGTGGAAGTATTGAAAGGACAACACAAGTCGTAATCACAAACTCCACAAGCTTCACCTTCTCTTCAGATTATTGTTCATACACCACCTCCAGATTTCTTCAATCTTAAAATCACTCAAGAGATGAACATAGATGTAGAAGGTGATGTTCCTTAAAATGTTGATGCACCCAATGAAATTCCCAAAGCTGCGAACACAAATATAGTTATTAAAGCACAACCTCTAGCAGTTATGACTGAACTTGGGTCGATTGAGAGAAACGTGAAGAATGTGTATCAGTATACAAGGAAGAGAATTAAGACGGTTTTGTAAAGAATCTGGTTTCGTCTAAAGATCGTAAAGAAGTTTAAGTTTAAGTTTTTTTATATAAAATGCTATTAATATAGTTTAGTTGCATATCAATTAATGTGAACCTTGGATTTTATCTATGAATGTATATATCCTAATTGCAAATCAATAATATGAAAAATTTTACTTGAATTGTTATTTCTTGATAATTTTAAGTAATTTTATCAGAATATGCAGGATGAAACCAGATACATCCTGAAGAAAAAATATTATACGGTCAGAATATGCAGGATGAAACTGGTTTCGTCCAAGCAAAATAACATTTTTTTCAAGCGCAGGGTTTTTCTGCCAGAATATGCAGGATGAAACCAGTTTCACCCAAGCAAAAAATCTTTTTTTTTTTTAAGATTATGCAGGATGAAACCTGTTTCATCCAGGTTTAGTTTGTTGTTCTTGAATTCATTCAAGGTTTAATCTGTGTTGTACCTGAATTGAAGAGCATCTATAATTGAACAACCCAAAAAAGACACTAAGATAAACTAGTCATTGTAATTGATCAAACAAAATATAAAAATCCCAAACGATGATAAAAATAGATTTGTCCAAACAAGTACTAATTGTAAAAAGAATGAGTCTAATATGTAACAAGAAGTTGCAGATAATGGAGAAGACTAAGAATCAGTGGAAGAAGATACTACTAAGAAGGGAGAATAAAGCGCTGCTTTTTGACGGGAGGATGAGGACACATTGTCTTGTCATGCCTTCCTTTGTATGGAAGTTACCGCACGTAATAGATCTCGTGAAACCCGAACCAGTGCTAGGAATATTCTTTTTCTTTGGTCTTCCTACTTTGCCAGCAACATCTGGTGGGTGGATAAGTTTTTCTTCAGCAACAGTTGAAGGCTTGTCATGATTTGGAATTGGTTTGATTGAATGATCATATGCAGCCTGGAAAAACCCAACACTGAAAAAAAGATTAATGAAATCATAAACGTAAAGCTTTGCTGAAGCCATACACACGATAGTGTGAGCACAAAGGAACTGATCAGTAAACCAACGCTGACAGCTGCAGTACCACTTGCTAAGATTAACATCATGAGTATGATCGGAGGAGTGTACTTCCAATTCAAGTTCACCAGACTTGATTATTCTCCAAGTACTGCCGGCACGAATTGAATTCTCAACTTCTTTCTCAAGATTGGGACATAAACATACAGAATACTTTGACCCTTCAACCTTCCTTGAACTCATCTGCACCATTATCTTGACTCGAAAGTGGTCGACTAATGTTGTAATAGGCATACTTTTCGCCTCCCTAATCCAAGCATTAAAGGATTCTACGACATTTGAACACATTTTCTGTATCGACATCCTTTACAATATGTTGTGGACCAATTCTCTAGAGGGAAGAACACTCAAGCGATGAAGACCTTTGCATCCCATTTCCTTCAACTTATTCATACCGTCATGAAAACCTTCGAGAGTTGACGAATAAAAACATTGAGTGAACAAGTCCATTACAATACCATATTCTTCTTTCTTCTTCTTAATCTGAGTACGTACACTGTTTTTCAAGTGATGATAACAATAACCATGATGAGAAGTAGGAAATACAACGGGAATACCAAAGACCAAACCATCGTGACGATCCAAAATGAAAGTTAATGGGCGAGGACCCAAAATAGACTATATCTTCTTCAAGAACCAACACCAGTTGTCGACATTCTCGCTTGAAACAATAACGTATGCTAAAGGGAAGATTCCTACAAAAATAAAATAAAACACACAAAAAAAAATCAACAAGCGGAAATAGTCAGGGTGATAAACACTATATGTAACTGGTTGCATCCTGTAAAAAATTAAAAAAAACATAGTTATATACACAGGATGTAACTGGTTACATCGTGTGAAAAAAATACTAACAGAAAAATATATTTTGTGAGGATGCAATCTTACTTCAATAATAAAATGAATTTTTATCAAATATATCTATAAAAGAAGATATACCATTATTTGCATTTTTCCCAGTAGCCGCCATAAGGCATCCCCTAAACTTTCCCGTCAAAAAACTTCAATCTAAGAACAACACCGGACGACAAATTTCGAAGCAAAATATGCAAGCCTCAAAAGCTAAGAACAAACTCTTGAATTGGTTTCCTTCCAAGATTAAATCAGCTCGACTTCCTTCATTTATTCTCTTCACAGCATCACACCACCATACCAAATCAGTGTATCCCTTGGTATCATCCCCTTGGTATCATCACCATGTAACTTCTTCAAACATACTTTTTTTCCGGCATGCGCTTGATCGTAGCTCAATGTTAACCCATAATCACTCTTCAAATCAGCCATAATATCACGTGGTTTCTTGTTTGGATTTTGTTTGGGTTGGTCAATTACCAAATCCTTAACTAACTCGCGTGTAATGGGATCACTATTGGTTTCATCTTTATAACCGGCACAAGACGTACGGTATCCATTATAGTCTCGAAGGATAAAGTGCTTCTTCAAACTTGAAGTCTTCGTCGATGCATGAAACCTCAATTTATATTGAAATTCCTCCTTATAAAAGCACCCAACTGTATATTGTGTATCATCACTCTTAAGAACCTTAATTTTGCGACCAAAATAATGATTATACTTTTGAACAACAACCCGATCTTCTTCTCGTCCTCCCAAAAACTCTTGGCCGACACCTTTTATAATGAATTCCCCATTCATCCCTTTTACAAGTTTTGTTTACCGCAAGTTTTCCATTGAATGCACGCTCGTTGTTGGGATGACAACCATGCTGAGAATTAGGAATAATGGACAGTTGTTGGCTTGCTTCTTCATCTAACAACAACTCCATCATCAAAGGTTCTTCACGGACAAACCCAAGTTCAAAACTCTAACAAACTCAAAATTTTAACGTAACAAAATGATATCACCGATTGAAGCTTAAAATCACTATCGACAACCATTTTCTGCCCCTCACCACCATCAAATATAAATTGAATTGATGCTGGTGACAACTTTGTCCAACACGAACACACATACAACTTCAATTCATCGACCGTTGACGTCATACTAACCTTGTATGAACACGAGCCCGTAGAGTACATAACAATACAAACAATTTAGTAATCGTGATCCATCTACAATAAATATATTAACAATAATATATTCTCAATGACAATAATATTCAACAGATTTTCTAAACTGCAACACATGATGACAACACAGGATGAAACTGGATTCATCCTCCTATAAATAATAAAACAAAAATCTGTTCACAAACATCAATCGAAATCAGTTGAAATCAGTTTACAAAAAACACTACAAGTTGAATGTTCATCAAATTGAATACAAAAACATATCAAAAACCTAAAAACATGATGAGTTATATAGGGAAAATTAAAATCAGTTCACATAGAAATAAGTTAAACAAAATCATCTATGGTAATCATGAAATTGGTTTTCTATTAACAATTAACTGGTTCCCATTTCCTAATTGATGGATTGAAGCAAAATTGTTGAAGTTTTTAAACATCACAATCAGATTATTACTAACCCTAGAAAAAGCATCGACATATACACAAAAATTGCCAAGAAAATTACACAATCAAAACAGCTAATGAGCTTCAAATCATGATGAATCAAAGAATAAAACGCAGTGTCTTCATCTTAGAATCAAACACAAACAAAAAAAAATTGAATCTATGAATAAAAAATAAGGCTAAAAGCTAGATGAATTGAGATTGAAAACTTACTGATTTAAAGTGTTAATCATATTTCGAAAGTAAGTATCCTTTAATCTTTGACGTCACAACATTTCTTCACCACGGTTGAGCTCTCAGATCTGAAACTCGTTTCCCCTTTTTCGTTTCAATTTTTTTCTTTATAAACCCTAAGTCTGAAGGGTAATTTAGTCACTTTCATTTATTTCTCTTAATAAAATCTGAGGAGAATGCCCAAAAAGGATATTTGAAAAGTATATTTGAAAAATATGGGTATTACAAAAGCATTTTATTTTAGATGCCTTATACACCCATAAAAACTAATCTATGGGTTATTGAACCAATTAGTTGTTAAAATAATTAATTATGAATGTTTCAAAAAAATAATATTATAATGTCAGTAAGATAATTTTTATTTTAAATATTTCAGAAAGAAACATAATGATCAAGTCCAAGAGTTTCCTAACCAAAATGAAATGCCTATAAATATAGAAAGGCTAACCATCATCAGAGAAATAACAACATCTTACAGTATGGGAGAAGAATCATCAGTGAAGTTGATTGGAAGTTGGTTTAGTTCTTACAGTTTCAAGGTTATTTGTGGTTTAGAATTAAAAGGTATCAAATATGAATATATAAAGGAAGATTTGATGAACAAGAGCGGAATATTATTGAAGTATAACCTATTGGAGAATGATTTTTAATGTTTTGTTTTTTGGTCTTGGTATGAATGGCTCTTAGGACCTAAGGGTCACTAAGGACACTATCTCATTTTCACTAATTGTGAATGAAACCTTTAGTCCCACATAGGAGAAACTAAAGATATTGCCTCTCCATATTACTAAGAAAATTGCATCTAAGAGTGGCCCTTTGGGTCAACACACTTTCTTGTGGAGGAGAGGACTTAGGCAATAGGCTAGTTGGTGCAACCATAAATTTCACACAAGGGCGGTGCTTCGTACAGAAGCACGCACGTTGCCGTCATCCGGGCGGGGCGGGGCGGGCTCGGTCTTGGGCTAGGGTGTGGGTGTAGGTGTGGGTCAACCAAGAGTTATCTTTTTGGACAAAATACTTTTGAATTATTTCCTTAACGAATTTAATTTCAAAAAATAAATCTTGCCTTAATGGGGGGCGTCTGTCCCGGTGAATATAATTTAATTTACAACATGTGTCGATATTTTCTGCCCGTTTTTTCTTTACATCATTATGTCGAGAGATATTTACAACATTATGTCGACACAGATTTACAACGTTATATCGACTCAAAATTAATTGTTGGACTGATTTCTCTCTTCCTCTTCGCCTATAAAAGAATAACCATTTTCTTTATTTCAACTCATCCCAGAGAAGGCTTCTATCCCTGTCTCTTTCCCCCTCTTCTTGCTTTGCTTGCGCATTTGCTTGTTTATTTCTTTCCTTCATCTTGCTGTTGAGTTCGTTTCAGTGAGCAAGTATTATAGTGCTATACAATACTTGTATCGGGCAATTTTATCCTGGATACAACTTTACTATTGAGTATTTAGTATCACTCATTTTTAGACTTACCAGTAAACTATTGTGTTAAGAACAGTTTAATGATCAAATAACTCTCCCCTCAAATCAGTGTTTAAATTTCAGAAATTTTATTTAATGTTAATATCATTTATTTTTAATATTTTATTGTTGCAGAACTAACATAACTCAGTTTATAAAAAGATACGGTTTTTGTTCATGGTGGAAATTCAATTTTAGAATCCATGGTTATCCTCGAATACATCGAAGAAACGTGGCCGAACGATTATTCGTTACTACCGAAAGATCCATACGAGAACTCGATTGCTAGGTTCTGGATTAAATTCATTGAAGAAAAGGTATGAATTCTGTCTCATATACTCAATTTAAATTCTAAAAGAAATGGTAACAATTTTATCTGATATAAACTCCATTTCTCAATGTGGGTTTTGTTTGTTTGTAGGGTATGAGCTTTAGAACTTTCTTCAAGAATCACCCGGTGAAGAATACAAGAAGGCGAAAAGAGAAATTTTGGAAATATTGGAAATATTGAAAACTATAGAAGAACAAAGTGCACTTGGAGATGATGATAACAAGTATTTTGGTGGTGATAAGATTAATGCTGTTGACTTGGCCTTTGCATTTATAGCTCACTGGTTTGAACCTATGGAAGAAGTAGCAGGAGTTAAGCTTCTTGAAGTACATAAATTCCCTAAACTGTATGCCTGGACTGAAAGATTCAAACAGAATTCTGTGGTAAAAATTAATCTCCCAGACTATAATGAAATGGTGGGTTTTTTCAAAGATGTAAAGGAGTACGGGTACCTGACACCACCACCTAAAAAAGTTATGTTTCTCAAATCTCCGTTGAGAAACTGTATCCATTGGTTTCTTGCTTTGCTTTCATTTTGTACTCTGTATACATTGTATGCTTTCATATTTGAATAGAAATAGAGAGCATTTTGAAGTTCCGTTATTGCGTAGATGGAAAAGACAATGCAGAGTTATTCTTATTCCCAAGAAAATATTGACACTGTCCCTGTTTCCTTTATTTCCATTTCACCTGACTTTTAAGGAGTTATCCTTCGTTCTTATTCTAGAGTTTTTTAGGATACCTGTTATAATAGTAAAACAAAACATTGATGTACTAAAGAGACATCCGAATAGTTGTCGAGGTAGATATAAATCACCGAGTGAACAAAATGTTGCCACCAGATGAACATATAGAAACCATAACCATGATCAGCCACACCCTTAATGAGGAATTAAAATTCAGTGACTAAATAACTTAAGGGGACATGTACATTTACAAACACTACAAGATAATACATGAATTTTTGCAAAATATTCAACATTCAACAACACAACATTGTTTTTATCCAGCTAAAGGAAAGCTCGGGCATACAAGCATTAAACTTCGACCCACCAAACGACTTGATTTATTATTGAAACACAAATCCCACCTCTACTATGATTATAGTTATTTATCCAAACATCTAGCATCCTAAAGAATTTAGGAACAAAACTCAACGGATCTAGCTCTTCCTTGGTTGAAACTTGACGTCGGAGTAACAATCTCTTCATAAAAACTTTTAAAATATAAAAAAGACTCTTTAACATTGTATACACTTAAAAGCCGTACGTTGCCTCTTAAACTCAAGCTTAATCAACCCACTGTAGGTATTGGGATCATACAATGTCAGTTTACAGTGCTTCAATGTGATCAACTTTCCATAAGGACACATTTTCAAGTGATTTATATGGTTACTGTGTTCTCAGGTACTCCTTGGTTGCCAAGCTGGCTAAAGTTACCCTTCTCCTTGAAGAGTTGAGTGTGGTGATGCTTACAGTAAAGTTTGTGCTCGTGAGCAATGTAATTGGATGGGCTGATCACACAACCTCCATGTGAACACCTGAAGCAAGGCCTGTGGTATGAGACTCCATCTGCAGCTACCTGCAAAAGCAACATAGTTGGGATATTGATCAATGACGGTGCGTTAGGGAATGGTTCAAGTGATACTATGGGAAAACTTAAGATTCAACGAGAGGTTTGATTTTTGTTGTTATGATGTTACAAAGGTCAAAAAAAAACAAAAACACTAACAGGCGTAGTATTTGGTACAAAGCATAAGCTTCTCCTGCACAAATAGTCCAACTAAAAAGCTACAAACTGACTCAGATATACATAGATATTTGACATGTTGCCTTTTGAGTATTGGGGAAATCAGGACTCAAGTTCCACAGTAATGGATCTAAAAGAACTAAGGAGTCATTTGAAAGGTTAGGATACTTCACTATGATTCATTAAAGATTAGTGCAGTTAGGATGTGTAGACATTGTTTTACACATGGCCTATCCTACAAGCCTTTTAATTGACTTGGTTATTGATATGTGTTTAAAGATGTCCATGATAACAAGTAAAATATAAAAAAGAGAGTAATGTTACCTTCTCTATAGGGTACACGGTTTTCTTGCAAGCAACACACTTATCTTGAGTTCCAGCAAACATACTTGAAGCTTTGCTGCTGGAATGGCCCTATGATATTTCAACCAAACGATAAATTAACAACTTAGAAACATTGATCGCCATGTAACTTCTACATAAAAATGAGAGGGATTCATCAAAGTTTCCATGGAATACCTGATCAGCTGACCTGCTATGAACTTTAGGAACACCTAGAAAAAAAACGGATAGATTTATATTAGCATAAGAAATGAAATAAGAAAAGATAATTTGTGAAAAGCTACTAAGAAACTGCCACCCACTTTCGAAACTTTTATCCAAACTGCCAGTCATCTTAAACAGTTGGTCGAAATGAGGCCTGCAATACAGAACACCTTCGAAAGAGTTGTAGTTGCTAAGCTGTAAACGAAAATTGAATATTAAAACAAGTGAAAATGAATAAAAATGCAGAAAATACAGACACAAAATGAACAATCAACATTATCTAACTTAGGAACACATCAGCAGAAAGAATGGATTCTTCTCATAAAGGAAACTACAGATCTCGCAAAAGATATTATTCTTCATCTGCTTTATGCCTCAATGTTTAACTCAAGCACTGATTGCCTCATTCCGGGGTCTACTTATTTGTGCACCGTCAAGAAAGAATAAATTCAATGAATTCGTGAAATGTGAGAATATAATACCAGCCGGCTACTTATTTCTATATATGTTAAGTGAGAATACAATACCCTCTTGATTTGATTTATGGCAAACATGACCCGTAAAAGTAGATAATGATGAATACACTACTCTTAATCAACTTAGCCAAGAGATCACAACCCATTTATCCAAATTGGTATTAATCTTAGAGCTCATCATACAAGAACATCAAATATAATTCACAATTCACTCATTGAACATTACCAAATGTAACAAAGAGAGAAAACAAGCACACAAAACCAAAAATTAATAAACAAAACACAATAATGTTAGAAGGCATGACGATATAATAATTCTTGATCGAATAAGAAAGTTTTGAAAGTTAATTAAGGAATACAAAAAGAAGCATAGCTTTTTAGGTAACAGTCTATATTACCCTTCATTGATCAAGTGAGCAACAATCCCAAAATCCTAATAAAACAGATCATATTAAACCCAATCAAAAAACCAAAAAAAAAACATTTGAAAGTAAAGAAGAATAAGTACTAGTTCAATCATAAGAAAACAGATCATATCCAATACTCAGAAGTGATCAAGTTCAATCCATACAAAACAATCCAAAAACATTAAGTACTAGTTTGAGCAACTAAGGGACAGATCCCTGCTCAAACAAGAAACCAAACCAGGAATTCATGATACAAAATCAATCTTTACTATAGAAAGGCTGCAGATAAAAATACCAAAGCAGAAGTAAAATAGTTATATACCTTGAGAGTACCCTTGCAGTGCTGACAGCGAAAACAAGCTTTGTGATAAACTTTGTTATCAGCAGTGAGTTGATCAACCAAGTAGACTGTTTTCTCACATGCTTTGCATTTCTGGGTTGTTCCTGCAAAAGTTGCCATTTCTCTTCTCTCTAAGAAAATATCACTCTTTTTAATTTTATACTAGTATATTAATTTCTGTTTTGATAAGAATGAAGAAGTTGAAGAGAAGAGAAGAGAAGAGATTGGTGGAAATATGTAAGAGAGAAGATGAGAAAATCTGTCTGTCTCTCTGTGAAAAATCAAAATCCCAGCTCAGATGATGGTCAGACATAATGGCAGTCTACTCACCTTTTATAATCAACAAAGCTAGGGAATCCTATAAAACTAAAATAAAATAACTATTATTATTATTAAGAAAATAACTCACACTGTAAAATCAATTTTTTACAATGATCTTTTGGGATTCAGTCAGATATCCCAGTTTAATACACCATTGATTAAATCAAAAAAAGATTATTAAGTCACTTACGAGTGGGACTAAATTCAAAAATGCTAATTCAATCCCAATCTAATATACATTGATCAAGTGGAGGTTTTCGAGAATGCATCCTTCCTGTTACTATCTACTACTAGTAGAAAGTCTAGGAACTGAAATAAACTCGTTTGATCATTAAATTATTGTGGATTGCTTTTTATATTCTTAATAATACAAGTAAACAGGTCATTGTTATGGTATAAACAGCTCCATACAATCTGTAGGAATTACTTTAGGAGGAGGAGCAAGTTATAGTGAATAAATGCAATGGAGTTGTTTGTTTGCTCTCTCCAATTATTTCAAAAGAAGGTGAGGAATAAATGCACGAGACACTTGGACAGCAACACGGAGAAAGCTGGACACACTTTCATCTCTTCTTGCCACCTTTAGGTTCATTACCTTTTGTTTGTTGGGTTTGGTTGTTTGCACCCATTTTCTGTTTCAGTCTGTCCGTTCTTGAGGCTTGGTTAGTACGGTGAACCCCTTTCCTTCGAAGTTGTTGGATACTAGGATTTTTTTAGTTTTACCTTTTTTACTCAAACAAGATGCGCCATGCTCATTGCTCATGCAATTAACCTACCATGTTGTCTAATTTCAAAGGAAAAACCCATATTTGGTTAAAATTAAGACTTCAAATGAAGAGAATTTTAGAAATTGTTTGATTGAAGTACGCATATACTTGTCATACTTGTAAATCAGACATGTCAGACGAAATTATTTGTCATGACTGGGTTATGGCTTATGGGTATGATTTTCAGACCACCAGTAAGATGGGTTGTTGTCTCATATACTTGGTCTCGTCGTCAATGTCAAATTCAGAATTCAAGCAAAAATCCAAACCAATAATCCCGCTTAACAGTTTTTTTTCTTTTTTTTTTGAAAGAAGAAAGGGTTAAGGGGACCCCAACCAAACAAACCGACACTGGAAAACAAAACCAAAACAAGCCAAGGAACAAGAGCACAAAACGAAAGAAAAACAGAGCCGAAACAGACTAGACCAATTCAATCCGGGTCCACAATTTTGGTTGTGTCCTTGTGAAGGTAGACTTTCCCTGCTGCGTCTTCTATCACATAACTCTTGATCTCATCATCAAGAAGACTAATGTCAATTTTCACATATCTTCCATTAGGCTTCAGTCTGGCTAAACTATCCCTACTCTATTGGTTTCTCTGTACGTGTGGATAGCTTTAAAGTTGGAGAGGGTTGCCAGCATACGTTTAATCGACTCCCAAGTATAGTGGCAATTCCATGGCACATTGGAAGCATTGTTCATAATTAGATTGGATACCGTCTTTGAATCTGTTCTGATAGAAACTTTGGCGTAGTTGTATTTCGTCGCAGCGATAAGACCCGCTTCTATTCCTTGAAGTTCGTGATGAAATATGTCCTCCGGGTAAGCGCTCCCTGCAACAGCCACCAAGGGAGCCCCTCTATTATCTCTTATGATGGCTCCATACCCAGCAGAGGAATCATTTAACGACCCGTCTGAATTGATCGCCACTTCCCCTTCATCTGGTTTGAGCCAGCAACAAGGAGTGATTTTTGGTCTCGTGTAATCAGCCTCCAGGTTCCACTGAATGATCAGTCTTCTGTTGACTAGAGAGTCTGGCAGGGACAGTCTGGAACTAGCTAGCTTGAGACGGACTTCTTCAACAATTCTTCCGAGAATCTGATCTAATGGCAGGTATTTCCTGGAGAACAATCTTCTGTTCCTCTCCCCCCAAATATGGTAAATGTAGGCATTAAGGCAAAGTTTCCTTAAAGCGCCTACAACTTTTTTGCCTGCAAATTAACTAATAATCCAAGAGATCTTTGCATCGCAGTTAGAATGGTCCTGGCCTCTTATCGTCAGATGAAGTAGGAGATTATTCCAAATAGATTTAGCATAATGGCAATTGAACAGTAAGTGGAAGTCATCCTCGGTACTTCGATGACACAGCACACAAGTTGGGTCTACATCCATACCCTAAGAAAGGAGCTTGAATCTGGTCTTTAGGCCTCTATGGAGGGCTATCCAGGCCACGAAGCAGTGCCTCGGGATGCAATTGCGAAACCAAACTAATTGTTTCCAATCAGAGTCAGGTTTCTGTAGCCTAAGGTCATTGTAGGTGTCTTTCATAGTATACTCGCCTAGATTGCCCGAGGTCCAGACTATTTTATCTTCAATAAGGGGGTC
>JAJJMC010005141.1:3588515-3606146 GCA_023531435.1 Papaver californicum
TAACACCAATTCCAACACCTTCACCTGCTCATAAACCACATCCAACTCCACCCCCAGCGCAAACTCCACCACCAATTTGGAACAGAATGTGACATTGGTGTCGGAAGATACATCCTGATAGGTCTGTTTGTGAAAGTGGATTAGTGTCAGGCGGAATGGTGCAGGAATTGGGGCAGGTGAAGGTTTTAATGCTGGAGCTAGTGAGCTCGGGAGAGGGGAAGGCGAAGGCAAGTGGTGGAATTGGTGCAGCAGCAGGTTTTGTGTTTGACTTAGGGCTTTATGAATTTTTAGAGTTTCAGATTCAAAATCAATACAATTTCAGTTTAAATCCATTTAGGGTTCTTTTACTGAAGATCTTAAAATTGGGTTTTTATTTTTGAATTTAATATAGAGAAAGTAAGAGAACCTGCCTTGTACATTAGAGCTTCAGCAATGTTCCTGACATGCCAAGTTGATCTACCAGTAGCAATAAGGGGGTGTTTCCTAATGGGCATGGTATCGTCTAATCTATGGCTCACATTCCTTCTAGTAAACCATAGTTAAAATGGGGGTAGTTTGAAATTCAAACAATAAGGTTATATTTGACAAATTAAAAGTTTTTTAGCTAATGTAGGGGCACTTTGATATTATTAATAAAAGTGGGATCATATTTAAATGTCATTAAGGAATGTGGGGGCATTAAGGAATTCCCCCTAATATATATTTGCACATACCTGTTGATTTTTCAAATCATGTGATTTTAAACTAAACAAACACGTACATATAATCTGATGAGTATTAGCGTTAAATCCTTGCCGCCCAAGCTAAATGGAAACTAGAAACTTGTAAAATTAGCGAATGTTTTCATAATAGTATTTGCCATTTTTCAAAATTAGCTAAACATAAAAACATAAAACAATAAATAGCTGAGAAATCACACACCATATTTGAGCTAAAATATCTTCATAAGATGAAAAATCAACAATTCCTATGCATTCCCTATTCTTTGATGTCCTCACCAAGAAAGACTGTTCTCTTATCTAAGGTAGATCAAAAACCTTAATCTGAGCCAGGATATTTTTGCAATTCTAATCCAATAAAATTTAGTTTGCATAACCCCATTTACATATACCCAAATCACTTTACAAAAAACATCTTAAAACAAATAGAATCGAAGTACTTACAGCTTTCTCACGAGCACCAAGTTCAATATGGAATCCACGGCGAGATGATTGAAGAAATGATGGATTCACTTTCTACAAAAAAAAAATTAAAATGAATCAATAAAATCAAGATAAAAGTAAAGCTGGTTCAAATAATAATCTATCTATCATTAGAACAAAGTCCAAAATGTTTCAAAAAAAAAAAGTCCAACCTGTGTAGAAGAAGAAGCGAATCGAGAAATCGTGGAGGCTTTGCTAAGTAGAAATACCATTGCTAAAACTAACGAATACACTGATTTAGATTTCTGAAAGAGGGAAAGAATATGAGAGAGACATAGTAGGGAGTGGATTATTGTTCAGCGAAAATGCTAGATATGTTGTCGTCGATCTGTAACGATAAAAATAAAACTGAGCAGAAACTAGAACTATGTTAACGTTAGAACAATAATAGAAGCACTCTGATATTTTGAAGCATACAATTGGGCAGAGCCACCTGCTCAGCAAATTGTCCTTAACACGATATTTGTCGGATACACCTCAATAATGAGCGATATTATACCCCTACTGACAAATCATGTCCAGGATAGAACTGCCCGTTATTAACCCAGTTAAAACAACTTGGTTAACCCTCTATGAACCTAAAAACGAATAGAATAGAAGAAAGAAAAGAAATTTAAACACTCAATTGCGCAAATCAAAGCAGAAGAGGGGAAAAGTAGACATGACAGTGGCTGCTACTGGAGTGCCTTTCAAATGATTTTTCTTTTTGCTTTTATAAGAAAATTCGAGAGAGGAGAATTAATTCGCATTTATAAAAGAATATTTTTATTAATTCGAATTAATCATATTTATTTTAAAACGGTAACATAAATATATTTTAGGAATTCAAAACAAAATCGTTATCTATTGATGGGGCACTTGCTGGCTCACGCAGGCACTTGCTGGCACACGCCAGGCACGCACCGAGCACGAGCAAAACACGCGCAAGCTTCGAAAGCCCGCAACCTGCGTGCGTGCTTCAGTGCGAAGCACCACACATGTGTGATAAGCATGCATCAATCCCTAGCCAATTAGTCCTCCCCCTACCATAAAGGCATCTAAACCCTAAGGGCCCTCCCTTAGTTGCCAATTTTGTGGTAATAAAGAGAGAACTCATCCTTGGTTTGTCCAATGTGGGACTAACCAAAGGTTCTTCATTCACTAAAGAGTGAAAATTGAATTGTTATTTCCACCCAATTCAATGGCTAGTGACTCTTTGATCCTAAGATCCAATCCCATCAAGACTATTTTAATTTTAATAAATTCATTTTCATCTCTAACAATCCCCCACATGAATGAAGAAAACGATAAAATCAGAAATCAGAAAACGAGAAATACCTCTTAAGCAATAGGTGTCCATAAGGTCTTGAACCTTTGCTTAGTGAGAAATTACCGGAACTACTTGATGGACAGTGAACGTGTTGTCTTGAACCGCCATCGTTTGGTGTAATTTATCAATATCTTCCACGCGAGATATCTCTGAAAAGTGCTGTTAAGTTCATGTCGTTGTGTCCATTTTGGCCCTGGACGTATCCCGTTTCTCTGAATGCTATAGAGAATCAGCTCAGTTCTCATAGGAAGCGGCCCACTTCCTCATTCAGATAGGTGAGTTCTATCAAGAGTGTTTACTGCTACACCCCACTTCAATCTTAAATTGAAACTATAGAACTCATTAAGACTTAATCATAAGTCATCCTCACATGCAGTCACACTACACTATCACGTCTACAACATAGGGAAGGGACAAAGAATGGAATTCTCTGATAGTGTTTCCTTTAACCCGTCACAAATTAGTTGTCTCATTCGAAACCTTGATGTTGGGATCTCCAGTCAGCAAGGTTGAGTGTCCTTCATGGCAAGTTTAATTGATGAGCTTAAGCCCCATCCCCCTCGATGCTTTACTAACTATCTCCTTGGACAAGCCTTTCGTCAAAGGGTCCGCGATATTCTCCTTAGACCTCACAAAGTCAACAGAAATAACGCCAGTTGAGATTAGTTGTTTTAGAGAATTGTGTCTTCTCCGAATATGAATAGATTTTCCTTTATAGTTGTTGTTTTTAGCATTAGCTATTGCAGCTTGACTATCACAATGTATAGATATAGCTGGCACAGGCCTATGCCAGAGAGGAATGTCTTCTAAAAAGCATCTTAGTCAAGCGGCTTCCTCTCCTGCTTTATCTAACGCAATAAACTCGGATTCCATAGTGGATCGAGCGATACAGGTCTGTTTGGAACTCTTCCAAGACACTGATCCACAACCTAGAGTGAAAACGTATCCACTCGTAGATTTAGACTCCTCTGAGTCTGCTATCCAGTTTGCGTATCTCTCATAACTTAAGCAAACGTTTAAAGTGTATTTTAGATACCTTAACACTCTGATAAGTGCATCCCAATGCTCTTGTCCCGGATTACAAGTATACTTACTTAACCTACTCACATCATAGGCAATGTCTGGTCTCGTACAGTTCATTAAATACATCAGACTTCCTATGACTTGTGAATACTCAAGTTGCGAAACTTCATTTCCCTTGTTCTTCTTGAGTCTACAACAAGGATCATATGGGGTACTCGCAGGTTTACTATCAAACTGGTTATATTTTCTAAGAATAGACTCAACGTAATGAGATTGACTAAGACTATAACCATTAGACTCCCTTCTAATTTTCATCCCTAGGATTACATCAGCAGGACCTAAGTCTTTTATGTCAAAGTTCTCATTCAGCATGTTCTTAGTGGAATTAATTTCATCTATGGTTGTACCTATTATAAGCATATCATCAACATACAAGCATACAATCACACAGGCATCATTCACAGTTTTAGTGTAAACACACTTTTCAGATTCATTTATTTTAAAACCACTAGAGAACATTACATGATCAAATTTTTCATGCCATTGTTTAGGTGCTTGTTTCAATCCATACAAAGATTCTTTAAGTCTACACACTTTGTTTTCACAAACTTTCACTACAAAGCCCTCAGGTTGGTCCATGTATATTTCTTCATCTAATTCACCATTTAGAAACGATGTTTTTACATCCATTTGATGTATCTTTAAGTTATGAATAGCAGCGATCGCAATTAACATCCTAATGGACGTAATTCTCGTGACAGGTGAATATGTGTCAAAGAAATCTACACCTTATATTTGTTTATAGCCCTTAGCTACTAGTCTAGCTTTATACTTTTCCACAATTCCATCTACTTTACGTTTTCTCTTGAAGATCCATTTACAACCTATGGGTTTGCACCCTAGAGGTAAATCTACAATCTCCCAAGTATCATTCTGTATAATGGAATCCATTTCGCTAATAGTGGATTCTTTCCACCATGGAGCTTCAGAAGAAGTCATGGCCTCTTTATAGGTTTGTGGATCAGTTTCAGCTAAACAGGTTATGAAGTCTGGTCCAAAAGATTTTTCTATTCTAAGTATTTTGCCTCTTCTTGGCTCATAAACAGGTTCATCTTCTTCTGCCGGTAAGGTATGGCTAGAAGAAGGGACATCTAGGGGATCTTCACATATCATGCGAGATTCAGATTTCAACGGAAACACATTTTTAAAAAATGCAGCATCCCTAGATTCCATAATGGTGTTCACACCAATTTCTGAGTTGTCAGAACTAACAACCATAAACCTATAAGCAGTTGTGTGTTCAGGATACCCTAGGAAGACACAATCATTGGTTTTGGGCCCTATCTTAGTCCTCTTAGGTGGAGGGATAGAAACCTTATCCAAACACCCCCATACTTTGAAGTATGCATAAGAGGTTTGTTTGCCTTTCCATATTTCATATGGAGATTTGCCTGATCCTTTAAAAGGCACTCTGTTCAGGACATAGCAAGCTGAGAGGACGACCTCCTCCCACAAGTTCGCAGGTAGTCCTGAACTAATTAACATGGCATTCATCATCTCCTTAAGGGTTCGGTTTTTCCGTTCAGCCACACCATTAGATTGTGGTGAATAATGAGGAGTTACTTCATGAATGATACCATGTTGTACATAGAAGTCTCCTATAGGGATTACATATTCACCCCCACGGTCAGACCTAACGGTTTTAATGGTGGTACTCATATGGTTATCAACTTCTAATTTATATATTTTAAAGGCTTCTAAGGCATCATCCTTTCCTTTAAGTAAATAAATTTGAGAATACCTAGTACAATCATCTATGAAAGTGACAAACCATTTTTTACCACCTCTAGTTTGAACCGATTTCATGTCACTAGGTATGTCTGAATTAATTCTAAGGGTTTAGAATTTCTGTGAATATTTTTCTTATAGGGCTTTTTAGCATATTTTGATTCTACACATATTTCACATTTATGTTCATTATCCAAACTGAATTTTGGAATGTTGCCTATGCTTGTCAATTTGTTCATTGATTTATAATTTACATGACCAAGTCTACCATGACAGATATTCAATGACACACAAACATAAGAAGAATCAATTTTATTCATTTCAACAGAGGTTACATTCAATTTGTATAAGCCGTCAGATTTATAGCCCTTTCCTACATAATCCTTTCCCTTAGTGATAATCACTTTTCCAGACTCAAATACAATTTTAAATCCCTTATCATCTAACACACCACTAGAAACAAGATTCTTGCAGATGTCCGGAACATGTAGAACTTCATTCAATGTGAGAGTTTTTCCAGAAGAGAGATTCAGCCCAACTTTTCCTTTTCCTGCAACCTGTGCTGCAGACGAGTTACCCATATAGAGTTCTTTTCCTTCTCCTACCGTCTGATAGGAGGTGAACATCTCTTTGTTTTCGCAGACATGTTTGGTAGCACCAGAGTCTACCCACCAGTCTCTCACATTGGTAACTAAATTAACTTCGGACACCGTGCCAGAAAACTCATTTTTGTTGTTTTCAACTAAATTTGCATTTGGCTTTTTAAAATTAGCATCCTTACGTTTTATACACTGTATTGCCATATGGCCAGAAATACCACACACATAACATGCTCCTATAATTTTACCAATGCCAGATTTTGGTTTTTGAAAAGTACATTTTCTTTGCGGGCCAGGCTTGCGTTCGTTGTGATCCATGCTTGCAGAATATTTGTGTTCGCTGACATGGGCTTTGTTGGACATGTCCCTTGCAGAAGATACATTTTTGTCTTTTAAGCACAACAGTTCTTCAACTTGAATCTTCTTACCCAGTTCCACCTGTCACTTATAAGACTGAGAGATGCTCAAAGCATGCTAATTTCACCAGTTTCATGTCTTAGTCTTCTCTTGTACTCAGCCCAAAAGTTAGGTAATTTCTCAATCACCGCCGAAACTTGAAATGTTTCGTCAATCACCATTCCTTCAGCAATAATTTCATTAATAATTTGTTGAAGTTCCAGAAACTGATCTACCACAGATTTATCATTACGATTTTATATTCCAAAAATCGTGCAACTAAAAATTTCTTACTTCCCGCTGTTTCTGCTTCATATTTAGCTTCTAATGCAGTCCATAAATTAAATGCATTAAGATTTTCTTTTGCATTGTAAAATTCATACAAGGAATCTTCTAGGAAATTCAGGATATGGTTTTTAGCCATATAGTTTTGTCTCTTCCAACTATCTAGTTCTCTTTCATTTTCAGGTTCATTCAACGATTCATCAAACGGCTTCAATACCAATTCATCCAGCATATGAAAACTCAGAAAAATAGTATTTTTGATTGCCATTTTTTGAAGTCCTTCCAGAAATTTTTTGAGGTATGTCAACATCATTCTTCGCCATTGGAACAGAAGTAGCAAATAACAAATATCGTGTTAAGATTGTTGTCGCCAATATGTAACAATAAAAATAAAACTGAACAGAAACTAGAACTGTGTTAACGTTAGAACAATAATAGAAGCACTTTGATATTTTGAAGCACACAATTGGGCAGAGCCACCTGCTCAACAAATTTTCCTTAACACGATATTTATCGGGTACACCTCAATAATGAGCGATGTTTTACCCCTACTGACAAATCATGTCCAGGATAGAACTGCCCGTTATTAACCTAGTTAGCAGAACTTGGTTAACCCTCTATGAACCTAACAACGAATAAAATAGAAGAAAGAAAAGAAATTTAAACACTCAATTACGTAAATCAAAGCAAGAAGATGGGAAAAGTAGACAGGACAGTGGCTGCTACTGGAGTGCCTTTCAAATGATTTTTCCTTTTGCTTTTATAGGAAAATTCGAGAGAGGAGAACTAATTCGCATTTATGAAAGAATATTTTTATTAATTCGAATTAATCATATTTATTTTAAAACGGTAATACAAATATATTTTAGGAATTTAAAACAAAACCGTTATGTATTGATGGGGCTCACTTTGGCTCACGCCGAGCACACGCAAGCTATGCAAGCCCGCGACCCACGTGCGTGCTTCGGTGCGAAGCACCGCACATGTGTGATAAGCATGCATCAATCCACTAACACATTGCCTTATTTCTCCCCCTACCACAAAGGCATCTAAACCCTAAGGGCCCTCCCTTAGTTTCCAATTTTGTGGTAATAAAGAGAGCACTCATCCTTGGTTTGTCCAATGTGGGACTAACCAAAAGTTCTTCATTCACTAAAGAGTAAAAATGGAATTATTATTTCCACCAAATTCAATGGCTAGTGACTCTTTGATTCTAAGATCCAATCCCATCAAGACTATTTTAATTTTAACAAATTCATTTTCATCTCTAACAAGATATACACCGGGTTCATACTCAAAAAAATAAACCTTCGTTAATGTATAGCAAAGATATCGGTCCCTGACGTTCAGAAGACCGACTGCAAGCCCCAAAAGTTTCACCATTCAAATTTAGGAGTTAGAAGGTGTGTAATAATTTAATTTGTATTCAACCTGCATCAAAGACCGACGTCAGTCTTGTTTTTTTTTTTTTTGAAAACTAAATATATTAAATAAAGCTTAGAAGTTACAAAATGGCATCTGAAGTAACATTTACATTTACATTTTATTTTTAAAAAGCTTTCCTGTTATAAGATCACGAAGCTTTTTTTCCCAAGTAACATTTACATTTTCTTTTCGTGCTAACTTTGCTATGGCATCTGAAGCCTTGTTGAGAGTTCTAATTACGTATTCACAAAAAATAGTTTAAAAAAGAGTAACTTTGTTTTTACAGTCAGTTACATAAGAAAATTGACCCCAGGTGATAATTTGTTGTTTCACCATTACCTGCTTGCACTAAAGTTCTATTATCCGAAACCAAAAGAAGTTTACTGATTTGTTTTTGAGAAGCCCAGTATATTGCCTCCAGTAAAGTTGCTGCTTCTGCTTTAAAAAATGAGGTGGCTATGGTAGTCCAGCACTTGGCAGCTGCAAAGTGTCTGTCTGTGTCATAGAGGATAAATCCACAGCCTGCAAGAGAGGATTTTTTCCCCATTGAAGCATTCACAAAAATCAGCATACAATAATTATGATACATGAAATCTTAAGGAAGCAAATGACGTTTAGTATTCCTGTTGACAATTGATATAGGACTCTTGTGAAGCCTGTTATACAATTGTTGAGTTTGAGTTAAGATATCCATTTGATTTTATTGGGTTGGACTCTTTAGGGATAAACAAAGATGGTATGGGTGTTTGATTTGGTTAAACATGGTCAGATAATGGGTTTTGGAGAAAACAGGGCAAGTTTATTCCCGTAAAATATTCTCGGGATTTTCTTTGTTATATTTGGAGATTGTGTGAGGTTGTAGAGAGTTTAATTGAATCTCGGACGTGTTTTTAGCATGTTGGAGTGTGGCAGATGCGAGCAGACGTGTGAAAGAGATGAAAAAGAAAATCATTCCCGTGGAGAATAAAAAAATTCAAGAGAAGATTATTTGCATTTATCGCGTGATTTGGAGTCATTTGGTGTATAAATAGGTTATTAGGGTTACCGAAGAGGATACAGAGAGTTGGGGAGAAGTTCATATAAAATAGAGCGAGAAAATCAAAGTTGCAGACAAAAGCTTCTGCTGCTGAAACGGAAGAACACAAAGAACATAAGGCAGCCTCAAACTGTTGTTCTTTTCTGAAAATATGCAACGGTCTGTTTGCAACATAAAATTTGAATTAGTAATATTTTCTTGTAATAGTGAGTTCGCAACACCTATAAACGTTGTGAATTTTCAGTTTTTATTATTTTCTCAGTTTTTCATCATTTGTAAACACTTTGAGCTATGAAATATTATTTTGAGAGAGTTTTCAACATGAGGATCTAAACCCATTGTTGAGGAGACAAAGGAAGTTAGTTTCTCCAATAAAAAAGTGGTACATTCTTATTAATTTAAATTTTACAATTCTGTTATGATTATTTGCTTTGATTAAAAAATTATTTAATGATTTTTACTAAGAAATTGTGATTTCTTTTGATGGTACATGTTTGGCCTACGGTTTTTGATGTTCTATGCTTCCAATTTACAATTATTATTCCAAAAATCTACTTATTGTAAAATTTTAGAATCAAATTGAATGTATGAATTGCATAATTACAATTATTGAATTAAATCACTTTGAAAATTGATGAATAGTGGAATCTTAGCCTCAGTATTCTCTGAAATCTTGATATCAATTTTTCCCAAGTTTTGTTATTTTATAGTCTTAGAATTTAAGTTTCAATCAAATCTTCACAAGTCTTGGATGAATCTTTCTCATCACTTCTTCAATCACATCAATGTCCCCACCATTACCTTCTCTGAATGGTATCAAGTTGTTTTAGAGTATACACAGTTGAAGGAAAACATGTCATCTGATAAATAGATACAAAATTAAGAACTGCTTGAATTTGAATAGCTCTTCCTGCTTGTGGAATGAGCTTTTCCTTCCATCCATCTAGTTTACTTTGCATTTGAGAAATGATATATTGAAAACTATGAACTTTGGATCTATTAAGAAATAAAGGTACTCTTAAATACTTATCCGAAAGTTTCATAGGTTTTACTTGCAACAGATTAGAAATCTCATTTTGTCTATGTCTAGGCATGTTCTTTGTTAAAAGTGATCCCACTTTTGGTAGGATTTATTACTTGTCCTGAGACTCGACTAAATCTCAATAACAAGTCTTGAGCATGCTTAAGATCAGAGGCTTTAGCCTTAAAAAATAGAAGAACATCATCTTCAAAAAATAAAGGTGGATTTTCGATACCCGAAATTTTTACGAATCGAACGCGGGTGGAACATCATTCATCCGTTCGACACCTGACCCTAAGAATAATTATATATTATATATATATATATAAAGGTAATTATAGGAAATTGTTAGATAATATTATTATTACTATTTTTTATATATATATATATATATATTGATTAGGGGTTAGTATTTTCTCTTCGAAGAACTTTTTTCCCCATTTTTCATTCAACGATTCCCTCACTTGTTTTCTCTGTTTATTTTTCTCGTATTAAATCTTCATTTATTTCTTTGTAAATAGGAATTTACATTCCCTTCTCTATAAATAATTACTTAAATTAGAGTAATCCAACAAGACGTTACGTTATTTTTGTATTTATTTAAATCTCGGTAATCTAAGTCTTAAAAGTAAGTTGCATTACACTTATTAAACATTTACCTATTGTCATTCACCTATGGTGTTAAATCCGACAAGTAATGGACTGGGCGTGGGTGGAAATCCTCCATTTAGATGGATTAGACACGGGTGATACCAAATCCACATCCACCCATCCGTTGCTCACCCATAGTCTTGGCTCAGATTAACCAATCAGTACATCAAAAGTATATTTAGATGTTTATTAATAGTCTGTAAGATAGATAAATTATGTACCCACCCATATCCATATAAATTTCTAAGCTAATTTAGACCATATCGTTGTGGTCCTTGTTCTACAATATCGTTAAGGTTATTGCATCTTATTTCCTGAATAGTTTGAATATAGTGTCCTCGAAATCATCTAACTTCACAGATTCTAACTGCGACATCATCTTTGAAAATAAAACATGTGGCATCATATTTCTTTTTGGTAGACAACGGTGAACAACGAAAATCAATCATAATTCAAATTCAAGAAAAACAAGAGTTACTTTGTATTCAAGAAACAAAAGAAACCCAAAGAACTAATGTCACTGAAAGTTGTTTTACTCTTCTTCATCTTCCCATAACAGAGCAAGGCTCATCACCACTTCCAAAAAATTAGATGAAAATAGCTGAATCAGAAACAACTAAGTTATAGCCCATTTCATACCAACAACAACAACTTCAAATTATGTTATGTAATTGCGTTTTACTCCCATACCAATGGCTTGAGCACCAAGGAAAGCACAAGGATGATTTCTCAACACATTACCAGCACCATATGACCATGAATTCCTAAAAGTCGTGTCATCACATCATAATATTAACCGGCCTTCATCAATTGGTTGAAGGTACTTCACTCTCCTTATAGCAAATACGCAACAATTTAGAATAACCAATTCTTACCAGATTATTCATGCACCCTTTTAGTATCAATGAACTTCGATCAATCATCAAATGCAACTTGATTTTTAAGTTGTGAATGTCCACTCCATTTTCTTCAAACATAGATAGAAGAATGATGAAACAATTGTTGTTATTCTGGCTTCAAGGCTCTGTAAAGATTCTTTACGATAATTATTTCAACCCTTTTGTATTTAATTCACGAGTACAAATTAAATAAATGAACTAATTCCTTCAGGATACAATAAAGTCCTTGTAACAACATAATTGAATTCATAATTCAAGGTTTATATCTCTTGATTCAACTAAAAACACATTATGAGAACTTTGATGATGCTTTAAATAAAAGATAAAAAAGAAAAATTTGTTGTTATTGAATGAGAACCAATTATCACTATTTATGGGGGATACACATCCATTAGATATGCATGTTCATCTCCAACCGATACCATCAACATACACCCATGTTGTCTGATAGGAAATGTTGTGTTTGTTCGAATTCAATATAATTTTTTTAAAAAAACACATATTGTTTCGGGACAGAACGCTGATGTTGATGGTATTTTTTTTGTACTAGAGGTGAAAATCGTAAATTTATTCATGTCTTGTAGAAGAAATATAAATTTTATGAATTCATTGCTGGTCCCATGTTAACAATATATACTATGTATGTCTATTTTTATTTCACAGGGAAATTAAGAATACATGCTTTAGTATTGGTAATGCACTCTACACTGATCCATATTACCCCTTCGTATATATATATTAAAAATTCACCTAGCTGAATTCTAGTATTCTGTATATATGTATACTTATTGTATACCCAGTATCCGTATATATCTATACTGTACGACTTAGTACCAATTTCTGTAGTGAATATCCATTAATTATTAATTATCGAAGAATCTCAAATTCCATTGGCGTTTGTTGCAATTCCTCTCAGATGCTCTCTGACGAGAATAAATATATATTTAGAACTTACTCTTGTGCCATTATATTCCTTGACCTTGTTTTTGAATATTGAACTCCTATATGGATTGTCGTCCACTAGTGTAGATCAACTTGAGCATGTTCAAGCACAATAATTCCATAACTGAATTCCTCAAAATTGTCCATATCTATATATCAATGTTCAGACTCCCGTTGAGCAGTATTGATTGATTATTGTACTTACACTATGTGTATGACCTTAATTTGCGTACGAATGAGACTTTGTGTATGCAATTTTGCGCAATCATTCATCAAATTCATGCAAAAAATTTTGAATATATGGATGCCCAAGTCGTGGAATAAAATAATGATGGTCACGCTACCACCAAATTAAAACATTTGAATTCACGCGACCAACAACCTTCGTTGACAACAGCCAAGTCAGCGCCAGTGCTAACAGCAGCTTCCCGCGCCATCCAAGTATGCCTATCTTCCCGCTCCATAAATGTATTCCTTCCCACGCCATCCAAGCATACCTTTTCATGTATCCATGTTCCTTTCTTCTTGCGCCATCCAAGCCTACGCCCTTACAAGCCTCTTGTGCACTACGCTTGCGCCATCCATCCATCTCCTTCATATTTCTGTTAGCCCACGCTCCTGTCAGCATTCTCCTTGCACTGCCTTCCCATTCATCCATCACCTAGCATTCTTTCCAGTGCCATGTCTTTCCTTTGCGCTTCTCCTTGAGCTGCTACCTCGTACTCCTTGCATCAATGCTGGCACCATATGCCTATTAATGTATGACTTGCATTATTCAATACAATGGGAAATCAATATCTCAAATTGATGCCATGATCCATGGATATCTTAATTTGATGCCCGGAGCAGTAAATATCCACTAATTAGGTTTTCACCAGACATGCTAGTTCTTGAAATTATTCATAGGCAAGGTTAACTGGTGCCATTAGCTTGCATTACCCAACAAAATGATGTCATGAGATTGCATTCTCAACGCACTGATGTTATTGGCTCGCAACACCCACATAGTGATGAAATGACCCAGCATCACCAAAATAACAACGTCATGAGATTGTATTGCTATACACCACGGGGTTGCATCTTCAACAGAATGATTCCACTGACGTGCATCTTTTACTAATTGATGACATTAGATCGCATCACCCTATGATGATGGCATGAGCTTGTATTATCAACATAGTGATGCCTAGAACTTGCATTACTAATCTATTATGAGCTTGCATCATCAATCCACGAGATGCATCACTAGCAAGATGATGCCACTATCATCATATTGATGCACCGAGCTTGTATCACCATGCTATCATTCATAAAGTAATGCGATGATTCTGCATCAACTCCTACAATGATGCCATGAGCTTGTATCACTAATATAAACATAACTCTAGCTCGCGTCATCCATAGATTGATGCCACTAGCTTGCATCATCGATGGATTGATGCCACTATCTTATATCACTATTAAGTTGATGGCAATGCCTTATATCTTCAATCAGATGACGCCAACGCCACTAATAATTGACTACTTGCTTGCAAGAGCGGTATCATTAATGCACGTGTACAAAAATTGACCCTTAGAACTCTAAGTACTTGTATTAAGTTTTTATTAATACTAGTATTTCTTTAATCCTCCATGTTCATTCAGTATCTCATATTGGTGCGCTGGAATGCTACACTGACAATGAGTAGCCAGTTTACTCAAAAGCCAATATCTAGCATCACTCATTAGCAGTGGCATCACATGATGTGCTATATAACCTGATGCCCACGGCTGCATCATTAACTTACGAGAGCTCAGTGCTCATTAACACTTGTAGTTATATTCTAGGGATGAACAAGAACCGACTAGAACCGAATGATCGTACCGAAATCGAAGGAACCGGGGTGGAACCGAACTGCTCAAGACAAGTACAGGGTCTAAAATCTAGAATTGGTTCTAGGGTAGGACCAAGCCGAACCGACCTATTATTCATATCTTGAGTTATCTCTTTGAGACCATTTCAACATTATCTCTTTAAGACCGGTTCAACAATTTGATACCACCCCATTTTGATAAATTTCGTATATTATCCATGAAAAGTCCTTTCCTAGGCTAGAAATCTAATAAATAAATGTCAAGACAATCATCCATTAACTAATCAAGGTATATAAGAAGGTAATTTATTTTTATTTTATCAATGAAAAAATCTTAAGTTTTTAAACTAGGTAAAATGATATACGAAATGAAAACACAGACTATTTGTATACATATATAAGAACATAGTTGTGAAATATAAATAGCATATGTTGTGTTTGACAGAGACCTAGACTCACCTATATTTACTTATTTCAGCTTTATTTCATGGGATCTCCATGCAACCGGGAGAGAGGAGGAGGCAAGATGATTGGGCAATGAATACGAGGAGATAGGTGGGTGTCAAGTTTATTGCAAGGAATTAGGTTTGGCTTCTTTTTCTTCTGTTGTGTTGGTTGAAGAAGTGGTGGTAGTGGAAATGAAATCAACAAGAGACGGACGGATAAAGGGTGGAGTTGGCAAATGATGGAAACCTTCTTTTTATTAATAATATTAGTGTGTTTCTTGTAGTTAGATTTAAATGAGTTATTGAAAACACATTCATCCCATGATGATCGCTGCATCAACCACGTAATATGTGAGTTTTGGATACTCGGTTGTCTTTTTTTTTATTAAAGTATGCATTACCAACTAAGAACACAAATTTAGGTTTTACAACAAAAATATGAACCGGACCTGGACCGAACCGTCCTTGGTCGGTACAAGTACCGGTTCTATAAATAAAAACCCATTCGGACCGACCTTTGTGCATCCCTAGTCTATTCTACTAGACTTTCTAGTTTTATTAGACTCGGCACCAGTCGGTCCAAATAATCTATTATTATACAGAGGTAAATCAATTAATTAATCAAATACTATTTTTTATGACTCAATCAACTTGACAATAGCAGTAATCAACTCTATTATTAAATTTTCACGAGATATCAAATATGTCATTGGGGAATATTCACTAAGGTTTTGGCATGGCGTTCTAACAAGTGTGGTGTAGCAATAACGTTTGGAAAGTAACTAAATCGTGTAAGCATTGAGAGAGTGAATGGTATAGTGGGCGGGTAACCGCTAGTCTTCTCTAATATTACGGACATGACATGTCCACGTTCTCCATAGTCTTCACTCTTCCAATCTTCTATAACTTCCACCACTTACGAGATCAGTTCGTACTCCTACTACTATAAATAGGTCCTTCAACCTATTCACAAGAGAACTAAGACTTAGACAAAAATCAAACTTTGATTTCACAAAAATCTTTCTCTTAGCCATACACAGATAACCCTTATATAATAGTTCAACACACCACACTACAACACTTCACACGGTGATCTCTCGTACTTTCTGTGCTTTGGTCGGTTGTTAGCCAAACAAAAATATTTCAATTTATTTCACTTCACAAAATATGGATTATAGTACAATAATAAGAACAATTCGTTCCTTAGAGAGGTATGGGTTGTTATTCGTATTTGAAAACTTAGAAAACAAGAAGGATTTGTGTTTTAAGACTAAAATAATTATATTAATAATGCCAGCATATCAATAGGTTAAGAGTATTGGTTTAGGGTTCATCTTCAATCATAAGACATGTACTTTAACTAATAACTAGATTTGTCACTTAATCATTCATTATCAAGAGTCCTAGAGTATCCCATCAAGAGCGAACTCCGGTAAATTCCTTATGTCATCAGAAACCATTAAGATAAATATGCAACTATTACTCAAAGAAAAACCTAATGCAATGTGCTATTTGGTTTAATTCTCCAATAGCATTAAGTTCTATGAATTAGACTAATCAAAGCAATAGATATACTACGAGTAATCTACTTGGCATAGGTCAAGCTTCTACATGCGATCAGACAAAGGTTTTGAATACAAATGGTAATCACATATTGCTTCTTATGACAATGTTTATCAACAAGTCCGTAAAACCTTAGTCTAGCAATAAATATGCATTCATGGTTATTTATTAGCGCTTTTAAACAAACATTCACACAATCATACATGACGATAATAATTAGTTGAACAATTACGATAATGATTTGATTAAGATAAAAAAATAATATATTAATTTAGTAACATGTTTATGATATCCGACTACATCCTTAACCAATATAAAGAAGTTTAGCTACTCATAGATTTCTTAAAATCCATGGAAAAATAATAAGTAGAAAAGTAAAGCAAACCGTAGTTTTTGAATCTTTAGAACCCAAAGCTATTTGTGTTCTCTCCAAATAGATATGATATATCAAAATATCTAAGAAGTCTTCTTATATAAGAAACCAAGTATAGGAGTGGCCGTGCTCAAATCCCTGTCATACTAGCTTTTAAAAACTCAAAAATAGCATAAAATCCCGTCAAAAATATTGATAGACACAATTTTGTGTCTGATTTGTTCCCAATTTGTATATTGTTAGAACTCAATTGTGTACTTATATTGTGTTTGTAGGTATTTTTGGAGAATAAGCAATCGTGTAACAATCGGCTTGAAAAGTGATAAAGGCACCCAAAAATTTGGATAAGTGCACTCCAATTACTAAAGGCACCCATCTTCCTTTGGTTTGAATTCATTTTGGCGGGAAACTTCTTCTCCCATCTGCTTGAAGAATTTGAACGTGTTTGGGAGAGTTTTATGACAAAATATCTTCTTACCATGATTGTTAGAGTTTGGGAAGCAACAAAACAAGAGGAGATCACGAGATAAAAGGAAATCACGAGATCAAAATATGTTCACGTAAAATATGAATTAAGTTTCATGTTTTACTGAATTTGTTTCCAACTAATCAATCTATTCGAGCAAAGAAACAAAAAAGGAAACCATATCAAGGATATCACCTCGATCAAGAAGGAGGTTCGTTTAAGAAAAGAAAAAAAAATGTTGTCATGATATTTTGATCATCCGAGATAATTTTACATTGATTATTATGATTCTTTGAAAATTCGGGAGTTGTTGATTAGATTTGTATAAATAAGAGAGGTGTGTAAGAGTTTAGG
>JAJJMC010005141.1:3606546-3618343 GCA_023531435.1 Papaver californicum
TTTGTTCATGATCGTGATGAAGAAGATGAAGAAATCGTTGCTAAAAGGTTGAAGTTTCCGTGGCTAAAAAGTTGAAGATTCTGTTGCTAAAGCTTTTAATCTTTGCAATTTTTATCTTCATTTTGCAACACCTACCTTGTAACAGCGAGTCTGTAACGCTAATACACCGTTGCAAACTCGTTGCTTTTATTATTTTCTCTTCTTTTCACCTTTGTAAACACTTTTGAGCCATGAATCATTATTTTGAGCAAGTGATTAATATGAGGAGCTAAACCCCTTTGTTGAGGCGACAGAGGAAGCCATTGTTCCAAGAAAAGTGGTATATTTGTATTAATTGATTTTTACAATTTTTTTATGATTATTTGCTTTGATTAAAAATTGATTTAAGAATTTTTATTAAGCAGTTGTGATTTCTTTTGATAGAGCATGCTATCCTAGGGTTTTTGATGTTCTATACTTTCGATTTACAACTTTTACTTTAAAAATCTACTTATGCAACTATTAGAATCACTTTAAACGTAAAAAATTGCATGAATATTGATTAGATTGAATCACTTTAATTGGTTAATGGTGAAATCCATAACCTCAGTATTTGTGAATATTACTTTCATCTTTTGTGTATATTTTCTAGTTTAAAATTAGTCTTTTAAATCTAAAATCAATCTTCACAAGTTCGAGAGTTTGAAACCCATTCTTACCACATCCACAATCCATATCAAATACCTAGATCACGTATCCTCCTCGACCACCTGACCCTCCGAGATATATGTCTTTCCTCGACCACCTAACCCTACGAGGAAAATAATATTTTCTTACTTTTTCCTCGATGGTCTGACCCTCCGAGGCAATTCTGAACTTGTTTCATTCATAATTTCTTCGACCTCATTCTTTTGCTATTCGCTTCGCTTTCTCGTTCTCTTAAACATGGTGAGAAGAAACTGATCCTCGATTTGAATGATTTTCATTAGGTCTTTGGCATTCCTTCCTTTGTAATACTCCATTTCCACTTCTTTTAGAGATATAACCTAGTAAAAGACATAAAATACAAAAATAATAATAATACAAGGTAATTCACACAAAATTTAACAAATAAGTGTAAGAAAATAATTCTCAAAACATGTGTATTATGCACTTATCATCATGGGAGGAGCCAGTTGAAAGCAAGGGTGTGCCCAACCCAACTGGCTCCCAAGTCTAAATTTTTTAAGGATTTGGGTTTCCAAAGCCCATTTGTGCTTTCTTGCAACCCCTTGGTAAAATTTTGTTTCCCCTTAGTGAATTTTCTGGCTCCGCCCATGTTTATTATGCTTCATTCCCTAAAATCAACCATTCTCCTCTTTTGTGACCGAATCAAAACTTAAAGGACTATTTCTTGGTTTAGGATATACGATTTTGATCTCTCTTACTCATACAAGCTTCAACTTACTCATCACTTTTACTTTATATGTTTTTACCCTAAAAAAACTGACCACATCCCGGGAGTGGTATCTCCCACCCCCTTTACATAGACACAGATAAACACACCCAACCCCCTCCATACAGACACTATACATACACGCGCGCACACACACCTTCTCCTAAAAACGAAAACCATTTTATTTTATAAGTTATTAAAAAATATACAACAAAATTTGTAACTAAACAAAGATCACGCAACATTTAACTTCTTACTTTTACAACTCTGTCGGATAACTTCAAGCATTTGTTTATCTAAGCATTTAAAATATTAGCAATCCAATACTGGCAATGCCTAGCAACACTACAGTCCCAGAGAATATGTTCAAGATATTCATAATGTTTCACAAGTGACATGTGCATACCATGGGAATATCAACGCCAATTAACCTATCTTAAGTAATATAATACTAAGGGTGCAAAATCTTCCTATTCTGACCACCCAAGTATGATGCATCTGTCTTATCCATAATAACTTTAACAAATCACAACTAGCAACATTATGAGAACGTATTTGCTAAATTGCAGACTTTACAGAAAACTTCCCAAGCTTATCAGATATCCAAACCTTAAAATCTTCACTTTCGGATGGCTTGTAAATCTTAGTCGCATCAACACAACCTCGTAAAAGATTTTTGTGAATAACAACTTTATATTTTTAAGCATCATCAACAATCATACAACTCAGTTTCGACGCAAGTCTAGAATTCTCATAACTTGGCATACCATGTTTATCGTCAATATTACCACCTCCCAACCAATTACCAAAGCACAAAAAAGTATTCTTCCCATCTCCGAAGATGCAACTAATATTGCTTTCAACAAACTTCTGAATCCATCTAATTCGCAAAAGAATAGAAGAATTATGCTTATAATCAATCAACTTACATTTGTTTTCAATAAATTTGTAGCATGTACTTTTTCCCGAATCTTGGTAAAATTCAGACTATTCCACCACATTTCCATGGGCGTAGCCTTGCTAACAACCTGCATTCTTCTCAGTCCCAAACCTTATTCCTTGTAGGGACTACAAGTATCATCATAAGCAATATCCACACTGACTCTTTTGCAATAAGCATGTCAATGTTTGCAACATATTAACTACTTTATCACCAAAATAGATTCAATAAAATAATGCACCAGTAGTAATGAAAATATATCGACTATGAGCATAGCTTGATGAGATAATGACTAATCTGAAAAAGAAAAGAAAAATAATGATATGCCAAAAAGATGCTTTACTTACCAACGTCATATGTACTGCTCTCATTTGTCACTACAGTCAGTATATCGAGCTTCAACTTACTAACACAAAATAAGATGGTGCATTGTACTGCAATAAAAATGTTTGTAGTCCGCAAAATTGATAATTAGTGCATGTATAACCAAAATATGTAAGTGGCTCAATACAACATAAGATTGTAGTGGACTACCAGGGATCACTAGAGTGAGATAGAAGAAGTGTTTTGATACATACATACATCTACACTTAAAGTAATACAATTAAATTCAGGAAGTAACAAGAAAAAAAGGAATTCGCTAGTTTTGGGCGGGAATACAGAGTTATATATAACGCTAAGTGTTCTGGGAGCGAACTCCAGGAAAATATGAACCACATGGATAATTAGTTGTTATCATGGGAAGAATGTAAAAACAAACTTCACAATAAGATTATAGAGATGAATACTTGAAAGAATTATTTGCCCCACACTATTTTTGGATGAGTGACTACGCGGATATATACAGATTCTTACAAACAAAAATAGGAGACAAGATAAGATATAATCTTGCCAATGAAATCAATAAAGAATATTGGATTGATTTGAGTTAATGCCAATAATATTCTTTCTTCACTTGGCAGGATATGCAATATACACACTTATATCATATCTAGATATGCATGATTCCATAGATATGCATGATTCCTGATACGCCCTCGTAAGATTGGGGTTCCATCGGAAAGACCAATCTTGTTGTGCAGCACAGTTGTTTGTTGTTTTGACAGTGGTTTGGTCAGAAGATCCTTAAGTTGATCCTGAGTATGAACATGCCTGACTTGGAGACTTTTCTTCTGAACAAGATCACACACAAAATGAAGGTCTATCTAGATGTGTTTCATACGTGAGTGGTTGACTGGGTTAAGACTCAGGTGCGTGGCTCATATGTTGTCACAGAGCAGTTGAGGAGGGTCTTTGAGTGGAAATCCAAGTTCATGAAGTAGAGTTAACAACCACATTGACTCAGAGGCTGCATTGGCTAGAGCCCTGTATTCGGCTTCTGTGGATGACCTTGCAACTGCACGTTGCTTCTTAGAGCACCAGGAGATTGGATTTGAGCCCAAGAAACTGATGTAGGCAGATTTTGATGTGCGATCATCCATGTTTCCGGCCCAATCAACATCTATATATGTTCGAATAGTGGAAGGTCCATCTTTAAGAATCTGAATGCCATAGAAGATAGTTTGCTTCAGGTACCTGAGTAGCCGTTTGAAAGTTGTCTTGTGAGTTGCAGTTGGCTTGTGCATGAATTGAGATAGTTTGTTTACTGCAAAGGAGATGTCTGGTCGTGTCAAAGACAAATATTGAAGACTGCCTATGAGTCGCCGAAACTCGGAACTATCCACAGCTGTTGTACCGTCAACCAATTAAAGAGGTTGTGATGTAGAGAGTGGAGTGGGGACATCTTTCGCATCACTTATTCTCGTAGTGTTCAATAGTTCTCGAATATATTTGTATTGAGAAAGAAACAAACCTGCCTTTGTGGGAATTACTTCAATTCCTAAGAAGTAGTGAAGAGAACCCATGTCTTTGAGAGACAACATATTACCTAACTTTGTAATGATAGAGATCACAAACTCTGAGTTATTGCCTGTGATGATAAGATCATCCACATAAACCAACAGATAGCATATTGTAGCTTCTTGAATGTATATGAACAAATAGTAGTTTGCCTTAGAGTTATGAAAACCCAATTGGAGAATGGTTATTTTGAGTGTATGATACCAAGCTCGTGGTGCTTGTTTTAGCCCACAGATGGACTTGTGGAGATTGCATACATGATTTGGATTGGACGCATCCTTGAAACCTGGAGGTTGTGTCATAAAGACAGTTTCAGTTAAGGCCCCGTGCAGAAAAGCATTGTTGACATCCATCTGTCTCAAAACCCATCCATTCATCACCGTAATGGATAGTACAATTCGTATTGTTGATGGTTTAACCACAAGACTAAAAGTCTCTGTGTAGTCAATGCCCGGTTGTTGGTTGTAACCCTTTGCCACAAGTCTTTCTCTTGACCCTGAAAACCCATTTGCACCCAACTGGTTGACACTCACCTAGTGGTAAGACGACACCCCACATGCCATGATTTATTAAGAAAGTCACCTGTGCAGACATGGCTTCACGTCATTGAGGATCAGCCAATGCTTGGCCAACACTGGTAGGTTCAATGATGTGTGGAAGAGAATATTTTGGAGTTATGTGAAACTGTTTTGGACCTTGTTGTCATGTTATGAGTGCGTTCATCTTTGGCGTGTTGGGTTGAGTACTGAACTGCTGTTGATGGTGTGGTGCAGGAAGAAACGCCATGTACAGAAGTTGCTGTTGATCCGGAAAAAGCTTCAGACCTGCTGCCTCCTCTTGATGACTGGTTGCAGTTGTGGCTATCAGTGAAGATGAACCAGAACCTTCTGATGCTACAGGCATTGTTACTGTACAGTAATGGGTATCAACCTCTGTAACTGCTGATGAGTCCGAGCCTGACTCAAAAACTGCTGATGCTACAGGATGTGTTGCTGTTGAATGTCAGTTTCTGGACCTGCTGGTGAGTCCAAGCATGATTCAGACATGCCTGTACAGGCCTGCTGGTTGTTTCCTGCAGCTGAACACACACCATGTAGTAAAGATGCAGGGGTAGCAATGTTACCTGAAGGGGGTGTAGCAGTGGCAGAAACACCTCCTGGAGCCTGTACGCCTGTTGGTGTACCTGTGACTGTTACAGTGGATGGTGGAGGGTTGAAATGGAGTGGTAGCAATAGTTGAGGGTCTGAAAGGCTGAGTAGGAGTACAAGTTACAGCAGAACCGTGAGGAAGCTGTTGGGGATGTTCATCGAACAACACATGGTTAGAAATGAATATTTTATTTTTTTGGGGTTCAAAGCACTTGTAACCTTTTTGGGTTGGTGAGTATCCAAGAAAGATACACGTTTTGGATTTTGGTTCCATTTTGTTTGAATTGTATGCCTTTGTTAATGGATATCAAATACATCCAAACTTTTTCAACTTTAGATAGTAGAGCTTCAAAGAGAGATTTGTTTTTGAGAATGGATGTGGGTTGACGGTTAATGAGATAGGAGGCTGTTTTGAAAATCATGTGGACAAAACGAATAATCTAGGAGAGCATCATAAAGAAGAGTTAGACCTGTTTCGACTAGATGGCGATGCCGACGCTCAGAAACACCATTTTGTTGTGGAGTGTGAGGAGCAGATTCCATGAAGTAAAAGAAAAGATTTTAAATCAATAAACTCACCTCCGTTGTCAGAGTACAATGTTTTCATGGATTTCTGAAAGCGTTTTTCGGCAAGTTGTTTGAATTATGGAAAGATTATCGATACACCGGATTTTGTAGACATAGGATAGAACCATACATATTTTGTGTAATGATCCACAAAAATAAGATAGTAATGTGAACCATCAATCCCTGTATAACTCGCAGGTCCCCATACATCTGTGTAAATGAGTTCAAGTGGTTCACGACTCTGTAAACTTGTGACACGAAAAGTTTGTTGATGTGCTTTATTAATAGAACATGAATTGGAAGATAAGTTTTTATGAGACGAAACAGGAAGGGAAAAATTCTTAATAAGATGATGGACAATTTTAAGAGAGGGATGTCCCAGACGCTTGTGCCATCCTTCCACAGAGGTCCTTTCATGCACATTACCAACCTTTGGTGCAGACGACAGTGGTTCCGGGAAGGTGTAGATGCCGTTGCTACATTCTCCTTTTAGTAAAATCGCCCCCGTGATCTTGTCCTTCACAAAGAAATGAAACGGATGAAATTCAACAAAGACATCATTTTGCTTGGTTAAATGATGCACAGATATTAAGTTTTTACAAAGATTGGGAACACATAGAGTGTCTCTTAGTGTAAATGTTCGATGTGGCGTTTTTAAAGCTAATGAACCAACATGTGAGACATCCAAACCTGAGCCATCACCAAGAGTCACTTCGTCAGCTCCATCATATTCTAAATGTATGGATAAATTGGAGAGATCACCTGTAATGTTGTGAGAAGCGGCTGAGTTAAGTAACTAGTTTTTTTCTTTGGATCCAGAAGTTATAGCACAGTTTATGGAAGCGTTCTGGGAGTGAAGTTGAGAGCATGTTAGCAGTGTGACCAACCTGGTCACAAAGTTGGCATTTTCCCTGGTAACGCCTGTTGGAGTTGTTATATCTGCCAGGATTTGCTGTGTAGCGACGTCCATCACGTTGGATATTGTTTGAATATATACCTGGAGGAAGACCGGAGGTGTTGGCTTGCCTTGGGTATCTATTTGGAGAGCGTAATCAGGCTGTTTATAGCGCTGATTAGCTTCGAAACCTGATGATTTGGCTCTGGTGTAGTTGGCAGATGCAACCAATTTGTGTGTTACCGTTTCCATACGTCTGAGGTAAATATCATGACCAACTAACAAGTCATGTAGTTCTTCAAATGTTAAAGATGTCTCTCGTGCACGAATAGGTCATTCAGAACATAGAGAGTTAGATCATCATCTGAGATAGAATGATCTATAATAGTTAGCTCATCAACTAGATTTTCCACATCATGGAGATACTCTGATATGGTTATGTTCCCACGCTGGATCAAGGTGAGTTCTTCTTTTAACTACATAACACGAGTTCTTGATCGGCTAACATAGAGATTGATAAGTTTTTTCCAAATACCATGAGATACTTTTGTTGTAGATATGATATAATTCCCTGATAAAGAAGACCTCTAGCTAGCTTCAACCAGTCAGTCAAAATCGAATAAACTAATGCTATAATAGGTGTTCGAAAAAATTCCATAACTATTAGTGCCCCCATTATGCTCTGATGATTCTCTCTGGTATCGTAACAACTAATGGCTTTTATGCCTTTATTCCTTTTCACCATCCAAAGGTTGACTCGATGTATTCTTTTTGGGTTTATAGTCTAAATTTTCTTAGCATTATAGTTTGTGCTACATATGTTTGTTTACTTAATGGTAAATAAAGGGGGCCCACGATGTTCTTGTCACTTGTGAAGATGATTCTCTTTTAGTATAGAGATCCTCAATAGGATCTGTGTTATTACATGATGATTTCTTTTGATTTGAAGTTACTTTTCACGGATCCCCTATTTGGAAGGTATACTATGTTTTCAACATGATATTTTACAATAAAATGAAATGAAGAAAAAAAACAGTATATTATCATAGGCACATGCTGGTGAATATCTTTTATAGACATGGTCAAGTGCAAGAACAACTTAGTTGTTGCTAAGACAACTTCACGCTATTTGCATATTAAATTATATCCTTGAAGATATTCATGACATGAACTATCTCATTGCTATTGGAGGGTATATATTTGGAGACCAATTCAAGTACAGTATGGTAGAGAGAGTAAATAATTATGTTTTCTTTTCTTACATTTCTTGTACACCCTATGTATGTTAGTCTGTTGTTGGTAGTTAAGTTCGGTACACGTGTTCTGTATAGATTTGTTCATAGTGTTTCATACAAATTGGTCAGTGTTGTATGAGTTGTCATTCATTTTTTCTATCTTGTTTGTTGTTCAATCTAGAGAATATAAATCAATCTTTGTGTTGAAGAATTTCATGTTCTTCGTTCCATGTCCTGATCAATATGTGTAAATATCAACTCATAGACCACCAACTATTAATCCTCTTAACACTTCTTGGTAATATGATGATACAATTATTCTCCTTCCCCTCAACTACTCAATTTCACCATAATCTCTTATCTTTCTGGTTCAACTACATATAAATAAATTTATAAAGGATTTGTATTTTCATATGTTATTCATGTTGCAATTTCATGAACACAAGCATCACATTATCAGTATTGCTTATAAACATCAAGCTTGGTACATCTTTTGTTATTACTTAAATTTCTAATATTAGTAAAATTTGTGATTCTTGTTGCTTGTCGTTTTACAATTTGTGATAATGAATTGCTTGTGCTTATGAAATTAAAAAATGCTCGGAATCATGACTTTAATGGCGCTGCAGCTTATGTGCTAACTAACAAGCCTTCAAAGCAGTTATCTCTTTGGAACAAGAATTACTTTTGGCCATTTTTAGAGACAACTCTGATTTTGTTCAGTACAATCATACTTATATAACTGCAGAGGACAATGAAGAACTTGATTACATGATTAGTTGAATTTTTTTGGCACTCTTAAAACCATGGAAGCTTAGACTTCACCAGGCCCGGATTAGTTCCCTTTGGGTTATACAAGCCCTACTGGCCAACAATCAAGGACGATGTTTGTAAGATGATTCAAATTTTTTTCACTTTGGTTTTATGCTCAAACAACTTAACAAAACTAGATTCACTCTTATTCCCAAAACCAAAATTCCTCAGTAAGTATTTCAAACACATTGCCCTTTGTAACACTTTTCATAAGATGATAACCAAGATTATTGCTAGGAGAATGAAGAACCATATTGAGAAAATAAATTCTCATATGCAGGCACCATATGAGAATTACTACGGTTCAAGAGATTATGGACACCATGAAGAGAAATGAAGGAAGAATGGGTCTTTTGGCTTTGAAGATGGACACGTCAAAAATATTTGAAAGGTTAAAGTGGTTTTTCTCCAAGGATGTTCTAGGAAAGTCTGGGTTTTATGAGAAATAGTGCCAGTTAAAACACCATTGCATAAGTACTACTCAGATTGAGGTAATGTTGAATGACTCACCCTATAAGCTTTTTATTCTACAAGAGAAATTAGGAAGTGTGACCCTCTGTCATCATACTTATTTATTCGTGCAACAGAGGCATTTACGAGGAAGCTGGCTCACTGCGAAGATACTAGACAATTGATATGTGTTAAAGATAACAAGAGATGCCCCTAACATCATCTGCTTTTGCTTACTCGTTTGTAAAGACAATCTTAATCAAACAAGGAAACTATTGGAAGTGGATTCAGTGAATTCTCAGGTATGATCAACTTCAATAAATCCTTGGTGTACTTTACTAAGAACCTTGACCCTTTTGTTTACCAAAACTATTGTAACGAGATATCGAATGAGAACAATAATAGAGATCGAGACACAGAGATTTACGTGGTTCACTAACTGTTACATTAGCTACATCCACAACAGAGAAAACAGAGTTTTATTATAGATCAGAATACTGAGTTACAGACATTCTAGATACAACGTGTGTATATATATATAGGGCAAAGAAATAAACCCTAATTCGACTAAATAACGGAAAACAAGTCCAGTGATAATACATTACGTATACCGGAAGATTCAAGGCATATCAACAAATTTCCACCTTGACTTGAATCCTCCCAGCAATAGAAACAGATGCACCATGACAGTGCCAGAACCTTTCTCTGCCTCAGATGCCCCTAGACAAGGGCTCAGACTACTGACTTGTGATATTGAGCAAGTCCAAGCAATGTTGGAACTTGCTCTCAGGAACTGGCTTGGTGAACATGTCAGCAGAGTTATCAGCTGTCCCTACATTCTTCACTTTAATTCTCTTCTAGTTTCTCAGAAAGTGATACCTGACATCAATGTGCTTCGTCTTCTCATGATGGACTTGATCCTTGTTTAAGCATATTGCACTCAAGCTGTCACAATACACTATAGCCTGATCCTGATGTAGGCCTAGATCATTAACCATCCCCTTTAACCAAATTCCCTCCTTAGCAGCTTTTGTCAAGGCCATATACTCTGCCTCTGTAGTAGACAAAGTAACTGTAGGTTGTAGAGTTTCCTTCCAGCTTACAACAGAACCTCCAAGAGTGAACACATAACCAGTCATAGATCTCATACTGTCCACATCTCCAGCATAATCAGAATCTGAGAAACCAGCCACTAAACATCGAGTATCGTTCCCATAAAAGAGACCGACATCTGAAGTACCTCTAAGATACCTTAAAATCCTCTTAATAGCTTGCCAATGTTCCTGCCCAGGCTGAACCATAAACCGACTGACCACACTAACAGCAAATGCTAAGTCTGGTCGAGTGCATACCATAGCATACATCAGACTTCCAACTGCGCTATGATGTAATTTTAGAAGTGGTAAATAAAGAGTTCGATTCTCGAACTTGTAAAGGTAATGATTTTAGAAAATAATGATTTAAATTAATTCTAGAAAATTTCAGGAGTAAGAAAAAGACTAAATAACCTAAGGATGATTTTAAATGATTTTAAAGGACCAGGAATCAGGAATCAGGTAAATCTAACAACCTATGTGATTAATCAGATAATTCTTTTTTAAATTAATTGAAGCACAAATAATTGCCAAAATTGGTTTTGTTATGCTAACAAACAGAGGTAAATCACAAGCATGGACTGTCAAAATTAATTAACTAAGCATAATCCATCAGGCAAAAGCACAACTGTTGAAAGAAAACCGTTTTTACTATTCAAAACTATGCAATTCTAATAATAAAAGAATTATAAATAATTATTAGAAAATAATTAAATCACATAAAATTGAGAAAATTACCTTATCCATCATCCCAGTAATTAGACTTAGCCCATGGTGAAGAAAACTTTCTCAAAAGTTGATTTCATTGCTCAAAATATCAATTACAAAGGTGAATAACGCTGTAACAGCTGATTTGATACGCTTATATGGGTTACAGGAGAGGGTTCAGCTGTTACAGAAGAGTTTTAAGCAACAAAGGGTTTGAAGCAATAGACAACAGGAAAATTCAAATCAGCAACAGTTATAAAAGTTACTGAGTCTTCTTCTCCGGCAGAGATGGATGAAGAACAGTCGGCCGGTGCAGTAGCAGTGGCCGGACGGTGACGGAATAGTTGCCGAAAATTTCTAATTTCTTCTCTAGGCTTTCGTCCTCGATTTTCTTGGCTTCTCTTGGTTTATATAGGTAGTAGAAACCCTAGAGAGAGTTCTAAACCTAATAGAACTCTCTAAAACAACCCACAATTCTCAATCCGAATCGAAACATAAATCCGTCCAAATTCATGATTTCCGAGCTGATTTTACGGGATCTTTTGATGTTTATGACTTGCGTGAGATAACTATGAGTGTTTAGAACAATCTGGAAGCAACAAAAACTTGTTTCTCACGCGAATTGAAGTGCACA
>JAJJMC010005141.1:3633343-3690029 GCA_023531435.1 Papaver californicum
CTATGGGGACTATCCATGCAATCCAGTCTGATGGAACTGTTGTCACGAGCGTTGAAGTAAGTTTTTCGATAACTTTGCAGGCTTATGATGTTGATGCACTAATGTGTGATACGGCATCATCATTTGTAAACTTTGTACTCGTACCTTTAACTTTTTTGGAGCTGTGATTATGACTCCACTTGAACTTGTACAGGCATTTAGAAGGCTGTATGAAGAAGTTGGACTTGGATGGATTTATGCTGTCACCAAGTACAAACCAGTAAGCTTTCGTATTCTTTTCACAAATGTAGCATGTCTCAGTATGAGCAATATTATCACTATTTTGGCTGATAAGCAAACATGGTTGCAGATTGCAGTCGTAGCTAATGCAGTGTATGCAGTTTGGGCCAAGTATCGTATGCAAATTACAGGTAATCCTCCTTTGAGTAAGTTTAGATTTGAATTTTATTTTACATTGTGGTATGTATCCCAAATGTATAACGTGCACGCTCTTCAACTTTCGTTAGTTTCATGACTAGATATCTACGAAAAATAAATATATTATAGGAAATGCATAAAATAACTATGTAACTGTTGGTATTAGGTCGACCTTCGTTGGAAGATGTTCTGGAAGCAAGAATGAAAAAACAGGTAAGCCATACTGCTACACATTATGTTCACTCCCTTTTTTGGCCACCATCTGAATATATCTGCGCGAGTAGTGTCTATCGCAAGCAAACCTACTTTAATGCTAACATGCAATTTATTTCACTTCACTTTCAGGGTGGTGAAGTATGCAAGGAAGACAAAGCTTGTAAAATATAAAATTTCATCAGCTATTTGCTACACTTAATACTGACTGTTTACCAGGATGGGAATACATTTGTTGTATACCAGTGCCATGAGGCAGTAAATTTTCAGTTTTACTGAAAGAGCATAGATAAAAAAGGGTCTTGTAATTAGTTTTTCTCTGCTAAGATTGTTGTAATTAGTTTTTCAAGGTCGCTTTTTACGTTTTGAATTGCGTTCTATTTTGGTAGGCAATTGATTCTTCGAACATATCATTATTTCAAAGGGTGGCAACAAGTGCTCTTACTAGTGTTCATCAAACATGGCTGCTTGCACAACTGCACCCTAATTGTCAAGGCTGCTTCACAACTGCACCCTAACTGACAACTACCAAGGTTTTGAGCTGTGTGGAAGATAGAAGTGCGGGAGGACATTGTTGTTCAACTTTTCTTTTATTTTTATCTTTGATAATAAGAACATTTTACTCAGATAGGGAAAACGATATGCATGCGGGCAACCCCTTCTCATCCTGTCATTACAAATGATTTTTTTTTATCGGCAAAGAATTATTTATTTAAAAGAACAACCAAAGAAAACAAGAAAATAGTGCAAATTACTGCACCCAGAACCGGAACAATGCAAAACCCGACGACACAAAGAAAAATAAAAATAAAAATAAAAATAGAAACCCAAAGAACATGCTAAGGAGGTCTGTAGAAGAGTTGCTCCCATCCCGCGATGACAAGAGAAGTGTTTATACCAGCGAAACACTAGGCACCTTTAGCCCAACTAAAAGCTTGAATTTTAATATCCCTGATAAGATCTGGAACCTTGATCTCTTTTGAAGTAAAATTTTTAGCATTTATAGCAAGCCACACGACCCACATGATTGCTGCTGGGAGTCTCCTCCAAAGTTGTTTGCTTTGCTCCGTTAAGTTATAGCCTTTCCAACTGACCACCACTCTTTCAACAGACTGTGGCATAGCACTCAACCTACCGGCAGACCACAAGAAGTGAAACTAAATACCATACACAACTGGGCAATGGATAAGGAAATGATCAACTGACTCAACATTGTTAGACCACAGCTGACAAGCACTAGAAGAATCGAGAGCCATATTGCGACGATGCAAATTATCCATAGTTGGAAGCTTACTCAAACAAGCTTGCCAAAGAAAAAAATCCCACCTTTTGTGGCCAAGCTTTGGACCAAATTTTAGACTTCGGAAAGGAAGTGATAGAAATATCCAAGACCCTCGCAGCGTCATATGCTTTCTTAACAGGAAAGATCCCTTTTTATATCCCCCACCCATATGAGTTGGTCATCATCACAAGTAGAAAGGCTAACTGCATGCAGGTGTTGCACGATAACAATCAAATCTTCAATTTCAAAATCATATAATCTCCTTCTATGGTGCAAACCTAAGTCCCAGCCATAACCTTCATCAGCTACATTGTGAGCAGCAGATTGAGAACAAGTCTTGTTAGAAGACAGGTGATAAAATCTAGGACAAAGAGAACACAAAAGACCTTCAAGGCACCATTTACAGATAAATATTCTGATAACAGAAGGGGCACAGTGGAACCCATTACACAGGCGATAAGTTATCACTTATCAGCTCAATTTACAAGAAATTATCTGAACATGATTTGATTGAGAGACCACGGCAAGCAGGTTTTCAGGTTAAGGATCTGAACTAGGAGCTTAGAATCAAATTCAACTATAATTTGGACCAGGAGGAAGCTGAGGCATATAAGTCCGTGCAGAACAGTTTGAGCTTCAGTCATAAGAGCTTTAGATAGTTCAAGTGGCATGGCTGAGATGAGAGCCATAACGCAGGCAGACACATCGCTGTTAACAATAGAGGTGAATGAATCCAATAAATGGATGAAGTGTAGGTGCCGTAGGAAGATTTTAAAGTTGTCCACGAGTTGTTGCAAAACTGGCAATACAACGTCAATGGAGAAAGGTGGTTTTCAAATCAGACTCACAATCCTTGGTGGATTTCTTAAACAACAGATGTGTCACACCATGGTACATTCATAGTCTGATTTGAGATATACTTCACAACCTTTCCCTCATTCCAGAAACGAGAGTGCAACATATTTACAGGGAAGCAAACCAGGCAGCAAACCGGCTGGCAAAACATGCTGCAACTCAACAACAACGATAGTTTCTTGGATGTACAATGTGGGATTTCACTTACCCAGATTTTTTGACAAATATTGTAATAGCTGACTAACAAGGTCACCTTTATCCTAGGGTAGGGTTGTAAAAAAAGAAAATGTGTTGCTGCTTCTGGTTAGGGATGCCTGTAATCCCCAACCTTGACTATTTACGGGAATTGATATGCTTGGGCGAGAATTAGACAGGCACCAAGTTAAAAAAAATGGGCTGGCCCAAGTACAAGTGGATTGAAAATGAATAAATAAAAGCTTATCCAAAGAAACTTCAGGTGAAGCATTGCATTTGCTACCAGCCATGCATTATTCCATTCCAGGTATATACAGAATAACTCATGAATGTACATTTTTTGGATCTCCAAAACAATCATGTGATGGATCTCTTCCAAAACAGGCAGAGGGACACCTTAAAAGTCTCAAGCCTAAATATCCACATTTCATACAACCTACTACTAATGCTAAACCTATTCTATTCTCCTACAGCTTCACAACTGCACACAGAAATTTAAATTCGGGCAGGATCACTTGTTTTCCAATTTACTTTATTGACAGGAACTAGAAAGATATTAAACTTGAGAAAACCTACTTCAATCACCCAGGCATAACTGTTTACCGTATCTACTCATAACTCTTGCCTCAGTTTCAATTTTCTTGGATGCCATGATTCTCCTTATTGAGAATCTCCATCTTAGCACACAACAAAGCATTGTCCATCTAGTCTTAGCTTTATCAATTGCAGCTGCATTGGACTGAGATGCAGCCTTGGCAATAAAGTCGCTGACAGCAGATTCCAAGTCCTGCGATTTTACAGTAGTCTCGGGATCAAAATACTGAAGGACATCTCCACTGCTGAAGGAAGGAGTCATGGGCTCCATGTCACATAGAAGGGAGTTGGTAATTTGGGTGTGCAAGCTTGAAGAATGCTCAAATGTAAGATCCATGCTGTCAAGTCCTTGCCAAGTATAATTATCCAAATTTCTCGTACTTCCCATGGGGAACATAGACGAAACAAAATCTGAAGAGGATGTGCTTGGTTGGGTATTGCTCAACTGAACTGATCTTTGAGAATTAGGCAAGTCACAGTTATAGGAACTCTCTACTGCGATAGAAGTTGAAGGGAAGGAGATGTTGGGCAAGTCCGAAGAGCCACTAATAATGTTGTTATTGTCCAAAGAGACTACTGCCTCCCAATTCTCGTAAGCAATTTTAACCAGCATCTGTGCATTATCCTGCTCCAACATTTTACTAACAGAGTTAGAAATATAAACAGTAAGAGGAAACAGATAAAGAGGAAAATGCGTCTCTAGTAGGGTGGTGATACCACAAACTAAGATCAAAAGTCGTCTACATCCTAATTTACCAATTAAAAAAGAAAAACAAAGAAGAGAGAGAGAGAGATGCCTTCTCTGTATCTGAAAGCTGGTTAATAGGAACAAATTGGTGTTCACTAAATACCCCCAAAGCATGTCCGATAATATTGAAGACCACGCCTGTCCCCTGCTGTCCACTGGGAGGATAGTACACATACATTCGGTTATCAACTGTACATGTTCGAGCATGGTCCGCCGTGACTTCCCACATCTTAGCAGACATCCCTGTCCCCAAAATCTGAAAGCAGAAATTGTAACTATGAATTCCATGGATTCTATATGCTGAAACAAGATTTGAAGGTAAAAACCAAAAGGAGCAATCCACGACAGACACACAATCCTATACAATTCCCAACTTAAGAACACCTTCCAGTATAGCTTTTATTTTAATTTGTTACTTCAACCTTTTACGAAGTTAATGAGAAAGACTACCAAAAAACTTCTCAAAACATTAGGACAAGTGCGTCAATAATAATTCATATACAGGGAAGCAGTAGAGTGGTACATTTCGAAGTTTTGGAGAATCTAAGCTGAGTAACGTCAAAAAATCCTTCACAGTTTTAATGTTTTCCTTACTAAGCCGCTTGTGAAAGGCGCCATCTTTTCCGATCTTTTCTAAGCGCCAAACTTCGTCAGTCAGAGATGGAGGATGGTGTTTCTTGTATACTGCAGACAGCAACCAAGTAAAGCTTTGTAGCAGCAGCACATATTAGATGAAGAAGTGATGCAGGAATATAATTTCACTAAACAAAATATAATTGAAATACTGAACAAGCTCCTTTCCCTCTGATCACCTGAACAGCCCCTAACTGAATTGCTATTTTCGAAGCCCTGTCTTCGAATCGTTAAGCATCCGTTCAAATAAACAGCTCATGATTCCCAACCATGAGCAATCTCGTCTGCATCATATTTATATTCTTTATTATTAGTGAATGGGTGTAAAAATAGCAAAGGTACTCACATTCTCCACGGTGATCTTTGACCATAAATGCTTCAGATTTTGCTTCTCGTATTCTAACTCCATCACAATTATCATCAACAACTCTGGCCCCTAATTTGAACTTACGGCTCCTAGTCCAGCTAGAGTTATCGGTGAAAATCAAATCATTTACCACACCAACACCATCAATAAGACTGAAAAATGCATCACCATTAAGTAAAGGTCGCTTTCCTTCCCGTTCTTTCACAATATTATTCTGAAACTCCTCCAGTGTCCAGTTATCTGCTTCATCACCTTCAAAATCTCCCTCCAAAACTACCACTTCCACCTTTGCCAAGGACTCAGGGCCTGAGTTAACAATGTTCCCAGAGGAAGCATCAACTAAAACTACTCCTAGAGGAGAATTTTCCTCGCCTTCAATTCTAGCACCAGTGAAAACTGGAAGACAAAGCTTTCTGTTAAACTTAAGCTGTAAGCTTCTGGACATAGGCGGACTAATTTGTTTGTCGCAATTTCTGAACATGTGAAAACATTTGACAGTAAAAACACGGAGTCAGTAACTTCACTACAAAGGGATAAATGACTGCAGAATTTTTATACTTACTCATTCATGCTTGGCAGATGCTTCCCTAGAGCAATTTCGACTTCCTCTTTTACCTGAAAGAACAAAAATTGCACTGACAGATGTTCTTGAGTATTCACAGACTTAAATTATAGAGAAAAAAGTTCTACAAAAATACAATGTAAACTTAGAAGGATGTTTAACATTAGTTAATGGTGGCATATAACCTTAGGAAAATGTAAGAATCCTAAACACTCTTCTCAGTTTAGAACTTTTAATTCCAATGTATAAGAACCCCATGAACTCATTTCTGAATGTTATAAACCAAAAAGCCTTGATATGTTATGGAGCTTCTCTATAGTATAACAACGACCCAAGCATCCCTTGTATGATAAAAGAAGGTCTAACCTAAAGAATTTAGAGAATTGTGTGAACAAGTAGTCCATATCCACCATTGCGTATTTGCATATGGCGTTATGCAACAGAAAAGGCATGAGTAGTCGCATGACCAAAAAAATTAATCCCAGCATGATATCTGATGGAGAATAACCTACCACTTTACGAATCAAGGGCTCCAATGAAGTGAAGAACGTCTGAAAGGCATTTGTCCTTACTGCTTCTAATACCACACTACAAAATGAAAATGAAAATCAGCACAGCAAAACAACCATCACCCACATTTCTTCTACCTATAACAGCAAACTCATTAGTCACTCCAGAAATCAAAGCAAACCCCGGTTATGCTCGTGCTAACTAGTTTTCCAATATCTGATCTGATGATCACCTACATGCAAAGTAAAACACACCACCTTTGTTTGAACCCTTTTCATATTTCACCAAAACAATAAGAAAAAGAAGAAAAAAAAAACCTAATTAAAGTTTCCAATACATCAAGATACTCAATAACAAAATCAAAACGAGAAGACTAACCAAGAAATATATGATAAAAATAGTAATAATAATAATAATACGTACTTTCTTAAAGAAGGAATTCTTGGGCGTTTATCTTCAGAACTACTACTAGTATTAGTCTCATCTTCTTCGAGTTTGCGTTTCTGAGACATACTGGTAATTCTTCTTTTTCGCGATGAGAAGAAGAAGAAAGAAGAAGAAAAGATATCATTCAATCATACACAACAACTTCAAACAACATCCACTCCAAATAATAAATGCTAGCGTATGAAGTTAATAACGAAGAAGAAGAAGAATGAAAAAAAATAATTACTGTAGATTCCAAAACACTGTCATCCATCCATGTCTCAGTTTTGGATGATTTCCAAATTATTTTCCCCCAAAATCGTAATAAGATCAAAATCAGATGAAGATCGAACAAAAAGAGAAAAAAATCCCGATAAAACGCTACAGTAAATACTGTTTTATCTGCAAAATAGTAGAAAAACCAAAGAGACATATTAGCATGGTTTGTGCCGCTATGTAGGTCCTGCAGAAAACGCGTTAGGAAGTTGGGAGGATGATGTATGTGTCAGCATCAACACGGTTTTGTACTTCAGCATTTGGGACCTACACACTATGTTATTACTATTATATATCTGCGCCTTTGCTAAAGTTCCTTAAAAGAGTATTAACAAATAAAATGCTTGAAATGAAATTTTAAATAAACTAAAAGCAAAACAATATTCGTCGTGGGATTTTGTATTTTTTTTTAAATACAAAAAAAGTAATTGAAACTAAAAAAGTGAAAATTCTAACTGATATAGTTGTCTTCATTTGTTGCAAAATGACAATATATCTGCAATTGCATGTGTCGAGTTTGTGGACGTTTGGTATGTGATCACTATTCCAAGTTTGTGGACCTAAAATGATGCCGGTAATAAACATGACTGGGTAGCTTGGTTATGTGAAAAAATCATGATTTTACATTACAACTTTACAAGTACATCAAAAAGATATTCACTCGTGAGTGAAATCTTTGTTACTGAGAGTAACGATATATAAGATAAAATATACCAAGTACTAAGAGGGAGTCAAGTTGATGATATATATATAATAATAATATCATAAGAAAGTGAAGGGACAGTCGAACAAAACATTCACATTCACATTCTCTAGTTTCACACAAACATTATTAATGTATTTTTTGTAGTTTAGTTGTTGTTAGAGAAAAAGATGATTGAAAATAGAATCTGTGAATAATCATATTATTGTATACGTCAAAAACAAAAGCATGGAGATTATTTATTGGTCCCGTCATATCAATATATACTGAGATGGGAGAGATATACAATGCACGTGATTGAATGTCGTTAACAAATAGTCCACACAGGGATTACTTTCATCCCTATTAAACACTAAATTCAAATTAAAATGCTAGAGTGTAATGGTAGTAAATCATGCTAGAGATTACTGCAGTGGAGCTAGAAGATAGTATAGCTGAGTCCGCAGCTTCACTATATAACTCAGGAACTAAACCATCCGAAGGTACATCATCTTTATTTTTTCCTCTATCCAGTGGCATCAACACACTATCTGTCTCTATGTAGTGGACCCTATTTCTTTTTGTGTTTGTTTTTTCCATTACCGCTAGCAAGACGGATGTCCATTACAAAACTAAGAACCAGGTAATCATTTTTTGCCCCTTGATTTCTCACCGCCGCCACACCTATAGGAACAAGACGGTGGAAGAAAGCTAACAGCGGCATAAATCAGCACTTTCCAGTTTTTCTGGCAAGAAATAAAACCTAAACTCTTATACATATTTATACCACTTGTTCCCTTTTTGTCATAACTCGAATTCAAATACAGAACATAGTTCTAATCTTTCTCAAATAGATTGGTTAAAAAAAAGAATTTCTAGTTGAAGGAATAGATAAAAACAACTGAAAATTGAAAATATATCCCGGATATGAACTAGCAATTAAGAGATATGTCCCGTGACAGTGGAAATTAAGGGATATGTTTCAACCGTCATTTTTTTCTGTTACATATATGTTTGTGGACAGTTATGCCTTCTACACATAAAACATTTAATGGTTAAAGAGAGGGAAAATTGAAAATATATCCCAGATTCATGAAGTTGATCATGATGGTGATTGATTGACGGAAGCAGGAGTCGATGATGGTGTGAAAATACCTTAAATGTCAAGGACATAACTGTCTAAAAATATGTATTTAACGAAAAAAATGGACGGCTGAAACGTATCCCTTAATTTCTACCGTTATGGGACAGATTTCCAATTAACAATTCAAATCCGGGATATATTCTAAAATATCCCTAAAAGCAAAACGGTGAAAGTAAGTTTTTGGCTGAGGAATAAATATCCAGTCAATTATCAAATCATGTTAATGCTAATGATTTAATTCTTTTATCTTGTGCAACAGATTATATACAGATTATATTGAATGGGTGAAGTGGAAAATATTATTATTTGATAACATTCAAATAGAAACATCAAGTAACTAGTTAGTGGTAAAACAGATTAAGCATGATTACTTGATAAAATAGAAACAACAAATAACTGGTTAGTGGTAAAACAAATTAAACATAATTTTATAAGGCACTGGGTAGTTTTACAATCGGAGAAGTAGCGGTAAATCACTGAATAGTAACCATTATCCAAAAAATTAAAAAAACAAACATACTGTAAGAAAGATTTTGAAGCACTAAAATGAAAGATTGAGCAACATAGATATGAAGGATATTGAAATGTTTTTTGGTTAAAATTTGATAATTTTAAACATTCAATGGTGATGTTAAAACTATTATATTTAGTAAGGGAAACTAAGTTTCTTTCTTATTCTGTTAGTGATCCCGACTCGAGCCTGATGCCTAGCCGGGATTATTGCGTTGGATTTATCAGTTTAGTTCCCTTCTTGGCTCAGAAAGTCCATTTGCTAGTTCGAAAGAAGCACGGAATCCGGGGGAAAATGGGATTGCAAATTAGTCTTCTCTTTCGGAGCATGCTGACCAGACTCACTTGCTAAATAGCCTTCCCTAAAAGAGTAAAGGGGCTCACAAAATTCCCTGTTTTTAAACAACAAATATCCATAGATTTTTGTTATTACTTTCAGTAAGGAATTAGGATTCACAAAAAAAATTGTCATTATAACCCAATTAAACTCAATGACAAAAAAAAAATGTTTTATGTCCTAAAAATATCCCTATTAACCTAATATCTGGCATTGTAAATTAAGGGCTGTCAATATATGATAAAATTATTTTCACGACTAAATAAACTGCAACAAACCTGATATATCTATCACACTAATCAAAAATCTTCATATGAGCCAAAATATGGCATGTGATCCAAAATCCATCATGTGATATTGCTTTGTATCTTAAAAGGTTTGTGTACCAAAATTATGCTATGAGAAACAATATTTGCATTACGACCCAAAATCATCAATTGTGACCAAAATTCCTTTTATAACCCTGGTTTTTAACAATCCAAAATTTATATCACGACCCAAAGTCTACCATTGTGACCTAAAATCTAACATGTTCGATGGGTACTTAATCCACCTTGTTTTAATGTCAATTTTATATATTTATTTATTAGTTTTCAAGTAAATTTTCTATATTAGCTTTATTTTCAGTGTTCTATGAATTTTCAAGATGATTTGACAAAGAACGAAGAAGTAACTTGCTTTTGGCTCAAAGTGAACATGTTCGAGAATAGAAAACTAAGTTGAAGATACAAAGTTCAGACGGACAATTGGATAGGCCCCCTACCCTTGTTCTGCCTGATTATACTCTTGAAAGTGAAGTTTGAAGTACAAGTTCAGGAGAATAATCGGCTGAGTTTTTAGCAAAGACCTGAGCGGTTTTTTTTCCACAAGTTCGTAAAAAATTTCATGGATTTGTTATTACCATAATCGGCTAGGTGTTGGGAAACTTTCGAAAGACAAAATCCATGTCTCATAATCGGTCTGTTGTTTAGTTGTGACCTAGCCGATTTTGGAAATGTATTTTTGTGTATTTGGGATTGTTAACAAGGAAAACATGGTCTTATGCGGATTTTATGGGTCATCTTTTTGGAGAGTGTCTATAAGGAAGTGTAATCATAACATCATCCTTTATCATATTTTAAGGTGAAGAAATCACAAAGAGAAAAAAGATAGGGTTTGGAGATCACTTCTTCATAGTTATGATTTATTAATTATTTTGTCTCTTTTATGCATTTCATGGGTTTTGTTAAACTTATGAGTAGCTAATTTTCTTTTTCATTAAAGATGAATTCAAAGTTTTTAACATGAACCTTGATTACTAATATATATTTTATTTCAAGTTCTACACATATTGTTGTTTGTCTCTATTGCTTTTAATGTTCATAAATGATTGCAAGGTTGCTTAAGTGACAAATTAGATCAATCTATTGATGATTCTATGGCTAGTTTAGGGTCGTGTGATCTATGTAATTATCACATGATTCATTAACATATATTAACTCGCGGGATCTATCAAAGAGATTAAGTGATTGCGTATAAAGATATTACTAGTTACTAGACCGAATATGATGATATGATCAGCCTAGTCCATAAAGCATAAAGAATTCGACTATGCAATAACTTGAGAGCTTATTCTTGGTGGTTTAGTTGGATAAAATCCAGTTGACAAACCTATTCTATTTGGTGAAATAAGTTATTTGAGGTCTGCAGAGCTTATTATTATTTTACAGTTGGTAACAATATGATTTTAACAAAAATATTTATGCTAGTTAAGTTAATACTCAGCAACAATGAAGGATTTTTTGACTATATTCTTTGCATCATTGAGTCAATTACTATATTATTTGTTTTTATCAATGCTTTTCATTTTAATTCAAAACCTCATATTTGGTTATGTTTACTAACCGTGAGCATATTATTTCCTGAAGACACGAACCTTACTTATTATTACATTACCGATTAGTATATTCGGAAGATATAAATTATTCTTGATTGAGTAAAAAACCTTGTCAATGTTGATGTAACCTAAATTTTTCTAAGGACCCACAATTTTCCTTATAACCCAAAATGCTCCACCCGACACAATTTGCTCAGTCACCGAAAATCAATTTGGTGATCAAAATTTGCCTTCTGGCTCAAAATCTTCCTCATGACCCAAACTTTGCCACTATGACCCAAAAACACAAAAATTATTTAGTGGTTCAAAGTTGGCATCATGACCCAAAACCTACCATCTTGACCTGAAAAACTAATATGTAACCTAAGTTTTGATAAATGACCTATAATATGCCATTTAATCCAATTTGTTCAACACAAAATCTATTTCGTTTGCAAAATTTTCTTCATGCCTTGTGGCTCAAAGCATGCACCATAATTTATATTTTAAATATAACCTTGTTTTAGGGTGAAAACAAATGTACGATAAAATCGTACTTTCAAGTAGGTTCGAGAGATCAAGCCCGAACAGGACAAGCTTAAATCAAGAAATGACCATTCACATCCTGCTTCGATTACAAAGATGAAAAAGATTAGGGTAGGTCTTAGGGGAGGGAAGCAAAAAAGGTTGAGAAATATTAGTGTGATAAGGAGTGTGAAGAAGAAAGGATTCTCTGAGAGGAATCGTTATTTTTGTATGTTTAGTTTCTCCTGACTTGTTGTCTTGTTCTTGAATGGATGAGAACTATCTATTTATAGTTCGAAGGAGACACACTAATTTCTCGTAAGTCGTGAAAGTTAGGGAGAGGTGGAGAAGTGATGGTTGTGGAGATTGTAGTGGGGTGGTGTTGGAAAATTAAGGAAGCCTGTCAGACCACTACTCCTCATCCTCTCAACTGCTTTTTAATCACCCACTACTTGTTACCTTCGTGTTCGTGGAGGTGGTGCCACCACGCACGATTGTAGTAGACCACCAGACCAATACCCCAATGAGAATCCCCCCATGTATTGTATTTGATATCTCGTGGAATTAGTGGAGTTAACCGAGCCTAATTCTAATTGTTTTGTTCCGAAACAAAGATATCCACGGGGCCGGTTCAATTCGTCCTATTCAGATATTCACACGTAAGCCATTATTGTTTTGATTAAGTCAAGTCAAATGACTTGCTAAGTCAGTGAGTCAAGTTGCGCAATTTACTGGATTGATAATCAGACTGATTAGTGTCGAGTATGGTAAGTTCAGTGGTCATGTACTTGCTTAGGAGTAACATGACACATTTTATGGCTAAGTATTAGCTCAAAAGTGACTTAGCATAAACCTGAGAGGCATTTGAAGCCAAATATTGTAGAGAGCTTCATAAGCAAGGAGACTTACTAGAATTCATATAAGATTTAATATTGGACCAATATTGAGAAGAAGGGCGTATATCTGAGGAAAGTTGCTAGCAAGGTTAGTACTAGCTACTTAGCGAAAATAATGATATGCTAACTCTTTTAGTTATAAAAGGATAATGTGCTAACGTCTCAGGAGTAAGACCAATATGCATAACTTCTAGTAAATATCAATTATACTAGGGCTAGGAAACTAGTGTCAAGGAGGTTCGAAGTTAGCACTTCAATTGGATGGTATAGTTAGCATTAGAGTCAATGCTCTTGTGGTCAAGTCGCTAAGTATTGCCGCGCTAAGTCAAGGGCGTATTTTCCATAGTTGCATTGGCCAAGGCCACGTCAGGCTAGATACGCACTAACTAGGGACGTGCCATAGCTAGGGACGTGCTAGGCGTAACTATGACGCATCGGCCACTAGGAATGCACTAGGCATAGCTAGGACGCATCGTCCACTAGGGATGCGTTAGGCTAGCAGCTAGGGGCGTTAAGGCTTGTCGCGCGTAATGGGACGTGCTGGAGTCATGCTAGCTATGGCGCTGCTAGCCAGCCATTGGCCAAGGAAGTTTGCGCCTTTGGCGCTAGAGTTAGGGTTAACAATTTTAGTATTAAGGTTAAGGTGCTAAGGTGATGACGCGCTAGCTAAATCTTCATTTGGCCAAGATGTGCTAGCTAAGACCATGTTAGGTTGGTTGCCGCTTCTCGGGTGCTAGGGTTAGCGCCAGGAAAGTTAGCGCTTTTAGCGCTAAGGTGGCTAACTAGTGCCAATGTGGTGTTAAGAAAAATAACTAGTGCTAACTTGGCGCTGATATGAGAAAAGGCTAGGTTTAGCCTAGTTCAGAGGTTCAATGCATCTTTATGGCATTGCTTCTTGATTGTGGTGCATCCAAGAGGAGTGGCGTATTATTTGTGGCTTATATTTAAACAAAGTTCTATGATAGAATATTTAAGCTCAGAGGAGTAATTTGAGAACTATTCATTGCGAATGAAGCGTTAACCTAGAATGTATTTTAGGGTTTAAGCATTAGCTATTCCCAAATTTGATAGATGTTGCTGGAACATCGATGCGCATTCGAGACAAGTTCAAGGAATTCAGTCGTGGAATTTATATGACTTGAGACTAGTTCGATATGACATGAATATTATGAGTATTGAGAAGGCAGTAAGGCCAGATGAGAATGTTTAAAGAGGATCTGTACTGTTAATTCGCTTGCGGAATATAAACAGAGATACAATATTCCATGTTTTGCTATAGAGTTAAACATATGCGCATAAATACGTACATATCTTTTTTTTATATTCATGATGCTTAGCATATGGCAATTTTACAATTCTAGCCGTTGTCGAAAACTCACCTCAACAAACCCAAAATTTGTCTAGTGGTTGAAAATCCACGTCGTGATTTGAAATCTCCTTTGGTGACCCTAAATCTTTTTCATAAACCAAGTATGTCATGTGAATCAAATATAGGAGCATCCCGAAAACGTCCGGGTCGAAATATCTTTCATAAACCAAGTATGTCATGTGAATCAAAATCTCTATCTTACCCTAATCCTATTACACTCTAACCCCAAATATATTATGCGACTCAGAATTTGCTAAATGATCCTGGATCTGCCTTTTGGCCCAAAATTTTCATTTGACCAAATATGTCATTTTTTACCCAAAACCCGTTTTATGGACTAAAAAATATCACGCTAACATAATTTATGAGTCCCTAGATATACAACGTGCCATCCTTAGATCTACAACGACCATCACCAAAATACAACATAATGCAGTTTGTCTATCCATATGTTTGAAATTCGTAAACGATGCAGCTCAAATAGATCAGTTTTTAAAATAGAAATTATTATTGAAAAAAACTAATAAAATGTTCCGGATATAAATGGAATAAAGCAACCAAGAAATGTCATGTCCACCTATTATCTTAAACCGTGTGTTGAGAATATACGAAATTATCATTTCTTTAAAAAGTTACGGATTACGCTTTATGATTCCTATTGTAGTGTAAAAAAAAAACAACTAACACATTATTACCTATTAACTTGAAATGATATTGATATCGAGTTCGACTATATGCATAATTTGTCATAATTTCTAACTGTTATCCAGTTTTCAAAATTAATTTTATTTTTAATTTATTTTGGAATAATAAATATTCATCGGAAAAAACAATCTAGACCTCCAAGTCCTCCATATAATACGATATTATACTTTCACTTACTTCTCTTTGTCTCTTCTTTCTCTCTTTTGGTTTGTAAAGAAAAAAAATTGGTTTAATAACCCTTAAAACCATTTTATGGGTTTAGAGGACAACCAAAATAATATACTTCTCTATTATCCTAAAATCTAAAAGATACTGTTTAAATAACCAAATTCGGTTATTCCACCCAAAGTTTATCTTTTGAGATAACTATTTTTTTACATTAGGTGACCAAATTACCCCTTTTAATTTTACTATAAGACTTACTTACTCTACGCACATTATTAGATAAGATTAGGATTCCAACGTTACTACATGAAACTCCCTGAATATTTCTCATGTCCGTGGTCCTCCTTTTTAACTCAGATTTAATCCTAATCTAATTGATAGTTTTGGAGACCTTTGGGACCATCTCATCTGACTACCAAAAGTCCACAACCACATTTTAATCTATCTTTTACATTTTTAAGATATATTAATTAGTTAATTAGGAGACAAAATTAACATAAGTATTTGTCACTGATGTGATTTTATATAGTGGTAAAAAGAGGTTCGATTCTCGAACTTGTGAAGGTAATGATTTTAGAAAATATTAAACTTAATCTAAACTAATAAAAATCAGGAAATTAAACTAGAGAATATTTTTAGAAAATATGGAGAAAACTAGGAATCAAGATTCAGTTATTTCTAACAATTCATGTGATTAATCATGTAATTCTTTTTAACAATTTAATTCAAGTTTGCCAAAAATATGTTTCCTAAAAGAATAATTGTAAATCCTAAGCATGGGACATCAAGAGTAATTAACTAAGCAAGACCCATCAAAAGAGAACACAACTATTTAATAAAAACCATTTTTTTCTAATTTAAATCCATGCAAATAATAATAAAAGAATTATAAATAATTATTAAAAAAATAATTAAATCACATAAAATTGAGAAAAATACCTTATCCATCATCCCAGTAAATAAACTTACCCCATGGTGAAGAAAACTTGCTCAAAAGTTGATTTCATTTGCTCAAAATATTGATTACAAGGTTTAAGAATAGTGCAACAGCTGAACAGATACGTATATAAGTGTCACAGAACAGGGTTCAGCTGTTACAAAGAGCTTTAAGCAACAGAACGTTCAAAACTTAACGCAACAGGAGCAGAGCTGCAACAGTGGAACAGCAACACTTATAAATGTTACTGAGTCGTCTTCTTCGGTGATGGTGGATGAAGAACACGCCGGCCGGAGCACCAGCAGGTCACCGGCGGCACCGGAACTTCACCGTATTTCTTCTGAATCGCTCCCTCGGCTTCTGTCCCTCATTTTCTTGGCTTCACTTCGTATTTATAGACTTCACAAACCCTAGAGAGAGTTCTAAACCTAATAGAACTCTCTCAAATCACTCCAATTCTTCAATCCCAATCCAAACAGGAACCGAGTCCTGATTCCGGCCAAAATTGGGTTTCCCGAGCTGATTTTCTGGGATTTCTTGATGTCTTTCGATTTCTTCCAACTCTAATTGCAATGGGTCATCTTCAATTGCCGAAAACAACCCAAAAATCGCAACAAATCCTTTTCCCGTTGAAACAGGAACTCCCGATGAGTTGGATCGGCCGATCCTGGGTTAACTCGCTGGCTCGCTGGGTTGACTCGCTGGCTCGCTGGGTTGACCCGATCCAGCTCAGCCCGATCCAAGGGTGCCCCAATCCAAAGTGTGGGTGCCTTGATCCATTTTCCCGGGTGCTTTGAACACTTTTTGAGCCAATTTTTCCACAAATCTTTATTCTTCTCATGTACCTACAACAGCATAAAAACACGTAATAGACACAAAATCGAATACTAACTCACTAGAAATTAAGGTGCAAATTAGACACTAAAATGTGTCTATCAGTCACCAAGTCTGATTGATTCATATTTCCAAGGAGTGGACCACCATTTGCCATAAACTCTTCTTCTCTTGCATTTTTTCTCAGAGACGACTACTGCATTACTGGACGATTGTAAAAGATTGTACGTACCTGGAAGTAGACTTGGCTCGATTATGAAAGTCATGACTGTAGAACAATCACAACATTGAACCACTCATCTCCATTTTTCCTATTTTTTATTCATAATTAATCTATAAAACTACAAGTTTTTACATATTTATGGACAACTAAATCTGTAAGATTAAATGGAATTTCTTTATACACAACAATGACCTGCATCTTCCTCCATATGAGCTGGTCACCAAATCCTTATGGAACACCTGATTGCTTTCATTTAGATTCCTGTATCAAACTTTTGTATTCAATTCTCACAGACTGTTTAAGCAACAATTGCTTCTGTTGTCGGTTTTTCTTCTACCCGAGTGTCAAGCATCTGACAATCCTGCAGATATATTTTTCCAGGGGGTCATGGATGGAAACCTTTTTAGAGTGGTACATAATGCAGTGCTACATCTAAAATATTTCAGTCAAGGGCGATGTTTAATTATTGCACTACACAAATATTACTTCATGCATGTTCTTTTTCACAATAAAACTCTTCTTTTTTTTGCGTCTTACAACAATTTAAATCATAATTCATCAATAATGATCATTATAAACATGGATGAAACCCGTTTCATCCTGTTTTAGATCTAGATAAGACCAATTCCATCCTAGTTTAAACATGGGTGAAACCAAATTCAAATCGATGTAAAACATGATGAAACCAGTTTCATCCTAGTTTAAACATGGGAAATACCAAATTCAACCCAATCTAAATTAGGGTGAAACCAGTTTCATCCTAATTTAAACATGAGAGAAACCAAATGCAACCTAATCTAAAACAGGATGAAACAAGTTTCATTCTAGTTAAAACATACGACAATGACGAAAATATAGAAAGAAAATATATTAGTTTAACCGCTGTAAAAGCAGTCATTTTGATTGCATAGTTTGGTTCATGTAATACGTAGGCTTAATAGTGCAACATATTGAAAAAATCTGTATTACATACAAATTGTTGTACAACTAATTATATATTATCCAAGCATTAGTCAAAACGCGTAACATTTTTGATGGATGGCGATGCAAAAGTGTAGCTGGAATGGAAAAATCAAGTGGAAAAATCAAGTTGGTGAAATTACATTGTGTGATAGTGTCGGTCCTAACGTCCATGGCATTGTAAAAAAAATGTAAAGAGCACTAATACTCTTATGAATAGACAATAAACCAAACAACACTTATTATAATAGTAAAATAAATAGTTGATGGGAATATTAAACAACTTGACTATAAAAAAACATGATATCAAACATAAACCACATTAAACAGGATGAAACCGATTTCAACCCAATTTAAAAAAAGTTGAAACCAGTTTCATCCTAGTTTAAACATGGATAAAAATCAAATTCAACATAATCTAAAAACAATGAAACCAGTTTCATTCTATTTTAATCATGGGTGAAACCAATTTCATCCTGCTTTAGATTAAACAAGAACTCTTACGTAAAAGAAAAAAAAGAGTATATCCATATTTCCAAAATAAAAATAAATCAATCAAATTACACATTTGAAACAGGATGAAACCAACTTCATCCTAGCTTAAAACAAAATGAAATCATGTTCAACCCAATTGAAAACATGATGACCCCATGTTCATTACCAATCAAAATAAACATATAAACATTTTTTAAAACTAGTGCATATATACTTATAACTAAAGCATTAAATTCACATTTCACATATATAAACAAATAAAAAAATATGTATGCATGTGCATCAAATTTTCTAACTAACATGAAACCATTTTGAATGTAATCAAAAATTAGGGTTTAGAAACTTAACAATTTGAGTATATTCTTCAATTAGAACAAAACCTTAATTTTCTTAATTTATGAATTTAAGAAAATTCAATTAAATTAGGACATTAGAAAATTGTTTTGTGGATGGTGGTGTCGATGATGGTTTTGGGAAAACACAATATTATCCACAGTGGTGGAGTTTGTGGTGGTGGTGGTGTCGATGATGGTGATGGATAAAGTTGATGTTGTCGATGGTGGTGTTGTTGTTTGTGGTAGAGGAGATGGTATTGGTGGTGTTGATGATGAAGGTGGAAGAAGATTATGTTGTTGATGATGGATGGTTTTTTGTGGTAGTGGGGATGGTGGAGGAAGACGATGTCGATGGTAGAGAAGAAGAAAATCGATGTTTTTCAAAAAAAAAGAAAAATTTCTGAAACATGTTTCTTTTTGTATTGGAGAAAGATGAAGTTTTAGTAGAGGGTATAATTGTCTTTTTTTTAAATAACGTATCTCTCGTCCATTTCACACAACATAAAAGTTTACCCATCCACCACACCCAGGTTCGATGGATTTTCGTCCATTTAACCCATTTTCTCAAATAACAAAAGTAAAGATCAAAGGACTGTAAGGAAAATTTCTAAAGAACGACAACATAATTCAGGTTGAATCCATGTGATTACATCTCATAGAGAGCTCCAATCTCTCTTTAATTTTTATTTTTTTTATACATAACCAGTAGTAATTAATAGCGGTCCAAGAAACAATATTTCCTTCAAGTATTTCATCAAATAATTTCCTTGCACTTTCCAACCTTCCCTGTCATTTACATAGCCATTAACAATGGCAGTCCATGAAATCATATGTTTATACAAACTAATAGCAAACAATTTACGTGCATAATCAGCAGAATTAAAATTCACATACATATGAATCCACCCATTTTATACAAAAGTATAAGATTCCCATCCAAGTCTACTAATCTGCGAATGGACTTGATGACCACTAGAACAATCACTTAATTCAGAAGAATCTTTTAAGAAAGAAGAGAATGCCATAATTAATGGGTAAAAGTCCAAAATCAAGCATTTTTATTAATACATACACATAGCTTCAGTAGGTTTTCTCTCACTAAAAACTCTAATCATAGTGTTCCAAATGAATGAAGATCGATTAGGAAGGTAATTAAAGATATATGTTGAGCATAATCAAGATCGTCGTACTTCTGTAGAAAGCAACGAGAGAGAAAAACAAACGACAGAGAAATATTATAACAAAGAGAAATGTATGGTATTAATGGAGTTCTTGAGATTTGTCATTTCCAATATACTTTTATTTTTAATAAAATAATTTAAAATGTTTTTTTGTTTTGGAAAACTAGATAACAGTTGAAAAGAGTTCGACAAATAAAAAAAGGGAGGAGTGTGCACCTCATGCACAAAATCGGACCAATATAGTCAAATATCAAATATCGGTTTTTCTCGATTAGAACCAAGATACTGATATAATTAGACATGTGAATAAAACGTAGGTGCGAGGAGAGAGCAGATAGAATTAGACCGTATATATTTTGTGGAAGTAAATATCCCCTTTGATGTTTTGGCAGATAATCAGACGTTAGATATAGAAAATATGGACTATTAAACCAAGTTGTTAGAGCACCTTGCAAGTTGTAACCTCCATAGTCCATCTACGTGCAGTAAAGAAAAACAAGCTCCCTATTTCTCTTTCCGGTCAAACCTAATGAGATTTTCTTATTTTTCTCATACTCCACCATTAGTCTACGGTCTCCACCATCACCACAAACAGTTTAGCCAGAGATTGTGAATCATGAATTCTGGACAAAAAATCACATTCCATCTTCGAAGCGGGAAGAGGGAAGAAAAATTAAAGAATCACCAATTAAATCAACTACCAAGATACCAATAACCTTTAGATCATTTCAATTTTCCACCATCAAGATACCAAGCACCTCCTGATGTAAGCTTTAGTGTATACATTCGATGAATCATAACATGGTCATCGGGTTTTATGAAAAAGCGCTTAAGTTATATAAATTTTTTTCTCTCATATGAGATTGTTCAAATTGGTTTTATTCTTCTCTGTTAAATACAAAATCTCGGTCAATCTCAGCCGAGTTAACCGATTTTTTTCCGATTCGGGCGAGATTTTAGATCTGGTATCGCTCCATTGGTGAGACCGAGAAAACAGACGATATCTCAGCCGAGACAGCCGAGGTTAGCTATACTGATCGGACCCACCGATGTCACGTAGTATAATAATAAATTTTTTGGGAGATGATATAAATGATCCAAGTTCAAAACTCGTCAACACCAAAAAAATTATTGATAATTTTTTTTTTTTGAAATGTTAAATAAATGAATTAATTGGGAGAATTTGAGATAACTTTTTATCCATAAGCACTTTTAAATTGTTGTTATAAAAATGGTCTTTATCATAGACACAATAACTTTTTTTTTTACTCGTCTTGAGAGACTGATAATTAATTTCTTAGAAATCTATATTCAAAAATAACCACATCTTTATTATCTCTCCTACCCAAAATTGGTCTCTTTTAAAATCATTTACTGCAATAGATATCTTTTTTATGAAAGAGTAAAAGTTTATTTGATATTAGAATTCACGATCCAAAGTAGAATCTGTACACATTTAGATTTAATACTTTTTGAATAATGAATAAAAATTTTATATCTTTGATTCCCGAAAAACATAAACCTACTAACCCTGTTGATTTTATGCCTATTGAGGTGTGTAATAATTTTACAAATTGATATGAAAAATTATTGTGAATAGAAAAAAGCCTTTAATGGAGAAAATTGTTCCCCATACCAGGCGGCTTATGTTTCTAGAAGATTGATTAATGCTAATACAATCATAGATCGTGAACTAATACACTCACTAAGAAAAAAACACGTGAATAAGGTTGGATTGCTCTTGAGGTGGATACGTCTAAAGCTTTTGATAGGTTGGAATGGGGATTTCTTCTCAAAGTACTTCATAGTTTTGGTTTCGTTGAAGACTGGTGCCAACTAATACATCAATATATCATCATTACTAGTCATCCAGTTATTCTTAATGGTTCACCATGTGGTGATTTTCGTCCCATTAGAGGTTTTCGGCATGGAAATCCCTGTCCCCTTACCTTTTCATTCTTTCAATGGAAATCTTATCTAGAACTCTCATTGATGCTCATAAATTTAAAGTTATTGAAGGAATATCAGTGGCAAGAGGTGTTTCACACATTGATCATCTGATGTTCACTGATGATTGCTTAATTTTTACTCAAGCGAATCTCACTAGTGTAACTAATCTCCTTCAAGTTATGCAGGAGTTTAGTTCACAATCTGGCCAAGTTATCAATTTTAAAAAGTCTCCAGTTTTATTCAACAACAAACTCAACAATGATGTTTGTGATACTCTTAAACATATATTTGGAGTAAAACCTATGATTGAGAAGGAAAAATACTTGGTCTCACCACTCCTTATTGGCAGGTCCAAGTTAAGTTCCTTTGATGAAGTTAAACAGGCTTTTGAACACATATTGTCCAACTGGAAATCTAAGACTCTCAATCAAGCTTGCAAGAAAAAAAATGGTCAAAGTTGTTTTAAACACGATACCTCTCTATCATATGAGTACCTTTAAAATCCCAAAAATCTTATCAGTAAGCTAGATTCTCTCCAAAGGAAGTCTGATGGGGTTTAAAATCAAACAGAGGAGCTAATCTCATTGCTTGGAACAATTTATGTAAGTCAAAAGAACTGGGAGGTTTAACTTTCAAGGATTTAGAACTTTTAACACATGCCCTTCTTACCAAATTGACTTGGAGAATCTGCATTCAATCTAGTTAGTTTTAGGTTCAATTATTTAAAGTCAAATATTTTAAAAATGATAAGTTTAATCACCTGTATGACCCAAAATATAATTCATCTTGGGTCTGGAAAGGTGTAGAACAAGTTCTTTTTGTACTTCAATAAAATTACTTCATGAATGTGAATATGACACGAAAAATAAAATTTGGATTGAAATATAAATTAAAGGTTTTCACTCTCCACATGTTCCTATTTCAACAGATCATCTTCATTATGTTCATGTTCATGAGTTAATTCTTCCGAATTCTAATGGTTGGAATCACTCTCTGCTCACTTTTCTTTTTGATGTTAACATTATACAAAAATATCAAGCAATGAAAGTTTGTCATCAAGAGGAGGATGGAATTATTCGGCTTCTTACTAGGGAAGATTTTTTTTTTTCCTTTGATAAGAATCGATACGATCTTACAGTCAAAAGTGGATATGTATAATAAGCTCGCTAAGAATATATTTAGTTCTCAACCAATTGTTGACCAGATTACAACTAACACACGAAGAGAATTGTAGGAAAGTAATACTCCGTATAGAGTGAAGTTATTAATATGAAAATGATAAAAAGGTATTGTTACAACAAGGGAAAGAATGTCACTTTAGCAGAGAGATTGAAATCTATTTCAATATATACGGGAATAATGAAGAGACTTTATACCATTTGTTGATTAATTGTAATCATGCCAGAGCGGTATAGAGGAGTGTCGATATTAATATTGGCGAAGTCAAAAATTGCAGTTCTATGAGAGAATGAATTATTTATTAGTTTTCTAGTATAGATAATGAACCTATGAAAGAATGGATTAAAAGTAGAATTACTCTCATGATATATTGTTGGGTGATTTACAAATAAAGACATGAATACATCTTTCAGGAAAAAAATCTAGACCCTTTAAATACATCATTTAAAAAAAATTGTTTGAACTCACGTTGTGCACTAAGACATTATTACATCTAGATCTTATATTGGTCATAGTATTTCTTGGTCCCCTCCAGATTATGGTGTCACCAAAATAAATGTAAATATTTCTTTTGATCATGACACTAATAAATTAGATACTGATATGATCCTCCGTAATTGTACAAGTGAATAAGGTGGAGTTAATTAAGGGATCCTACTCAAATGGGATTTTATACCCCAAAGCTGGTGAATAATTAACAGTTAGAAAGGTGTTAGTCTGGGCTTCATCTCTTAAACTGAACGAGATTCATATTGAAGAAGACGTTAAAGTAGTCACTGAATCTATTACAGCTGTCACTCCTTTTGTTTGTTGAGAAAATATAAGTTACATTAGAGAACTAAAACATTTGTTAGTCAATTTTAATTCTCCGGTTGTGTCATACTCCCTTCGTTTCAGGAAAAGAATTACTTTTCCTATTTACACAATTATTAAGGCAAGATGAGAGAGAATAACTTTTGTAATTTATTTCCAGATTTATCCTAACAAAAAGTTTAATATTACATATATCTTTATAATGAGAATAATAACAAATTTTAAAATAACAGGGGTAGTTTTGAAAGTTTATTATATTGAAAATGAAAGTAACTATTTTGTTGGAACAAAATATTTAAGAGAAAGTAACTCTTTTCCTGAAACGGAGGGAGTATATGTTAGTAAAGATATTAATATATTGCTAATACCATTTTTAAGAAAGTTAGATGTGATAAGACTAATATAGTGCTTTATTTTAACTTTCCACCTTGAATCACCACTTTTATAGACAAGGATGCTAATACTATAATCCAGTAAGACTTTTTTAATAAAAAAACTCTTTATCAAACTATTTTAATTAGGTTATTAATTTTAATAACCAACAACTTTACAACTCTAATGTCAGAATTACTGATTAAATAATTTATTATAAGATCATTATGACATAACCATATTAATTTCTCAATTATAAATAAAATCTGTTAGATAAATACTTCCTTTTTTTTCCTTTCAAAAGCAGTTAAACTTATATTCGGTAATTCTTTTTCATGGATGCGTTTGATAAACCTTTTACATAATGTTTTTTTCTTAAAAAACTTTTAATTTTTCATGACTTTTAAAAGATGGGGAGAACGGGATTCGAAAACTCCAAAACACATAGCCATGGGTCCACAATAGTATTCTTAAGTTATTTTATTATGGAAACTGATAGATTTACTAGAGGATAAAATCCCGACAGAAACAAGCAAACATGACCCTCTTTAATCTTTGCAATCCCAATGTTAGAAGGGTGTCTAAAGACCATTGGATCTCCTTCGGGATATATTTCGGAGAGGCTAGCACTGCTCTTTACTTTTATAACCCTATTATATTTTATAAATAACAAAAATGACCTTCAAATCTTATACATCAATTTTATGAAACAAATATTTAATGAAATTTGTAAAAAGAAAACTTAAGAATAATAAAATATTAGAACAAAAAAATGAGTATCATAGTTGTGAAAATAGTACATTTTAATCTTACTAATATAAATAAAATAGATATTTTTAATTGGTCACAAAATGGCAAAATAGTATAACACTGATATTACCAAAATAATATCTAACATCATTATCATTATTATATATATGTATTTGAGAGTAAAATCATACGTTAAGTTTTACATATTTACAGAAATATCATTGATTTAAAAATAAATGAAAAAACTTCAAACCTATATATCTTTTAAACTACCAATCCTTTTTTGTAAAATTTATATATTTGGAAAGGTTTTTGAACTATTTATGTAATGAGTATAAATAAAAATATTTAAAATTTTTTATTTTTACGCAAAACATTTTATTGTTTTTAAATTTTACGTTGTTGAAAAAGTCCAATATAAGCATACGCACCACACATATGTTCTGACCGGTAAATATAATAATTATGAATATATATATACATATAAATTAAGAATTACATATATTTTTAATAATTAAAATTTAAATTATTTCTAAGCCCACTAATTAGAATAGAACTATATTGAAAGATATGTGTACTTTTTATCATTTGCTACTACAATTACGATTGAACTGATAATTTATCAAATACAATATGATCACTTTCTTAAAAAAATAAATTCCTTTTAGTATATAGTATAAACGTTCTTCTACTTTCTTTACGAAGCACAACTCAAGAACTCATTCCATAGGAACGTTTTGACAAAACTCACGTCAATACCAAACTAAGTCATAAAACTCACGTCAATACCAAACTAAGTCATAGCTGGAACACTTCTTGAAAATCTGATCTCGGAGTGTGAGAACCGGGTCCCTGGCCAACTAGGCTAGCCCAAGCTGGTTTACTATTTCCATAGTTGCCTCCCAAATCTGGAGTTGTGCTCTTTCTATAATTACCTTGCTATTTTGTAAAACAACAGCTCCCACATTTCCTCACTTGTTCCTCTGAGAGTGCTTAGTGAACTTTGTATGCCAGTACACAAATCGTTATACAAAAACTTAACATTTAGGTCACATCTATTGGCATACTGTTTTTGTAATCGTTTTAAGGTGAGAATTGGCATTATTCGTTGTTGATGATAGCTTACCGCTAATTTGGAAGTGGTTGATATCATGGGGAAGTTTCCTCCCTCTTTCGAAGAATGAGTAACTAAAGGAACTTGCGTGGTCCTTGCAAAGTGATGGAATTTGGGCGGCCAGAGTATCATGAATGAGAGATTGAGAGTGCTGCTGGTAGTTGAATGTATTGAATCCTTGGATTCGATGAGTCTGTATCAGCAGATCTCTCCCCCTCTGCGTATCATATTAATACAACGGGCCCTAAAGAAGGCATCTTTAGCAGGATAAGAATTCAGCTGACACAGAGTTATGACAAAAATGACTTGTACATATCATATTCATGGTGGGAGTTAATTAGTTCATCAATTAGAAGATTTCTAACACTTTCGGATGACCCCATAATTTGGATCTGACTCCCTCCTGCAGGCAAAATGTATATTTTAAGCCATACATGACCCAATGAGCGCGACTCTTCCTAAATATTGGTTTGAAACGATAAATTATGTTGTCTGGCATCTGTAAACTGCGTAATATGCGAACTTCAGCACATTCCCAAATCCCGTTTACTCTGGTTTGAGCAAAACAAATAAGGCAATGTTAACTTTCAGATGCATATGTGGATATGCCAACTTTAGCACATTCCCAAATCCCATTTACTCTGGTTTGAGCAAAACAAATAAGGCAATGTCACTTTTGAGCCAAACAAACAAACAATGCAATATCCTTATTCGGCCAATCAAACCAATCCGACGCATCTTTTTTGGCGAAGAAACTCCAATCCAGGAGGTACTTATGAGAGAAAACTGACCATAGAACCAGAACCTTGTAAAACAATACTGGTACTCCTGATGAAAATGGACAACAAATCCCCATATTAGTGAAACACCTTCTCTAATACCATTAAATCTCATGGATCCAGTTTTCTTTAAAAGTCGACTTAAAATAAGAAGGAAATAAAGATTCTCCAGAGTCTATACACTATTACACGAACCTAGTTTAGTGGTTCCAATCTTGGCATTGAGGGAAGCCTTAAAATAGTCTCGCAGCCCCTCGTGTAACTTGCGGTTAGCAGCTTCATTTCAAGACCTATTACCGTAAGTATTTCATGTCCTGATCAATATCTCTTTTGTTGCAAGAACATCACTTGCATCATTTTGAACTTGAAACCAACCAACACTTGCTACATAGACACAAGGATAAAAAAGAGGCATTGGTGGTTTGTACCAGATACACATGCTATGATTATCTTTTTCATTTTAGGATCTACGAAACATAATACTACACAAACTGGCCACATGATAAGCACAAACTTTAGTTACAATGTTGTTTAGACAAAACCAAAACTTCCAAAACAACCTCATCATGTGTAATTTGTAAAAGGATGAACTCTCTACCTGTTAAAAAATTTGTACAAGTATTAAAAAGAAAAAGGTCTGGTCTGTAAAATAGACTAATGATAGTGCCTAGTTCTAAAACTTGATTTCAGATCTGATTCATGAATTTCTATTTCTTTTGATCCAGACAGTCTCACATCATTTCTGTCCTTAAGTGAAAACAAACAAATAAACAATCAGTAAGGAGAAAAATGTTAAACAATCTGTGATTACCAAAAATCTAATCTTTAGAACTTTCTATGTGCGGTGGTTGTCTTCCATTTGTCCATGGCTATTCAAAATCTTGTCTGTTCTTAATTGTATTTAGAATTTGTGAATATGGGGTGTTGAGCTTAGTAAAAACTCGATCCTCAAATTGCCGGTTGATCCTTCTTTTCTCATCCGCTCTGTCTCGCTTAAATTCACTATATGGGTTTTCACCCGCAACTCGCTTTCCAGAACTTGTTGCGGATTCAATAAAATTTGTTTTGTTTGCAACTCTCTGATGTTGAGAAACTGCTCTTGGATTTTGTTTTTGTATATCTTGTAACCTTGCATATTTCTCGATAATTACCCTTAGATCCCCTTCAGTTTTTGGATTCTCTCTATGAATATCTATGAAGAGCGGGCTCATGCGGTTTGATATTCCACATTTATAGCAATTAGTAGAAATTTCTGGACTAATATTACCTATTGCTTGACAAATTGCCTGACATCGATCTGTGTAGTCTTGGACAGATGAAACTTTTGAGAAAGGATGATTTATCATCTCTCTTAAGAGAATTTTTTCTAACATAAGTATTCTAACTTACGTATTCCTTTTCTTCTAACCGCAATAGTTGGAGTTTGGATACTTCAATAAAATTTGGAGCATGTCCAACGGAGTAGGGAAGGGCTGGCTCAGCCAATGTTCTGAGAACCGAAAAAATTATCGGATTTAGGGTTAATTGGGTTAGCCAGTGGTTCAACCGAAAATCATTGGATCAATATATAAAAAAATATTTTAGCTAAAATAGCTTAATGTAAGATACCTAATTGTGATAATTGACGTGACTTACAAGACTAGTTTACGTCCGTGAGATAGAATTTTAATTATTTCTACAACCCACGAGTTAGAACCCTAAGGGTGTCACTATCCAAGTGGATTAAGCCCAACAAAACAAAATTCACACAAAAAACCCATTTTACAAAATCTGTCCAAATTACCCTTCTTTAAATCAACCCAAAAACAAACCAAACACAACCACCCGCCCATTAACTCATGAACCCACGAACTCACGATTGAAACCCATCTTCTTCTTCACTATTTCTCCACTGTCTCCACCATTAAATCTGTTGTAGTTAATGAAGTTGCAATTATTAACTCATTAAATCTCTCTTTAATCAAAATCAGACCGTTTAGCTAAAGAAAACGGTAAGAAAGAAGGCTGAAAAGTTCATAAAAACTCCATCATCCTTCATAAAATCATCATCAATATTCTGTGAAGTAGCAACTGATTCTAATACGATTGTTCATAATCAACATTCTTTGAATTAGCATTCGAGTGTGAAGTAGCAATTCATTCTGTGAGAGTTTAAAAAAAAAAACAAAACAGAGAAAACTCGTTAAAAATGGTGAAGAAACAGGAGAAGCAGATGAAGAAAACAAACAATACACTAGTTAAAAAACAAGAAACAAAGAAAGGTAAATTGAAATTTTCATCATATTCTGTGATTATAATCATATTCTACTGTTTTATTGAGACAACTTGTTTAATCAAAAGGTTTCATGGATTTTCATCTAGGTTTCATAGGTTTCAGCCAATTCTGCGTAGATCTGTTTCAAACATGTTTGTGCAAACATGTTTAGAAAATATTTATTTAGATGAATTGTTCACTGTGTATTTCGATGGAACACCAACATGTTTCATACTATTCTTTACAGATTTACAGCAAACAATATTTGTGTTTTTAGAACATGAATTTGGGGCTGAAACCCCAATAGGTTTCAGCTTATTCTGTGCATGTTTTTTGTAACGATTTGTATTTTCATAGATTTCAGCATGTTCTATGTATGAGTTGTAAACAACAAATGATGATGATTTTAGAAACTGAATGTGTTGATGGAACCCTACGAGGTTTCATCCTAATTACTTCTAATTGTGCTAACTGTTTACATATTCTGAAAACAAAATTTAATCCTATTCTTTACAGATTTGCAGCAAACAATCTTTGTGTTTTTAGAACATGAATTTGTGGCTGAAACCCCAATAGGTTTCAGCCTATTCTGTGCTTGTCTGTTTCCAACAAATGAATGTTTTTTAGAACATGAATTTGGGGCTGAAACCCCAATAGGTTTCAGCCTGTTCTGTGCATGTTTTTCGTAACAAATTTTATTTTCATAGGTTTCAGACTGTTCTATGTATGAGTTGTAAACAACAAATGATGATGATTTTTAGAAACTGAATGTGTTGATGGAACCCTATGAGGTTTCATCCTAATTACTTATATTTGTGCTAACTGTTTACATATTCGGTAACAGGAAAAAACAATTATTTGTGCTAACTGTTACTTATTCTGTAACAGATGCATATAGGTGCTCTCTACAATATTTATATACAGAGGCACCAAAGATCAAAACACTGATACAAAATAAAGAACAACACATGAAAGAAATTGTAGCATGTCCATTCTGGCCCTTCTTCGAACCATTCTTCGATGGATACCTTGAAGCATCTAAAATAAAGAAATCAACAATGGTTGTTCAAAAGATATTAGGGAAATTTTTTAAAAAAGAGAACCATGTAAAACCAGATTGCTTCAAGCTAATGAGATCAAAGAAAATGATATTGAAGACAACGCCTGAGCATTTTGCTGTCATCTTTGGTCTACAAATGATAAAGAATATGGATATAGACGAAGAAGATGTTGAGCTGAATAAAAGGGTGAAAATGTTTCAAGTTGAATACTTTAATGGAGCAAAAAAGATGAAAAAAACAGATATTGTAAGAGGTATGATGAAGGCAGCAGCGGATGAAACAAAAGCTGAAGACTTCGTTAAGCTTTTTATATTGTATCTGTTGGTTGCAATATTTTTCCCAAACAAAGGTGGACAAAATCTTCCTTCCAATTACTTGTACCTAGTATTGGAGATGAATAAAGTGTGTTGGCCTGAAGTTTTGCATGAAAATCTAATTGATTCTTTAAAAATAGTCTGAAGATGTTGATGACGTATCGGGTTGCGTTATTTACCCACTGGTAAGTTAATTTGTCTTTATTTTGATTCATAAACTGTTTGTTTTTTATTTTACCATAGTATAATTACTAACTTAAAAGTTGAAATGTGTATTGTTTATTACAGTATTGGTTTGCTGAGATGACAAACATCACTCATAGAGAATATCAGAGTGAAAGGTATGCAAGGTTCGCTAGATGGAACCTTGATGAAATAAGCAATTAAGTGATTAATAATCTGGATGATCTCAACAACAAAACAGAAATTTACTCAAAGGTAGAAACAACAACAAATTTTGTTATTTAAAAAAATTTAATGTCTGACTATAACTATGGAACCAAATAAGGTTTCATAGTTTATTTAATATAAAAACATTACTTATTACTTTAATTGTATACAACAGATTAATGTGGGTTACAAACAAGGATCCTTCTTGTTAGACTATAGTGAAGAAGAAATGCGCTTGGTCCAGCGACTTGATCAAAATGAAGTAAATGAAAGAAATGAAGAGTAAAACAAATTTGAAGAGGATAATGAAGATGATACTGAGATTATAGGTGAAGGAAATGAAGATATTGGTGATACAAATGAAGTGGATGTTCAAACTGGAAATGAACATACCACATACAAAGAAAAGTACAAGTGGGCAAGAATAATGATTGAAAAGCTTACAAGAATTGGCAACATTGATCTTTCGGAAGAAGATCAATCAATTCTAGCAAAGTATGATGCAGAAGATAAGTTACAAGAAGAACCAATGAGGAAGACTTACGTAAGAAACAAACGTAAGAGAGATGGAGCAAAGAAAGAAGAGGTAACAATTTACTAGAATTTTTTTTATTTTGGATTTGTTTAGTTTGATTTGGTTGTTGTCATTAAATCAATAATTATTGCAGACTGGAGCAGTGGAACCTGCTGAGGTTTCAGCCCATGAAGCTGTTCATGAAGATAATGCAACGCTGGAACCTGAAGAGGTTTCATTCAATGAAGAAGAACAGAATAAAAATGCTGCACTGAAACCTGTTGAGGTTTCAGCCAAAGAAGCTGTACAGGAAGAGGTTGAAGATATGGCAGCACTGGAACCTGTTGAGGTTTCAGTCAAAGAAAATGTTCAAATTCAAGAGATTCCAGAATTAACTCCAAACACAATGGAAGATTTGGAGGTGGCTGAGAAGGTAGAATCTGAAATAAAGGAAAAGAAAAAGAAAAAGAAAAAGACTATATTGGAAGAATTTTCGGAGTTAACTCCGAACACAATTGAAGAAATACAAGTGGCTGAAAAAATTGAAGAAAACATACAAATTGAAAAAGTAAGGAATACTTATGTGAGAAACAAAAGTAAGAGAGATGAGACAGAAAAAGTTTCATACACTGAAGAAGATATGGAAGCATTGATAAAAAATGCTATGAAATTTTTGGATGAAATGGTTGAAGAAGATAGAGTACTGGAACCTTTTGAGGTTTCAGTCAAAGAAAATGTTCAAATTCAAGAGATTTCAGAATTAACTCCAAACACAATGGAAGATTTGGAGGTGGCTGAGAAGGTAGAATCTGAAATAAAGGAAAAGAAAAAGAAAAAGACTATATTGGAAGAAGTTTCGGAGTTAACTCCGAACACAATTGAAGAAATACAAGTGGCTGAATAAATGGTTGAAGAAGATAGAGCACTGGAACCTGTTGAGGTTTCAGCCCAGGAAGCTGTACAGAAAGATAAAGCAGCACTGGAACCTGAAGAGGTTTCAGCCAATGAAGCTGTACAAGAAGATAAGGCAGCACTGGAACCTCGAGAGGTTCAGTCAAAGAAAATGTTCACATTGAAGAAGTTTCGGAGTTAACTCCGAACACAATTGAACAAATACAAGTAGCTGAACAAATTGAGTCTTCTTTGAAGAAGATTAACTTGAGGAGTACAATTGAAGAAATTTCTAAATTGACTCCAAACACTATAGAAGATATAAAAGCAGCTGAGAGAGTAGAATTGGAGATCAATAAAAGCCAAGACTCAATTGATGAAAAAGTTCTTCAGCAAATGGAACAAGAGTATGCAACCAAAACTTCTACTACAAAACCAAGTAGTAAAGGGATGTCCTACTACTCTGTTCTAAACATGGCAACAGATATAATTCATTTAGAAGATCAAGTGCCTAATTTCAATCTGCAATTGACTGACACTGAGAGTGATGGAGAAGATGGTGAAGACATCAGTCCAAAAAAGAAATTAAGTAACATAATCTCAAGGATGAGAAAAAAAAAAGAGCCGTGAATGCACCTGCGAAGATGAAGGATTATACACCTGGAGATGGTCAAAAAAAAGAAAGAAAAAAGACTCGGTGTGTGAGCAGAAATCAAAAGAAAAATACAAAAAAAGAAGAGAAAGAAAAGCTGAAACCCGTGGATAACTTAAAGCTTATGAACCTGTTGGGTTCAAAAGAAAAACAGTTGGTGTGCAAATATTTTAGAACGCACAATGAAAGGTCAGTGGAACTCATACAATTGTTTTTTTTGGTTACATAATTTAAACATTAAATTCAATTAAACATGCTAAACTATTCTTCATAACAGGGACATGGCATGGGAGAAAGTAGATATGAACATGTATATTTCAGGAAAATCTATCGATAACTTGGTAAGAAAAGGTGAAATTGGAGGTGATATAATTGAGTTCTACATGCTCAAGTTGCAAAAAAACATAGCCAAGGACATCATGAAATCAGATGGAACACCTAAGTACAAAAGGGCAGTTTTCATAAACACATATGTATATGTAAGTTTCATATAACTTATCTTATACAAGTTTCATTATCAACATATTCATAAAGAAGAAAAAATTGTTTATGTTTATGTTCATGTTCCATCCAATTATGTTCCATCCAATAAATGTTTATGTTCCATCCAATTATGTTTTATTTTGTGAAAATTGTTTAATTACTAAGTATACAGGTTCAACAAATGTTTTTCATTCTGATTTTTTTTTTTGAATTTCAGACACTTCACTCAATCGAGAGAAGTTGCAAGACTGTGATTGAAGATTTCATTGATAAAATGGATTGCAATCCAGAATATATATTCATTCCAATACTGATAAAACTGAGTGAAGTGACATATCATTGGACCTTGTTAGTCTTTGATAATGAGACCGGAGAATTCAGTCACTACAACTCAATGGCCTCAACTGAAGATGAATGCAGAAAAAGTGCTGAAAGCATGAAGGAAAGGATGGTGTCAGCATTCATCAAACATCTATCAAAGCTAAACCTGGAACCAACCAGTCAACCAAATGATTTTATTTTGAACAACCCTTTATGCTGCCAACAAGATGTGTAAGTACTTTCTAAAAGTAACTTAATATATCTTCATTAAAATACTTTTTTGTATTTTTCAATCTAAATATATTCATTTGTTAATTTCAGGAATGATTGCGGACTTCATATTTGCTATTACATGAAAAGCCTATTGAAAGAAAATTTTTCATCCGAAGAGCGCATAAGACAAAAGGTGCAAAATATGAGACCCAAGTTGGCATATAAAATAATCAGTGATAGAGATGAAGAATAATACTGATTGTGTGTTAAAAAGAGAAAGGTTGAAACTTAGGTTGAAAATATGTTAATCATTTGGTTTATGAAAATGTAAAAATGGTAGTTAGAAGAAAAACATCTTATTAAGTTTTAATCATTATTTTTATCAATCAATACTTTCATTTGATCTTATTACAGTATCATTTATGAGAAATGTTGAACAATATTTTTTCTGTTTCATTTATGAGAGGTTTCAGCCAATAAAGGTGTACAGGAACATAATGATGCACTGAAACCGATAGAGGTTTCAGCCAATGAAGGTGTACAAGAACAAAAAATGCACTGAAACCTAAAGAGGTTTCAGTCAATGAGAATGAAAATTAACATCAAATGAGAATGGGTGGAACCTATATATGGAAAAACATATGAAAAAGATAGAGGTTTAATCTTATAAAGGTGTACATGAATATAATGATGCACTGAAACCTGATAAGGTTTCAGCCCATGAAAGTGTACAGGAAACATAATGCTGCACTGAAACCTGAAGAGGTTTCAGCCCATAAAGGTGTACGAGAAACATAATGCTGCACTGAAACCTGAAGAGGTTTCAGCCCATAAAGGTGTACGAGAACAAAAAATGCAACTCTTAAAACAACCTGTAACTCTGAAAAATAAAATTTTTACTGTAAGTAATATGAATAGTGAAACAAATAGTAGTCTAACAAAAAACAAATGAATTGTTAAACTAAAATCATATTTGCCGCGCAGGGCATGTTCTACGATTATGGGTACTCAAAACATGGAAACTACTACAAGTTCTCATCTTCTTGTTAGGAACTAAACCAGTATTAGGAATTCTCTTCTTCCTAGGACGCCCAGGTTGTGGTAGAACATCAGGACAAAGAACAATAGAATTTGGAGACACAGTCGTAGGCTTTTCAACTGTGGGGACAGGATTGATTGGTCTTGCATAAGATTCCCGATAAAACTTTACTATAAAGTAGAATTCAACATACTTATACGGGTCTTCTCCATTTAACATGATACATCGGATGGCGTGGGCGCAAGGAAAACCATTGATGCGCCAACGGTTGCAAGTACATGTTCTTTTTTCCAAATCAACCTTTTGTGTTAAAGTAGAATGAACTTCAAAAACATATTGTGAAGACTTGGTGACAGAGTATTCACGGCCATGCATCTTGTTATTGTACAACTCAGTTTCAAACTCTGGACACAAAGTTTCTCGCGACTTAAATAATGTTGCACATTCATCCCGACGTACAAAAAACTGATTCTTAAGCTTCACTCTAATCTCATCAACCATAAACGCTATAGGCTTATATCGCTCTTCAACGATCCAACTATTAAAACTCTCAGCAATTAGAACACAACCTACCATAACGACAACCCGGGAAATAAACATTTGCCCATTTATCAACAGGAGATCTACTAAGATAATCTTGTAGCTTCTGATTTTTTACCTGCAACAGATTCTGCCAGCTCTCTGTAAACTTTATATGTTAGCATACGCATATTTTTCAAACAACCCAAGAACATATTTGTTATAAACCTTACTACACTTCGGCAAGTACGTATTAATATTATTCTTCATATGCCAATAACACCAACCATGAGAAGCATCAGGGAATACATCGGGGATCTGATTCACCAAACCAGAACCTCGATCACTTACAAAAGTAAGATTTTTACGAAAAGGAGAAAGTACTTGCTTCAAATTCTCCAAAAACCATTTCCAGTTGTCATCATTCTCAGAAGAAACCACAGCATAAGCAAAAGGATAGATTTCTGATAAAAAAAAACAGAAAACCAAATTGTCAGGTGTTTCATACATATAAAACTTACACTGAAACCTAAAGAGGTTTCATTTATCTGACCTACATTTTACAGCAGAAAACTTCTGTTTTAATAAAATTTCAAGTAGAAAAAAACTCAGCATATAAAATAAACAATGAAACCTACAAGGGTTTCATACATATGAATTACAGTTTTCTGAAGAGAATGTCTAAGCATATAAAAACGCACTGAAACCTATTGAGGTTTCATATATATCAGTTGCATTTTTCAGAAAAATAAAAAGATAGAAACCTATTTATAAACTAAGAAACAATATAAACAATGTCTAAGAGAGTTACCGTCATTCCTGGATAAACCTGTCGCTGCCATGATATGACCAAGGTATTTACTCTTCAAATGAGCTGCATCGAGGAATAACAACGGACGACAATAATTGAATCCACGAATGCATGCGCCGAAACAAATAAACAATCTCTGAAATTTTTGAGTCTCATTATCAACTTCCAAAACAACACGAGATCCAGGATTGGTTTCAGTCAGTTTCTTGGTATACCATTTCAAGTACATAAATGATTTCTCATTCTCTCCCCATGTAATATTCATTGCATGCCTCTTCCCTGCATATGCATAATAATGACTAATGTCAAAGCCATACTCTCTTGTAAACTGATCTATAATATCCTTTGTCTTCTTATTTGGATTCTGTTTAATTTCTTCAACAATCAAACTACTAATAAGTTTCTTCGACAAGTGTGGTCTGTTAACAACACCACCACAACATGTGTGCTTCTTATTTAACTCCTTCATAATAAAAGGACTACCTTCAACACCATCAATGGAAACAGCATATAAAAACCATTTACATTTGTCTTCTTCTTTCTTAGAACAACAGGCACCAATCCTTAACTTCTCATTCCTTGTAATCTTAAAAGAAAACCCGGATACAGCATGACATTTCAATAAATCAAGACGAATTTGTTGAACACCTCCATTAAAAATCTGACTGACACCATGAAAAAGACCAAACCAATGCGCAGACTTCAACGGTTCTTTGGCTTTAGTAGAGACATCATAGTCAACTGATTTTGAAAGTGTTGAATGCTCAAAAGATACATTTCCTAAACTTCGTTGCTGCTCATATGGTATGACTGATGAAAATTCTGAACTAGATGATTCATCTGTATACTTCACATATAACTCAATAGATGGAAGCTTCTTAAACACAGTAAATAAAGCAACCGATTGGAGATCAAAATCAGTATTGATAACCTTTTGTTGATCACTAACTATGTGAAAAATTTCAATAGAAAGAGAAGATAATTCACTCCATCTTGAACATATAGTAGACTTCAAATCACCAACACTTGATTGAAGACCAACACGAAAAGAAAATATATCATCTTTGTGAAATACAACAGCAAGAACAGATTCCATGACCTACAGGAAAGCATGAAAACGGAATAGGTTTCAGTGTATGTGAATAAAAAAAAAAACAACAAAAACTGAAAAATGAATATTGACATCAACAAAAATAGCAAAAATGTGATTCGAACACAAACATGAAACACATGTATGAAACCGAAATAGGTTTCAGTGTATGTGAATATAAACAACAAAAAAAAAAAATGAATATTGAAATAAAAACATAAAAAAAAGAGGACTGAAACCGATAGAGGTTTCAGTGTATGTGAATACAAAAAACAACAAAACAACACAAATTTGATTAACTAACGTACAAAGCAAAAATGTATGAAACCGAAATAGGTTTGAGTGTATGTGAATACAAACAACAACAAAAATGAATATTGACATCAAAACACAACAAACAAAGGACTGAAACCGATAGAGGTTTCAATGTATGTGAATACGAAAAACAACAACAAAAACTGAAAAATGAATATTGACATCAACAAAAATAGCAAAAATATGAAGATAGGATCAGGAATTATAATTAACTGAGTATATAGAGCTGAAAAGATTGAAAGAAAAAGAAACAAATGTTCGCAAAATAATTCACTGTTTCTTTTCTTCATTTCATCACGAAAAAAATGAACAGAAACAAAAAATAATTTGATTTAGAATGAAAAACCAAAATCAAAACGTGGATTATCAAAAAACAACCAAAAACAAAAAATCATGAATTAGAATTACCTGAGTATATAGAGCTGAACAGAGTGAACGAAGAAGAAACTGATGTTCGAACAAGAATACCTGTACAGAGTGAAGTTCCTGTAGAGAGTGTTGCTTGAGATGATTCGAAGATGTATACAATAATGATTCCAAAAAATGTTGTTGAATGAATGTATGTTCTTCAATTATACAACAGAACAACGAATTCAACGAATTCAACGAATTCAGGAACTGATTTTGATTTGAAGAAGATTTCAAAAATCAGATTTGAAAGAAGAACAAATTGAAAGAAGCATCAGGGAATTTGGAGGAGAAGATAGATTTTTTGTTTAAACCCTAGACGAATTTGGAGGAGAAGATATTAAGTTGTTGACAAAATCAGATTTGAAACTTTTTGAAGAAGATTTGATTTTGTTAGATTTTACTTCCATTTTAAAAAAGGTATAACTTATATAGAAAGGGCAATTATGGTATGTTGAAAGTAGTTAAAATCAAAATATAAATAGAATTAAATTTAAATGGGGTTTTTGTCACATTTTTTATGAAAATTGTTTTTTTTATAACAAATAATAGTGATGGGTTTTGTGTGAGAGTTATTTGGTCACCTAGTTCTTTTATGCCATGTTTTGTTATTTCTACTTCTTTTGTGTTAACTATTTACGTTTTCTGCCCCCTAAAACCCTAACTTTTAAAGTATTATGTCTTTTGATTAACCCCATCGGCCGCAACTTTCTTCCAAACTTAGTTTCTAACTCTCTGTGCTTCTGTCAAACCCACATCAACCTCCGTCTCTAGTTGATGAAATCAAAGGTTTATTGATGGATGAAATCAAAAATTTACTATTACAAAAATCAAAGATTAACAACAATAAAAAAAAGAGAAAATAAATTGTTTTGTTAGAAGATCAACTTTTCCCTCTCTTAATCTGTAACCTAGATATTCCATCAGGGCTTGTATTTTTTTTTACCCTATTTCGTGAGATTGCTGTATAACTGATCTTTTTCGTTATGAAGCTTAGATACTAAATCTTTGTTATTTACTTAAGATAATGATCAAGGCAAGTAATCTTAATGTTAGTCGATTTGGTAATGTTTGAATGTCATTTATATGATGAAACCCATCCAATTGAGTTTTTGCATAAATAATTTTTTTTCATGAAATCAGAAAAAAAAGAAAAGAAAACTGAACAGAATTTTTAATGGGAAATCAACCGGGTGAACCGGCTAAAAATCCAGTTGGATCAGTTGGGTCACTGGTTGAACCGCCCAATTCACACGGTTTACTGGTTTTTTAACGTGTTAATGGGACAATGTTAAACCATACCATTTTTCTTATTGGTTCACTGGTTACCAGTCCAACCGGTCTGTCCGATTCTTAACACTGGGCTCAGTAGAGCCTTTATGATCTAATCTGTTAAACCGCTTAAATTTATCCGTATTTTAACGGGTAGATACCTAAAATATTCGTAGGTAGATTGGATGGGGTACATTCTTAGAAATTCAATAAATATTAAATTAGTTACGGATGTAAGTTTATAAATTCATTAGACACGCTTATCCTCTAGGTTTAGAGGTAAATAGGAAAAATTTAAGAATATAGATGAGTATTTTTATATTTCGAATGTGTATACAAGTTTTAATATTTTATTTCAAAGAACTTCTCTAGTGGAATGTGTACGAGGATAAATGTTTAAATCCACTGGGATACATATCCATTTTTCCTTAAATTATTTTTCAACTATAACTTATCAAATCAATTTCTAGATGACGTGGCCTAGTTTTTGGTAGATATCCTCTGTGTGAATGTCTATAACCCAGATGATTATTCTCGTCCTAGTCATTTTTATGTTAGTGAAATGAATTCGAAGGTAAAAATAGAAAGATTGTTAACCAATTATTAGATGACACTTAAAAGGCTAAGAAATTAAATGGATTTGGGTTGGAGGTGAAGTTTTTTAATTCCCAGTATTTAATTATTTATTTTAACCAGGAGAAAGTCTAGACAATATTGACATATATGAAACAAGCACATCAGCCATTATAGAAGCTCTAACCTATGTTCCGTCAAACAATCAATCTACTACAAGAAGCCGACGTCAGTCTATCACTATATCGTTATTCAGGTTAGTATCCACACTTTTTATATGGTTTCTTCATTGTTTTCATATGGATCTTATGTTTTTATCTAATTGTAGATGATAGATTTTTTACAAAGGATAAAATAGTAAATCATCTCTATCCAGCAATAGAATCAAAGAAATAATATTGTATATGCCACTGACTTAGCACCAAAAGCATAAGATTCATATTTTACATCCCGCAAGAGAATTAAAATATCGAATAAACATAAAATTCATATTCCGCAAGAAAATTGGAATATCGAATGAGCATGTTTTATATTCTGCAAGAGAACTGAAATATCGAACGCTTACTACGGGAAGCTCCTAGATGTATTACACACTAGTATAGGACAATATTATCCTCACAATATCATCGGTATGGATAGTAGTTCGTCCCCAAATGATTTCTGACTATTCATAATAAACATCCAGAACATCTTTCGTTCCTGAGTGGATGTCAATGCGCCTAGATAGATTGTCTACTAGTATAAATCAACTTAATTCCTCTTTATATTCTTTGGTTGAATATTTAGAGTGACTTTACATCAATATTCAAACTCTAATTGAATAATATTGATTGATCATAACGCATAACAAGCTGTACACGGATGCACTAGGTCGAAACATTCAATCTTTGTGTAATCACTAAGTCACTGTCACGCCAAATGCAAAGCTAAAGCTCCAATCATTAGTGGTCGAGCTTGAATAGCATATTCCCAATATTGGTTGCATTAAAAGTCCCAACATTGGTCGAAATACAACAAAACCCTAATTTTGGTTAATACCCAATTTATGATACATCATCATGATCACCTTGTAAAAACGTGATGATGTGTATGGAATGCGGCAAAGTGTTCCAAAAAACATTTGTTCCCCTACGTGTCTACTACGACATATTAAAAGGGAATCCCATTCCAAATAACAGTCTAGGAGATATGATTTAAATCTTAGATGAACCATAAGCTGAAAACTGTCAGAATTTCGTCTGGAGGGTTACTGTTTGCTCTGTTAAACAACCGAAACAAGCTAAAAAACTAATTACTTTCGTGAAGGGATTTAGGCAACGATTTCTCGATAAAGAATTGGGGCTGACCATCAAAAACGGACATCGCATGAGAAATCTACATCATTTTTACTGAAAGACGTCATGTCTGGAAAAGTTTGGACGTGAAAGACTAACATGTTGCTTCGAAGAGCATATAGCTGCAAATAGCATATAACCGCGAAGAGTTTATAGCTGTGAAGAGCAAGCACCTTCAAAGAGAAAACAAGAGGAGGAACTAATAATAAACAAAATAAAGAAAAATGAGGATTATGGGACCGGTGCACCCTTGGCCGATCCCTATTCCCTTTTCTTTTAGATTTTATTATTTATTTATTTTATTTTAGGGTTTCCTAATCTTCTTAAAACTCATTTGCTCTTCTAATAGCTGCACACAGCAAAGTCCTGCACACAACAAAGTCCTATACACAGCAAGGTCCTCCAACAATCTAATATATATTTATATATATTAAAATATTATTATTTTAATATTCCTAAAATTTTGCTCTTCTCTTTAATTAGTCCTTGCACTAATATTATTACAAACTATATGTCAAAAGATTGCAAACAACTATATGATGGACGAAGCATGGAGTCGCGACTACCAAGTCTGTTCTCTCACTAAATCCGTGCTACCACCTTGGTCGGTCCCTTGTTACCACATTGGTCGGTCCCTCTCTACCACCAATTTTGGTCGGTCCCTTTATCACTTCTCGATTGGTCCTGTTACCAATAATATTCTGAATTTCTCTACTTTGTCACTCATAGTAAGACGAAATTAAAATTATTTCATCTCATAAACACTTGTAGATCGCAGAGCTATCATCTTAGAGATTCTCAGAAAATTCACTTTCGTCTTTATAGCAGTTCAACATATCTTACATTTAATTCCATTTATCTGAATACTCTCTCTGCTTCCCTCCCTACAAATCAACCCTTCTCCCTCATTCGTGACTGAAGCGAGATCGGAACGATCATTTCTTGATTTAGGCTAATTTCGTACAGATTAGTCTCTCGAATCTTAAAAGTACTTATACAATACAAATGTTTGGTGTTTAAGCGATTTTCTCTCATAAGTATTAACCTACTCGATCATTTTCCCCCTTTTACCCTTCAATCGTTTTAACCCACAAACATTTTGGCGACCACAATGGGAGAATAATCTCTCGATTGCGATATCGATTCTTCAAGTTTCTCAATGATTGATCTTAGGCCGGGTTCAAAAACTACTCCTAATGCGAATTCTGCCAGTACCAGTAACCCTTGCTAGGACTCAAACAGAGATAGCTGCAATACAGAAGGAGGTCCTCACCTTTCTCAAGACTTTTACAAAGACACTAACACCAGCAGAACAGACTCGAAATACTTCTGAAGCAACTTCTTAGGCCAACACATCAAGGGGTCATGCTCAAGACGATGATAAAATTCGCATTCTTCCTAACCCAATGGTGGAGAGGAGCCATCAACCTAATTTTGTTATCGTGAAGACTTAGAACGACTTCTTCAGAGTTGCAAGAAGGAAGATTCGTCTCCCATTCATCAACACCATCCTCCATATTCTTATGAAATACAGAGGACTACTCTGCCTAAGGGATATTCCTCTCCTCCATTCTCACTTTATGATGGAACAGGAAATGCTCGTGAGCATATTGCACGATTCCTGGAAGCATTAGGGGAACATGAATACAATCATGTGTTGCGTCTGAGAGAGTTTTCCAAATCTCTCACCAGAATAGCGTATACATGGTACAACAACCTTGCTCCCAACGGTATTTCTAACTGGTGTGAAATGGTTAATGCATTTTACAAGAAATACTTCTTTGTGTCTGAACAAGTCACATTATTAGACTTGGGAAGGATGTTTCAGCGATCAAATGAACATCCTAATGATTATGTGAAGCGTTTCAGGGTCCAAGCACTAGATTTCCATGACCCGAATGTCATTGAGATTCAATTGGTGGAACTCTGCATCAATGGTATGATACCAGTCTATTATGCTTTACTGGAGAATTTACGATTCCAAACATTCTCTGAGTTACATGAAGCTGCCAAGAGATCTGCTACTACTGCGCCTGTTTTGCTTGAAAGGACAAGGCCTCCTGTAAAGAATGAAGAGGTTCGTGAGACTCGCAGCAGTCGACACTCGACTCAAAGGAAATTCAACACGCAACCATCTGTAGGAGCTGTGACTGAATGAAGCAAGAGGAAAGCCCCAGCATCCGAGCCACAACCCGATAAGTGCAAAATTTACATAAATATCATTTTCGTACACTTATTTGCTATATTTCGTGTGGATTACTTTGTATTATTATTACTTTTGTAGTTTGTGTCTTTTATTAGGTTACATCTTCAAAAGAAGTGGAATTGAGCTTTACAAAGGAATAATTACCAAATACCCAGTAGAACTCAGTCTATTCCAATATTTCTACTTTTTATCTTATAGAAAATTGGATTATGAAGCCAACGACGAAAGAACGAAGTCATTCCGGGTCGTACGAAGAAGTTACAAGCAAAACAAGAAATAAGGGCAAAATCATCATTTCTTAGGTGAACACTATTGGGAGCTCATCCAAGGTTAAGGGGTAACCATTCTGGTTCTTAAAGAAGTTATAAAAGCATTATAGTTATTGATAAGGGATACCACTATTTGAAAATTACTAAGAGCACCAACTCTTCTTCTCAGGGCTATCATCTTCTTCTTTGTTGGAAAGCTACCATGTCAAGTTGTGTCCTATTCGCAACTAAAAAACTATGCAGTTAGCAATGGTTAGATGGATTAGACGCTGGAGGAGAGAAAAATGGTTACAATGATGGGTTTGCTGCTTGAATTGATGATGATGAATTATGAGAGAAGCTATGACAGTGAATCGAGAGCTACAGATGGAAGTTGACGTTGTTGACGGAAGTTGGAGATGTTAGCTGTGTCTGTGATGATCCCTTCTCGGTGATTGAATGGAGCAGCAGAGAAGGTTTAGCAGTGGTGATGAGGTTGTTGATGAGATGAGAATGGTTGTCGATATGATTGATCATGATGATCAAGATGTTGAGTTGAACCTGATTTGAGTTATTGATGGTGTTGCAGCTCGAGTGAATGGTGATGGTTATCTCAGGTGATTGAGAATGAGCTTGATAGTGGGTGCTGCCACTGATACAAGTCTTGACTTGATTCTTGAGATTGGCAATTAATGAAGAAGAAGAGTTCTATACGTATTTGGTTGAATCTATTTCTTGCCAAGAAAACAGCTAACAAGTGGAGCTTTAGTCGTTGATATGAAGACTAGATGATGGGGATTAAGCGGTATTTGTGTTTAAGACTTTGAACTGAATTAGGATTGTCTATCCTAATCTATTTCGAATTTGTAGGATGATAGATACGTTCTCGTGTCTAATTTGTTCTTTGTTCTTAATAGGTATTTATGGAAAAATAACATTTGGGAAAAATTGGCATGGAAAATTGATAAAGGCACTCGGACATTGGATATGGGCACCCCTTCTTCACGGTTCAAAAACTTAATTTGGCGGGAAGATTTTGGCTTAAATGCAGATTTGATTCTGAGCATAATTTTCACGTGATTTTTGGGTCAAAAAATGTCCAAAATAAAGTCCAAAGTCCAAAATAAAAGAAAATTACAGAAATAATAAAAATACCTAATATAATTTTCTAAACAAACAAAATCTAAAGAAAACAAATCTAATTAATAAAAATAAAATCTAAGCGTAAAAGTCTTTGTCTTCTTCTCCGTTCTTTAAGCTTTAACTTTTAACTCCAAGTCTTTAACTTTAACTTCAAGTCTTTGATCACCAAAGTCTTTGGCTTTATTTTCTTTCAATCCAAGATCCAAACCTGTAGCAAAAATAGAAATACCCAAAGAACGTAAAATAGAACAAAGTAAAAATAAATAAAATAAAAATCTAACTAAACTAATTAACCTAAAAAAAAATAATCTAAAAACAATTCTAAAAACAAGTCCGCGTCGGCGGCTCCAAAAGTTGATGTAATTCGTAAAGTGGTAAGAAAAGTTCGTTAAGACTTGTGAAATTTAAATTTAAATTTTAAGACTAAAAATAATAAAAACTCAAGTAAAGATGATAATCAATTTGAGAGAACACTGAGGCTAGGTTTCCACTATTTTTCCAATTTTTATAATGATTAAATTCAATAATTATAATCATGCAATTCTAACTTTTAATTTGATTCTAAAATGTTGCAATAAGTAAATTCTTAAAGTAACAATTGTATAACAAAAGCATGGAATATCTAAATCCTAGGCAAAGCATATACCATCTAACGAAATCACAATGGCTCTATAAAAATTATTAAATCAGTTTTTAATTAAGGCAAACAATCATAAAATAGTTGCATAAATTAATTAAATAACATTACCACATAATTTTTGGAAAAAGTAGCTTCCACGGTCGCCTCAAAGATGGGGTTTAGCTCCTCATATTTTTCATTTGCTCATAGTTACAATTCAATTCTCAAAATGTTCACAAATGATTAAAAATGAGAAAAATAGAGAAAACAGTGATTTAGAAACGATTATATGCGTTACAGATTCACTGTTACAGAGGGTTTGAAGAACAAATGTTGCTGATTTGAAATAATCGTTGCAAACAGGATGAAGATTCCGTCGCCTTTCGGTTGAAGCTTCCGTCGCCTTTTCCTGTTCTTCGTGCACCAGCAGCAGCAGAATCTCTGGATTGATTTTTCGAGCTTCTCTGCCTCTATGAACCTTACCCTAAGCTTCCTCCTCTCTTCTATGATACACGAAACCCCTTTTTATAGCTTCATAACACCTCAAAATCCCTCAATTAATTCTCAACAGGAACTCATTAACCCGATGATATTTTTTTCTTGATTTTTGATATGATTCGATCCTCGGTATCTCTGAGTATCTTTTCATCGTCTCTGGTGTATGAATATAGGTATTTGCTACTGATTCTCTATGGATATTCTCTTCACCAAATCATTCCCGAAAATATTTCTCTCTCGAGAGAAGAAAAAAATAATCATGATCTGTGATTGAATATTTCTAGTGATTTTCACGTATCTTCTGGTCATGATTTATCACTTTAGTTATGGTAATCATTCTCTGTGATTTTTGACCTAAAAATCACATGAAAATTATGCTCAGAATCAAATCTGCATTTAAGCCAAAATCTTCCCGCCAAATTAAGTTTTTGAACCGTGAAGAAGGGGTGCCCATATCCAATGTCCGGGTGCCTTTATCAATTTTCGGGTGCCTTTATCATTTTTTCATGCCAATTTTTCCCAAATGTTATTTTTCCATAAATACCTATTATTATATAAAATCACAATATTAGTACAGAATTGAGTTTTAACAAAGAACAAATTAAGAACAAATTAGACATGAGAACGTATCTATCATAGGATCGAAAGAAAGAATTGGCTAGGATTGGAAGAGTTTGAGCCGAGAAGCAAGTTAAGGAAGTCGCTGTTGCTGTGAACTAAATTTGAAAAGATTTTGATGATGGATGGGATACAAAAGTGTAGAGTTTGAGACGGTTTGGATGTCAAGTTTTCGTGGAAATCAAGTTTGCAAAGTCTATAAAGGAGCCCGACCTAGAACAGAAAAGGGAGGAAGGCAGATAACTTTTGGAAGAGAGCCGAGAGTATACAGAGAGATGGAAGACACCTTTTTGGACGCGAGAATAGACTTTAGACGCTGGCTTTGGGTTCTGGAGACGGAGGAACGGTAAAACAAGGGTTTTGTCATTATTTCGTTTATGTTTTCGATTTTAATTATTACTTTCTTAATCAATTTTAATGGCTTTTAAGAAATCCATGTCTAGTTAAATCTTTTTGTTAGGATGAAATGAAGAACTTTTAGAGATAGATTTACTTGTATTTCAAAACTAGGATTTTCAACTAGAAAAGCTTAATGTTAATGTTTTGTCTCTCTTTCAATGTTTTACTTTCTCAATGATTTTTCATGTTCTATGTCACGCATAGTCCATTGTTTGATTAGTAGAAGAACTCGTTGATCCTTTCGTGATAATCATTTTATGAATATCCTTTGACTATTTATGCCATGCATACCTAGTACTTCGAAATTCTACCTTAGGTTGAGAACAAACAATTCTTTTTGAAAATTCTTTTCTTCGATTCTTAAACGAAATATCTTTCGTATATTAGTAGCTAGATTTTCTATTTTATATGAGTAAAATCGATACCCTTTGTGATGAACGCAAGTAAACCCTAATCTACAACGGATTCCCGAAACCTTAACGTTTTTCTATTATTGATTTCAGTTTTTATTAAATAGTTTTAATTCATTCATTAGTTTAATTCTTTATAAAAATCGAAAAAACATATTTTGACTCGAAAGTTACTTGAATTAATTAGTATAAGTAATACACACTCCACGTGGGAACGAACCGTATTTGCTCTTGTTTACATCTTTCGACACTGTGCGCTTGCGGTAGAACAAAGTCGGTTTTCCGGCGCATCACAACCCAAGCGCGCAGCACCAGCACTAGTTCTAACTCCAGCACCACATGAAGGTCGACCACCTCAAAGGATTAACCAAACAGCTGCAGCACCACTACCGGATCAATGACATCGCCAACAGCAACCAAGAGAAGTTCCAGCTACTATAGACTTTCTACTTCTAATTAAGAAGTTATCAAACTTTTGGAAGTCTGGATACAGGACGACGCTATTAACTTACCTCATGTTCGACGTCCACCGAAAGAACAAGAAATGGCAGATCCAAAGTATTGTAGTTTTCACATATTTGTTAATCACCCAAAAGTGATTGCAATAACCTGAAGCGGATTCAAACATAAGATCGAATCAGGAGAGTTGGAACTGGGGACTGAAGGTATACACAGAAACCCTCTCCATATCTAGAATTTCACAATGTTTGAAGAACCAATCAATCAAGTAATTCAATCTTTGATGGAGCGTGCATGCGAGCTTCTATACTTCTCAAAAGCAAAACGCAAAGACATATTTACCGATCTTAATCATATTGTATCTGAAAAAAGACTACCTCCACTTAATGAAGACAAAACACATGCTGAATGCACACAAGTAGGCAAAGATGGAGAAAAATATGATTGGGGAATTCTCAATGCTGTCCGCCTCAAGAATACATAATTAAGAAGAACCTTGATCGATGTAGGAACTACTGTCAACATTTTCCCAATCAAGACGCTACGAGAAGTTGGAATCTCATGCAATAAACCTATTCATGCACCAACAATGATTCACATCCCGGAAGGAAAATCTACAAATGCTTATGGTCACATTACTCTAGAAGTACAGATATGACCTGCATGTACTGTCGCCATCCACATAATCAAGGAAGATCCAGGTTACGACATGATCTTAGGACGACCATGGATTCACAATAATAAAGTCCCGGCCTATCAAGTACCTTCAACACATTCACTTCCAACATATGGCGACTCTGTACCTCACACAGATGCTATGGCAGATAACCATCCTCTGTACTTGGAAGAATATCAAAACCTAATGGCAATAAAGCAAGAGCCTGGAGAGGATGTGAAATCATATGTCGAAAGGTATCGTGCTCAAGTAAAACTCACTGAGTTTGTTTCCTTACCACTCAGGTCCCTCACATCTCTCATGCTTGGGGACTTAAGTTTGCTGGAAAACTCAACGTTACTTTGACTGAGCGCTATGAATGGATAGTTTTGCCTCTACAATATTTTGCTAAATGGATAAACTCAACCCTTCTCCAAGTCGAGCATCATGTTAGCACATTCATTACTCAGATGATGTCCAATCACGACAAAGATCATGGATATACGGAACTATGGAAATGTCCACATATACCACGAAACCTCTCTACATTACAACCTCCACACGACTGAGAAATTTCCTCTCCTCACCGATCACATCCAGAATGGAGACTGTATTGTTGTTTCTGTTGTCCGCCTCAACAATATTAATTCCCTGATGAAGCCACTTCACATTAAAATCATACTGTTCAGCAGTATTCAAGTTGTAATCCCAATCCAAGAGTACACCTTCATTAATGGCGTCACTAGCTTCAAGACGCGTATTATTGACGTCATGTGATGTGTTTTAGAAATAGTGGTACAAGATTCGATATTCAGACTTGTGAAGATTTGATTTTTTAAAATTGATTTAAGATTATGGAAAGAACTGAGACTAAGGATTCCACCATTAGCCAATTTTTCAAGTGATTTAGTATTAATACTTATCTTGCAACTTATACATTCAATTGATTCTAAATATTGCTAAAGTTAGATTTTCAAAATTATAGTTGTAAATCAAAAGTATGAGACATCAATAGCCCGAAACTAAGCATGACCCATCAAAAGAAAACACAACTAATTGATAAAAATCATTATTTCAAATTTAATTCAAAGAAAATAATTATAAAAGAATTGTAAAAATTAATTATATAAAAATATACCACTTTATTATTGGAAAAATAGATTCCTCCGTCGCCTCATCAATGGGGTCTAGCTCCTCATGTTGTAAAAACTCTCAAGATGTGTATTCATGGCTCAAAATTTGTTTACAAAGATGAAAAAAGTTAAAATTATGTAAAATAGGAAGTTTGCAACGGTATAATGGTGTTGCAGACAACTGTTTCCACTGTTACAGAAGAGAAAGTGTTTCCGCTGAAGATAAATGTTATTGTTCTGAAGATATCCGTTGCAAATGGGTTGAAGAAACCGTCGCAACTGAAGATAAACGTAGCAAAGACGAAGATATCCATTGCTGTTCAGTTGAAGAAATCGTCACATATTTCCTGTTCTTCACTACAGCAGCAACAACACTTTTTTCTTCCTTTTTTTTTTTTCAATTGAAGCTCTCCCCGTTTTTACTCGATATCTTTGCTATTTATAGGTTTAGTAAACCCTAACAACTCTTCCTAACTTGATAAGGACCCAAAACACAATCCAAAACCAACTCAAATTCTCGATTATCCGAAACATGGGATGAGACTCTTTTCCGGTCTTATGATGGATTTCAACCATTTTTCACGGCTAGAAACCCTCTGATTGACGTGTTTTAGTTATGTCTTCATGTTGTGATATCAACTACTCTTTTAAATCCCAAAAATCTCGGTCTTGAAAAACCTCAGGTAACTCTCACACGTAAAGAATTCTTTTTCCGCCATTTTTGGTTTTTAAAATCAAAAGGGGATGCCCCTAACCAACAGTAGGGTCCCTTTAGCAGTTGTTCCTGGGGTGCCTTCATCAAATTTTCTCGGGTGCTTTTATCACTTTTTGAGCCGATTTTTCCATAAATATTTATTTCCCAAAAATACCTAGAAAGACATAAAAACACACAATAAGTACACAATCAAACACTAGTAATACAGAGAATTGAGCACAATTTAGACACAAAAATGTGTTTATCATCATGCAAACGATTTCTACTCTCCTTGCTAGAAAATGAGGATGGTGAATGATGTGGTCGTTTGCACGTCAAATATTATTCAGTTTCTCACTACTTATGATTTATTATGAAGCAAGGGTAAAAAACGATCGTTCCCACGAGGAGGTCTTGGTTGTTATATGATTTCGATATCATGTAAAAGGGGGGATTTTTCAAAATCAATGAAATCAAATTAAACTAATTAAGAAAGCTAAGAAATTGTAGTTAAGAATCAAAGAGTGAAAATATTGGTCAAGGTTTCGTTTATATTAACAAAACATGTTCTTGTACTAATAATTAGAAATTGATATTTAATCTCATTTTATCAAAAGCTCTAAAATACCTTCATCGCAAGAATATCCCGTAAATTTCTTCAAGTCATCATCAAACACATTAAAAGATGCGAATATGAATTCTACCTAAGAGAACAACCTAACGTGTAAAAGTACTAATCAAGTTTAATTCCCGAAGAGTATTAAGATTCATGAAATTAGGTTAATCAATGCAATTGAACATGGAAAGCGCATTAATTCAATTTAACAAAGGTCATAGTTCACATACGATTACTAGGATGCATCACTACAACCACACTATGCTACTCGTATTCATGGAGTATCACTTTTAATATAATAAACCCTAAATTAGCTATAGATATGGATGTGAGTTCAATCAATTTGCAACTTAACTAAACAAGCAATCATTCAACGAGATATTTGTAGTGAATCATAATCGATAATATTGAGATAAAACTAATATATTAATTCAAAGAATCATGTTTTAGAAATCCAACTATTCCCTAACCAACAATTAAATTAACTACTAATAAATTGGAGTTTACACAATTAAAGAAGAATTTTTTTTGCAAACCCTAGATGTGAAAATACTTCCCACACAAACCTACAAACAGAAATAGAAGAGAACTAGGTGAAAACCTAGATATCTTTCCCCCTTGTTGAAGTTGCTCTTCTATAGATTTCTTCCTTTTAAAATCCTTCTTAAAATAGAACTCTAACCTAGGTTTCCATAATTAAATCAAGTCCAAAACCCTTGGCAAGCTTACCCTAGATTAAACACGTCTGGCCTAAACACATGACCACAAAATCAGGCTCATAAGAAGAAACCAACAACTAAAGCCCAAAAATATCTTCAAAGCCATCAACATGCCTTTCAGTTTTGTGAAACTAACATCAACTTCAATTCTATCTCTTAACTCACGACTAGTTTACTTAGACATTTCAGCGAACAGTTGAGGTACAACTCTGGTGGTAAATCAGGCAAGGATTTTCCCTGTATTTACGACTATTCCACACTCCTTCCCTTCATACAATTAGACCAATTCAACATCCAAAAACCCATTTCAACATCCATTCAGACAAGCAACCCCAAACTAAGTTCAAACCCATTTATTCTTCTTTCTCTTTACCTCGACTGTGAACCTCACGACTTCACAAAACCCATCTATTTTTTCATCTCATTTGAACTCAAAACATCACCATCTCATGACATCAGACCTCAAGCCAACAAGGCCTCCATTCCTTCTATTTGTTTCACTGTATTTCTCATCAGAAACCCAAGCCTGTATCATTCTCTTCTTTGTGTTTCCTTGATGATTTCAAAAATCACTTCAAACCCACAAACTCAGCCATTGAACCCATCTTCATGTCCATCTATTCTCAAAACCGATTTACTCTCTTCCAATTTCGAATGAAACCCATCATCAGATTCCACCTTCTTCTCTCGGCAGTTCAAACACTGGTAACCTCAAATCAACTAAAACCCATCTCTGTCTTGCTTTGAAATCTCGTTTGTTCTCACTTAAAACTCCTTTCACTTTCATGGCAACAGTAATCTCAAACAGATACAACTCTTATTACTTGCTCAACTTGATTTTTTTTTTGAATCTTCTTTAAATTGTAAATCATACCAACAACAACAACATAAACATCACACTCAGCTCAACCGAACCTGTCGAAAACATAGACACTCAAATAGCCGGTGGAAAGGACACGGTTCATATATTGGTCGCAACAAAAACAAATAGAAGTTGTAACGGTTTGGTTTGTACTCTGACCTAGGTTTCCTAGTTGTATGAAAGGAGGAGGTAGCCCTAATCTAACTGTAGTCTATCTTTTTAGTGAATCTAGTATAAATTTCCCTGGCTGCCTCGAGTATAATCGCGTCTGCCTTTATAAAGAAGCAGATTGATTCCCTTTAGCACATCTTAACAGAACATTAGGCCTCCCCCTAGTAACTTCTCGATTCATTTATAAACATGGATGCCTCCTAGTAATTTCTGTTTTCGACACAAGTGGGACATGTGTGCTTCTAGCTTTGCGCCCGTAGACACCCAATGACTCCAAACGATGCCATAAGCCTATATTTCTCTTCTTTTACTTCATGTGACTCCAAAATACCTATAAATACAAATACAAGAGAAATAACTAAGAAAAACATAAGAAATTGACATTCAAATAATGTATTTTATACACTTATCAATGAAACAACTAGTTCATGGTGGGAAGGGCTCATAAATGGAGGATCAAAGACTATGTTGATTATCATAGTTTCAACTCTTTTGGTCTCTGGAGCAACTCCAGCCGCGGTGGTCTCAACATCAGCAACAGTCTTAGGAGCAATATCCTCATGACCGGCTTCATCAACTGTCCATTCTCTACAACCTCAGTCTGGAAGTGTTACTCGATGAATTAAACTTCTCCAAACATTAAGGATTTGTATCAAGGCGAATGGAAATGTAAATTTATTAATATAAACTATTATCAAAGCGTCCACGATGGACTGGCACAAGACAAGGTCTATTACAAGAAGTTCTCATGACCTCTACAGCTGAGATACAACACACTGTTAATACCTAAAAAATTGATTCTATGAAAAACAATGTACTATTGAAGTATTTTCTTTAGATTAGTAAATTAAAATCGTACAGGGCAAGCCTGAACCACGATAGTAGCCGTTCCGCCCTGCTTTGATCACAAGGAGAAAATGGGTTGATCTTAGGGGAGGGAAGCAAATAAAGTTGAAGGAATTTGTGTGTTGTATTGTATGTAGAGATGTTGAACTATTGGGAAAATAACAGAGCTTGAGAGAATGATAAGCTTCTTCTGTTTCTGAAATGGGATAAGTAGCTTATTTATAATAGTTGAGAATACACACGTTTCCTTGTAAAGTAGTGGAGGTAGTGAAGAGATGGAGAAGTGGAAATCATGGGGATAATGGTATAACCGCCCTTGGAATCTTCTGGAAACCATTACTCCATTATTCCATTAACTGCTTCAGCCTTACCACTACTTTGTAACTTCCTTATCATGGGGTGTTACCACGCCCATGTTGCTGTAACCACCAGACCAGAACCCCATGTTTAATCCCCTATGTAATTGTTTTGATTTCTCGTAAGAGTTAGTGGGGTCATGGACTCAATACACGTGAGTTTATTGTAAATTAATGCTATGCAATGGCTTAGTATTGACGCTAATAGAAAGGGAAAAGGCTAGCACGAGCATATGTACAAGCGTGGATAGTAAGAAGATGTATAAATGCGAAAAAGGGGAAGAACGCTAGCGTTAGCGCTTTGGTGCAGCTTGAGCTGCTGGTAGCGCTTCAACGCTTTTGGTAGCGCCAACGCTAGCGCTAGCAGCGTAGGCTTTTGTAGCGCTAGCTGTTGCTAGTGCTACCACGAGCACTGCTAGTGCCTCTTTGGCGCGTGCTTTTGTTGGTTTTGTAGGCTTTTTCTAGCCTTTTGGCACATGTGTATGTGTTATTCATTGTTGTTGGGAATGTGGCTAGGGTTCGCTAAGGCTGGCACTTGTTAGTGCCATGATTATTGATTATGCACCACTAGTTTTGATATTTATTAATCTCGTAACCATGTTTATGACATGTTTAGGTTTCTCAATTGTATGAGATTTAACACTACCATTTATGATTAACTTTTATGCAGTGCATACAGAATATTTTCAAGAGATTCAGCTGTGGAAGTTTGCAACTTGAAACAATGCTTGATGCGACTCTGCAATTAGATGGTATGCATCTAATTTAACGTTTTTTTATTCAGATATGGCATGGCCTCTATTATGAATGTTCGTAATTTTGTATAATCAGTAAATTCTGTTTTATACAAATAGTTTGCATAGATGCACATGAAATAACAAAGATTTAGTTGAGTAAGGCTCTGAAATTTCTATGGCCCATATATATGCAAAAAGAGCTACATGGCTAATTTAGCCAGGAGCTGAGTATGCATTCTCAATTCTCTTGCGAAATGTAAGATAACATTATGTATTTATAATTCTGATGCTGAGTCTGAAATTCTATATATATATGCTTTTGCAGCTGAGCAAAGGAAATATTACAATTTTATCCTTTGTCAAAATTCCACCGTCAATATTAAGTCCCTTGCTTGGCGCGGAATAATAATGTTCCGTGGTAAGCACTAGATGGTGATTTCATTTTTACTAACATAAGAAAAATAACTTAGCAAGCTTAGTTATCAGATATTACCAGGAATCTTAATTTAATGGCGCTCCATTGATGTCGAACAATTGTTGAAGGGACAACTGTTGATGTAGTAGTGCTTGCAAGTGATAAAGCATCGTCTGGAGAGTGTAATCCAATGAGACGTGGCTGATTTGTATGACAGAGAGACCGAAATTGACCCGTGTGTAACACGGGATCATGGATTTAAAGAGGAAACCCTTGGTTGACTTGGATTTGGAAACCAATTACTATAAAAGGGAGTAAACCCTTTTATTTATTTATTTTCTCTCTCTTTTACCGCCAACACCTTCTCCTCCTTCCCTTTCTCTTCAGCGATCCCCAGCAGCAACTTCCCTTTGCCGAAGCTCCGTCACTGGCAGATTAACGCTGCGATATTCCGACCAATTTCCGACCGGTTCTAGGTAAGTTTTTTATTTTTTTTACTTGAGTTAATACTCATATATATTTATTTTTTGATAGTGCTTGCTCACCCTTTTCAATTGTTGTTGCTTGCATCACTGCATAAGCATGCTATTGACTTGATATTGATCTCCTTTTGACAGTTTCGTGTGGGTGAACTCTAACTTCACAATTGTTGTCTCTGATTGTGATAATTCTTCATTGGCTCCACTGCAGCGTTGTTAAGATTTAACCAGGTACGCTAGAGTTTATATATTATTTTGTTGATGTTGGTTTTAATTTAAATACAAAAGCATCTATTTACATATCTGTACTATATATATAAAATACAACCAAACCTTGTGTATGATTGCCCAGTAGTTGACATGAATGTTATCCGAACTCGTTGTAGATGTCGAACGATGATGAAGATAATGTGTCATACCCTTATTTTTCTCGGATTTAACTAAACCCATTAGTTAAATTATGAAATCTATATTGTCTAAAACTTTAATACTCGAGTGTATTTAACACTTATATATATCTCAGTACGAAATGATTAGTGCCTAAATATTAATTTCTATCTTAGATCAAATCCTTGGGTGCTATAATAATAACCCATGCAATGGGACACATGTCATATTATTTATAATTTTCTCAAACACGTGTTACTCTTCCTCTTGTTTTTAGCCGGAAAAGAAATAGGAGAAGCAGCTTTGCTTTGGAGGGGTATTCTCTCCCAAGTTAGAAAGCAGTAGACGAGGAGAGGGGGGGGGGGGGGGTTCCC